>CAWUFW010007026.1:600000-1065527 GCA_963921515.1 Calotriton arnoldi
TCCTTGCAGACCGCTACCTTCAGATTCTACGTAACATCATACACCTCAACCAAAACAAGGCCGCAGCACATCGAGTAACCTCAGAAGACTGTTCCAAGTGATGGACCAGGTCTCACGGCGGTTTCCCCATTTGGCGTGCTTGATACTTGATCTAGAGAAGTCATTTGATATGTTGTCATGGGACTACCTCCTCGAGGTGCTATTGGCGCTGGGATTGGTCTCTGTCTTCTACTCTAAATGAAGCTGTTGTATGCCACCCCCTTCTCAAAACGAACAAATTGGCAGTTTAATCTCTGATTCATTCCAGGTGAGTCCAGACACCCGTCAAGGCTGTCCTTTAAACCTCTACTCTTTTGCCAAAGAGCCTTTGGATCTCTGCCTCCGTTCGGATGGTGTGCATTGGGGTATCCCCTTGGATGGTACCGTACATGTGGTGTCGTTATACGCTGATGACCTGTTGCTGTATCTGTGAGACACCACCACTGCTGGTGTAAAGGTGATATACATAGTCCTCCAGGATTTCAAGGTGGCAGCAAGCCTGCGGGGAAATTGGACTAAATCATGCTTCTTCCCTCTGTGTCGTGACGTTCCCCAAGGTGATCCGACTTGGCGGGGAACAACTGGTATGGGCGGGCACAACAGTCCATTACTTAGATATCCTCTTACACCACTCGTAACCTATTTTTGGGTAATCTGAAGCAGGCACTCACGTCTCTAAGGTCCCAAACTCGGTTCTGAAAGCACCTACCCCTTTCCCTCACAGGCAAAATTGCTCTCTCTAAGATGATTGTCTTTTCCCGATTACTATACTATTTAATCAATGTGCTGGTTAATCTGCCCCGGTATTTTTTTGGGGCACTGGATTTGATGCTCGGGGAATTGCTCTGGGATTACAAGCGGTGGCAGATAGCCCAGAGTAAATTACAACTGCTGCTCGACCACGGTGGACTGGACGCTCCCTCATTTGACTTGTACTATCTTGCGGTCCAGCTCCAATGGGTTTCCAACTAGCTTGTGGGAACGGATATATTTGAAACCAGTACTGATAACAGAAGCTTACCCCCCGACATCCTCCGTCAGCTCCTAATACCCACTGTTAAAGTACACCACTCCTGGTCTCTGCATATTTGGGTGGCCCGCAAATGCCCAGCCCAGATCTTTCAATTGGTGCACCATTTACAACCATATGCTCCCATAATCCCCCTCCAAGGTTTCAGGATTCCCCGGAGCCTTTACGTCAGAAGGCCTCTCTTCCTGGCATGGTAGGTTCATAGACACTCTGGGCAATTTATTCCAGGACCACCTTCTACTTACATTTGAGCAGCTGTGTCAAGACTATGGCCAGGGCCGGACTGGCCATAGCGGGCACCGGGCATTTCCCCGGTGGGCCACCAGGGTGGGGGCCGGTTTTTGTCCCCTGGGGGCCGTTTTTGTTACAGGGACGTTTTTGCAGCATAGCTGCAAAATCGGTACCCTGTAACAAAATCGGCCGAAACCGGCCCTGGCAAACAGCTCGGCCGCACCCCCAACCCCTCGGGGGGCCGGCCGAGCACTTTGCCAGGGCCGGTTTTGGTTCCCAGTCCGGCCCTGACTATGGCATCCCTCCAGGTCAGGTTCTTCTTTACGGGCAGCTATTTGCAGCGTTCTGGCTTATGTGGAGCACAATAGATGAAGAGTCTCCCACCCAAGCTGTCATGCACACCCTGTACACCATAGGCACTGGGCGCCATCGGTTTACATGGCTGTATAAAGCCATCAGGGAACACGTGGGGGTCTCCTTGACACCTCTCCGCCAAATGTGGAAGGAGGACTATGCTCCCCCTGAACGATTCTGAATGGAACTTGGCTCTAGAGTCCCCACAAAGCATCTCTTGCAACGTGCAATTTAAAAATATTCAATATATGGTACTTCACAGGGCCTATCTCACACCGTCCAGACTAAACCGCTTATTTCCCATAGCGCACCTTACGTGCCCTAGATGTCAGTCCCCTGCAGACGACCTCCAACCCATGCTATGTCAATTTCCCATCCTAGATCGCTTTTGGCACACAGTACATGACACCCTAGCCACCATTACCAAGCTTACAACACTGAATAAATGGGAAACAACTTCCCTGGGAATTTCCAAGTGAAGGAAAGGCCCCAAAGTGCGAACGCAATTCGCTAACCTGGACCTACTACTGGCCAAATGAACCCTCACACTGCACTGGAGGGTCCCCAAACCCCCATTAGTTTCACAATGGCATAGGGCACTCCTCCGCTAGGCGAAGTGGAGAGTTCTGCCCTACACTTTGAAGAAGTCCGTTGCATCCATAAACGACCCATGGTGGGGGCTGGGACACCATGCTCACTGAGTTCCAAGAATTGATACGTGAAGTCACTTCTTCCTCATGAGCCACATAGCTTAACCTATACTCTGCTATACACTAGGCCTACTGTTCAGTCCACGCACCTACCATGTGCTGCGATTCAGTTTCCCCCCCTGTCCAGCAAGTGGGGGAACCAGCTGATTGAGTTGGTACTGAAAGCATAGCCACTTCAGAAGGCCCCCCGCTCACACATGCTCCCCCTGAGGCCACCCTCTCATCGCTTGCTTGTGCTGCTGTTTATGTTCCCTCTCCCAGCAGATTCCTCATTCCGTTCATCTCCCTCCTCATCTTTAGAGGTTCACACACTTTATTGTCTAGCGCAGGGCCCGGGGCACATCGGACATGGCGTGGTTGTGTGTGAATAGCACTGCCACACGTTGTGTCTTCAGTGGCGGCTCCTCCGCTAAGGCGGAGGAGCGTCGCCACACTGCTTTTTTGCAGTGAAAGACTGAAAATAAAATGATAGCTTGCGTTATTATCATTTTATTTACTCCTACTACCGCCCACAGCATTGCGTGAGGGGGCGGGGGAAGGGGAGGAGTGGTAGCACCCTCCTAAAGTGCGCAATGACTGCTTGGACGGCCCTCTAGGGCCGCCCAAAACAGTCTTGCGCACTTCCCATGTTCTCCAAGCAGGCTCCATTACAGCCTACGTGGAGAACATGCCCAGGCCTCCAGTCAGCGTCTGAGCGCCGACAAATGGGCTCAGACCAATCACAACGCTGCTAAGGCAGCATTGTGATTGTCTGACTGGTGGCCTGGATGTGCTTCCTATGGCAGAGTGAGGGAGGACTACAGAGGAGAAACGGGTGAGGAAGCAGCGAAAACTTACATTTTTAATTTTGAATGTAATTTTTTCACAGAAGCGTCCCCGCTTCCCCCCGCTCCCTCGTCCTCACCCCTACCTCACGCTTCCTCCCCCACCACCCACCCCCCCAACTCCGTTCGGTGCCGGCCGCACCTGTGTGTCTTCATAAAGATTCTGCCACAGTGTTTCGTCATATATGCTCGAGTGTAGACCCAGTTATAAAGTGTATAATGGGACTGTTGTACCAATGAAAAGCACCTACCACATGTTCCCTGTTTCTTTTCTGCGCCTGTGATTATTACTCAGATGTCACAAAAACCTCAGCAAAAAGGGTTTGCAAAAAAATGGAGGGCAGGAGAATAAATATTTTGGAACTGGCCCAGTCTGAAAATTCACAAAGAAGAATTGAAACCAATAAACAGCAAATAGACCTCAGAAAGTTATTGTATGAAGATGACTCAATTTCAGGTTGCTAAAACACAAAGATATTGTCGAAACCTCTACAAAGGGCAGCCGAATACTATAAAAAGCATGCCATTTAAATGGATCACGATCAATTGAAATTGATGGTGTGAAGTCATCCATCCAAGACCATCAGGAGAAAAAAACATTCTAGGAAAGGATTACTTTCTCATCCAAGGCATCATAGAAAACCGAACCCATTTTACACAAATGGTAACCAAGGCAGAAATGATTGCAGGGGGCTTTCTGAGACTCATCAAGGCCTAATGACGACCATAAAATGTCAGGAACAAAATATCTGCTGTATGCTCAACATCAATATGGTCACCAAGAAGGCAAAATGGAGATGCTGCTCAGTATCCCATATAAAGAGATTTTTGATAGAAGCAAAAAACCCCAACCTAGCCAAACCTAGTGAAACTGGATCAACAAAGGTCCCCCTTCATGACGATGAGGGACAGCTTGACAAAGATCAATAAAAGAAACAAAAAATGGGATTACAGAATAATCCAAAAATGGAAAATCCAACAACCCTGCTGCAGAATCCTTACACCATGCTGAGCACATGCACCTGGTACGAGGAGATTTGAAATACCTTGCTCAAAGAAGTCTTAACAAGTTCGGATTCCATTCAAGAGAAGACCTAGCAGGACATCTCCTAGTGGACTAACAGCAAAACCCAACCTTGAATTAAGAACATGTCTGAACACAGCACAAATAAAAGATCCAAGACATACAAACTTCCACTAAGCAAATATCAGGAATCTCACAAGTCTGCAAGAAGGAGAAATGCAAGCAGAAGTACAGGATAATTAGAAGCAAAACAAGACAAGCCTTAAGCAAAATGGCTCAAAGCTAACTGAATTTTCGCAAAGTACCCTGGGCCTCATTTACAAGCCCATTGCACCGCCGGTGCATCCCTTTTTATAATGCAATGGGCTTGCCCTTATTTACAAGGCCACTTAAAGTCAAGGCCAATTAAAGTCATCCTGCGTGACTTTTCATGGCCTTGTAAATATGGACCACTTTTTCGCATTACTCTGCGTGAAAGGGGCGTTCCACTGGTTTTGCTGTGGGTGTTCCCACGCAGCATCCATGGAACCTGACACATTCCCAGATTTACAATGTTTTGTAAAGCTGGGAATGCGTTAGAATCCTACGCCTTCCCAGGGGAAGCGTAGTAATGGCGCAAGAAGGAGAAATACTTTTATTTCTTCTTGTTTTTCCTCTTTCTAAATGAGGCCCGCTGTCTTTACCATGGACAGACTTGTTGTTTTTAGTTTCTTGCCTATCATGTGGAACCCTGAAGAGTGTTCTTCACTGCCACAACTAATAGTATTAGTTTTTGTAAAATTTCACTAACAAATCAAAATAGAAGGTGGTCACTGGTGTATTTTTAGGCACTTAAACTAGGATAAAATATAATACAAACCAAGGCCCCTATTACAGTTGACTTGATGAATTGTTCTAAAAGGCAGTTCCTGATACTGCACATATCGGAATGATGAGTTGTGCACTAGGCAGCACACCCTCCACAATTGCCTGTAGGTCAAACCAGCTTACATTTACTGGAGGGAGGTGGAGGGGCATAGGAAAGTCCAGTTAAAATAGAACGACATGTGGATTTTGGTGCTAAAAGCACCAAAGTCTGAATGTCATGCCCTATGTTTCAAGCAATAACTTTAATTCAGCGTCATTCATTGCACCCAATGAGCTCAAACGCTGGTGGCAAGGGAGAGGATGTGGCCTAGGCTAGAGTGGCCGACTTTGAAGCTAAGGACCCGGGTTCGAGTCTCAGCATGGATGTTCAACAGCCTGTGATTCTGGGCAAATCACTAAGGGCCTCATTTATGAGACTCCTTGCGCCTCCGGAACTTCACTTTTTGTGACGTTCCGTGGCGCAGAAGCCTGCGTGATATTTATCAGGCAGCACTAAGCCACTTTTTTTGGCTTAATGCTGCCTGATAAATATCAGTTCCTTTAACGCAGTGTTCTGCGTTAAAGGGGCATGCAATGGGTGTTGCTGGGGGCGTTCCCAGCAACATCCATGGCCTTTTGACACTGCTCCAGATTTACGAGAAATCGTAAATCTGAGGCAGTGCCAAAAGCTTACAGGCGCAACGAGGAGAAATATCTTTATTTCTCCTCGTTTTTCCTTTTTATATGTGTGCTGCATTCTGCAGCAGACATAGAAAGAGGAAAAGCCTCTTGTGATTATTTTTGTACAGAAAGGTTTCCCTTCCTGTACAAAAATAATCATCCCTGCAACGCAGGCACCCTTGCACCGTGGTGCAAAGGTGCCTGCGATGGCGCACGGCAGCCCATTGTGCGCCGGCACAGGGGAAAAAGACAGGAATGCGCCATATCTTATAGATACGGTGCATTCCTGCCCTTTTCTTTTGCCGTAGGGAAGCGCAGCAGGAAGGCCTGCTGCTCTGCCCGACGGCAAAACCTCATAAATGAGGCTCTAAATCTCTCCGTGCCTAACAAAAAATGAATGTGTCCGTCTGTAACACGACCGGTTCTTATGTAAAGTGCTCTGATACCTTAGGATTGAGCTTGCGCTATATAAAACTAAAAAAAAAACACAAATATATATATATATATCTCGACTGTGGTAAATCTTACACCCTTTTCCTGGCCAACTGGGGCAAGGGATGGAGATAGGTGCATGTTGGGGCCAAGGGATGGAGGTAGGTGCATGCTGGGACCAAGGGATGGAGATAGGTGCATGCTGGGACCAAGGGATGGAGATAGGTGCATGCTGGGACCAAGGGATGGAGATAGGTGCATGCTGGGACCAAGGGATGGAGATAGGTGCATGCTGGGGCCAAGGGATGGAGATAGGTGCATGCTGGGGCCAAGGGATGGAGATAGGTGCATGCTGGGGCCAAGGGATGGAGATAGGTGTATGCTGGGGCCAAAGGATGGAGATAGGTGCATGCTGGGACCAAGGGATGGAGATAGGTGCATGCTGCACCCATTGCCTTATAGCTCCACTTAAATCTTCCCCCTCTCAAGAAATGTCAATAGACAATTCAGTGCATCTCATGTTCCTTTCTTATCTTATTCTTACATATATTAAGTCATTGCTTTGTAATTCCATGCAAAGAATACTGTGGTCACACGTAGAAATAAAAACTTAAAAACGAATGTCAAGTTAACAGGAGCTGAAGGATGAATACTAGTTCTGCAGAAGCCGGAGAGTTCATGTCAGGTTGGCAGAAGATGGAAAGTGAAAACTCACTTGACATCAGCTGGAGAGTGAATGAAGTGAGTAGTAACTGAAATGTGAATGCTTGGTTAAGCACAGCTGGATATAAACACGAGATTAGAAGCCAATAGCTGGAGTTAATGCTAGAAACGCAACAGCTGGAATGTGACTAATAGACTATCAACAGTGAGACTGCTAGGTTGCCAGCAGCTGGCGTAAATGCTTGGTGAGCAACAACTGGAGAGTGAATGCCAGGTTAGAAGTAGCTGCAAAGTGAAAGCCTGGTTGTTGGCAGATGGAGGCTGAACAGAGGTTCATAGAAGAAAAACAGCGCATGTGTGGTGGCAGCAGCTGGCAAGTGAAGGACAGGTTGTTACCAGAGGGAGTGTGAATGTCAGATCAAAATGAGACTGGAATGATGTGCCAGCATCAGCAGAATATTTAACGCAGGCCCTCCAATGTATGCCTATGACGTGATTTGCCTCCACTATCTGTGGCTATAGGGCGCATTACGGCAAGACATCTTGATGAACTTAAAGAATGCCACAGAAATGAGTTATTTAATTCCTACAGCAAAATATGTACAACCGGCGGTTCTGAAACTAAAAAAGTCACATCCATAACTGAATGCCAAGATACCAGGAGTGATGCAATGTCATCCCAAGAGGTTTTAGAATAGTTGCATCATCACCTGGAGTGACGTCACGCCGTAACTCCTCCAGTACTGAGAAGTGAGCATGCGCACACCTTTTTAACACCAGTGTGCATGCTCAGCCCAGACAGTGCCCGAAAACCAGGACACTTATGCAGTCTGGAGAAAAGTGTCGGGACACCGGAACACTTCTCTGAAAACCGGACTCGTCCGGGAAAAACCAGTGCGTGTGGTCACTCTATAATTCTACACTATGGTAACCCTATGCTGTCTCTTGCAAAGGAGGGTCCCTTTAACGACCACCCTGGAAATGTATGAGCTCAGCAGCCACGCCGGAGCCTGTCTCCTGAGCTTATCCACCTCCCAGCCAGAGCCTGAGTGATGGTTCTGAAGAGACTAACAGCAGGGGCACGTGTTCAGCGCGCGCCCCTTATCCTTGCACGTGCCACTTGTACTGCTAAACTAATAAAGAGGCGCCCTGCTCTCCCACAAGGGGAAGATCGATAGCGTGTTTAAGGATGCAAAGAGCTTTTTCACTCCGGAGTGCATGCAAAGAAGACAAGAAGAGCTCTAATTAGCAGGCCGGAGAGTGGAACCGCATTAGATTTCACTAAACGCTGTCAGTGTTAAATGGTTCAGCTTGTGAACGTTCATCGTGCACTGCTTTAGTCCAGGGACAGGATGATGGAGCATGGTGACATGTTTCTACTTGGAGTTTTTACTCTGATGGAAAGTTCAAGTGACATGGTTACCGTCGTCAAAGTTCTGACCAGTTCAGTGTTATATAGTGCCCTAATTTCTATCATGTATGTTGCAGTATGTATTAAATTAGACGTATTTAAATGTTTAGCAACTGTAACATTGTTTGAGCATAAACTGTGTTGGTTTCCAAATCAGTTAATTGACGATTTAACAATTATTTCAAATAGTTAATTAGAGTGGCCTGATTCCTGTCAAATGTGTATTCCAGCCCACCAACTAGCCAGGAGAGATCCTATAAAGAATGTTTCGCAAGAAAAACATGAGGTTTGATTTACAAAGCCATCTATTTACATGGAAACTAGTACTATAGAAGAATTTTTACGTACACTTTCATGCCTCTGTGAATCCGCCCGAAACGTCCATCTCCCTACTAGTGAAAGTGCAAAAAAGAGCACAGCCCTTTCTATTTGTAATAACTATATAGGATGTTCACTGAATATCCCCAAAGGCGTGTTAGAGTACATGAAAGAGTACTGCAGGAGTACACCTTCATATACCCCAAAATACCTTTGTAATAGGAGTATTATGATCCAATATTGCCATCTCTGGGCCCTAATGTCATTTACAAGCCACGAGAAAGAATTACAGGAGTACTAATTCATATACCCTTAAATGCCTTTGTGAATCAGCCCCATAGAGTATGATAGGAGTATTATAATTTAATATTGCCATCTCTGGGCCCTAGTGTCATTTACAAGCCACATGTCTTTTGGCATGATGCCTAAATCTCAGATTACCTCCCTGCACAGGTTTGTTTTAGGATGTATTATCTGTAGCTGGGAACGTGCTCTTTTCAGGTTGTTTTCTGTGTTAATGTTGAGCTGTAGCTTGGAGTCCAGCATGAACCAGAGAGGTTGTCCAGTGGGTACAATGGCAAGAGTGATCCCTTTCTCTGTAAATGGTAAACCTGTAGATGGACAGGTGAATGTAGCAAGGGTTGTTGTCTCTCCTGTCAATGATGAGACATCAAGCCATGCTTGACGTTCACTCTGTCAGTGTTTTCTACACATTGATAAGCCATGATGGCCAGGCCGTCACCAAGAGATTGCAAGACTGTACCTCCTGCAAACACTGCCCAGATTTACACCAGCTCACTCTGTCCTCATTATAACCCATAATGTCCATGGTTTGAGGGTTAGGATATTATTTACTCTCTTAAAAGTTAGTAGGTAGATGTGTGATCTTGGGAGACTATAGTGCTTACCGTTCAACATATAATATGGCTTGATTCCTCATGTTTGATGAGCTGAGAGTGATGATGCTTGAATAGCAAAGACTATTGCAATACTGTCAACAATGACACTGAGATTTTTTTTGCTGATTAAGATTTCATTCTCCATTGTGTTAAGTGGAGTTGGACATGCAGGGAGGTATTTCTGCTGTCCATTCTGCATAAGACATCAATGGTGACCGGCAATATTGCTGCATGGTCTGAATCATGATTATTGTTCCCGTGGCAGGATATTGCCACCCTCGGTTTGCCACTTTAGTGCAGGCACATATTTTGTTTGCTGCCACTTGAAAATAGATTGTTCTTATGGAAATTAGAGAGAAGAAAAATGAGACATTCCTGTAACCCAGAGGACTTAAGGTTCATAAAAGCCTCATAAGTCCCTTTGGCGACCAATTGTAGAAAGCTGCAGATCCATTTTGGGACCTATATTCCAGCCCATTGACTTTTTCTTAAACTATTGTTATCTCTGACTACCATCTACATACTTGATAGAACAGCCTTTAATATCAGTGTTGTAGGCTACCCATTTGACTTATCATTGCAGATATTAATCACTCTTGCCACCCAATCACTATATAACAACATTCCTCACAGACAAGCTATTGATGTCATGAATGGAGTTGTCAACACACATACCAACCTGTCCAGGTATCCGCATGCTTCATCACCCTTCTTTTGGAGCATGGACTCACTGAGAGTTACTTCTTATTTCTGGGCAGTTTCCATTTCCAAACTAAGGGAGTAGCAATGGATGCCAACTTTGCCCCCAATATCTAAAACTGTTACATGGATAACTATGAAAACCTATACAAAAAGGTATCCTATAACCTATGTACACCAATGGCAGGTAACCCCTACACAATGCTCCTTGTTGTTGTTGAAGGCCCTTACCCATTCTATTAATGGCATGCTTCATCATCGGGTCGCATCCTGGTTCCTAAAGCCCAGGATGGGCTCGATCATATTCATGGGGATACATATAATATTATCCTACTGGAGTTTCATCACAAACTATTAAACCCTAGAGGACACCCAAGTATTCCTTTAATAGCCGGTGTTCCTGGTATAGGTAAAAAAAAAAAATGAAACAGGTGTTAACAGGATATATTCATCAGGACAAAAAAAATTAAGTCCGGACTAAAGACAGTGAACAAATAAAATGCAGAGGGACTACTGGCCCAATTATTTTCACATATAAGGCTGTTCTCCATTGTGGGAATTACCTGTGTGACATAAGAAGAGAGGGGGACATGCCCCTCTAATTACACTGTCATCAAGGGTGCCATGTCATCTTTAACACCTAAAAACGTCTCTAGCTCTTCTTATTTGGACAAACATTTGAATCATGTTTAAGGTTTAAAATAGCACCAAAAAGTGTTAAGCATCATCCATGGTCATCTGCTTTCGCTTGACCAGGAAAAGGGTAAGGTTTCAGACTGACCGAGATGGAGCGCGGGTCGGATACAGGGATCTGTTTCATCCCAGTGAAAAGTTTTATCTTCAGACTCTCAGGAATGGAAGTCGAAGAATCCTCAGTGGGGCAAGGTAGCAGGCTGTGTCTGAGAGGGCTTCACATCATCGGACAGCTGTTGTTGGCCCATTTGGTGAAGCCGTTGACTTTTGGTGGCAAAACGCCAAGCTGGTGCAATTTACATTTTGCACCCAGAGAAGGTCCCATGCTGGCTGGATATTTTTGTTCCTTTGCCCAGTGGAGTTTTCTACCTTCGGACCTAGGGGCATATTATCAAGCCCTCTATCGCCGCGTTAGCGGCACTTTTCTGCCGCTAATGCGGCGATATTTTTATCACACTATTAACAAGCTGCAGCTAACGGGCCTTAGCGTGAGTTTTTTAGCGATAGCGGCCGTTTTTTTACCTCTAAGCATGTCAGCGATATATATCGCTAATGACATGCAAAGTAGGTGTTCCTGACTAAAACTCCATTGAAACAGTCACAAACACAACTTCCCCCTATTATCAATGCCCGCGAAGCGATAAGAAAAGTCGCGCTAACCGCGCTTATCGCTGGAATTTAACGCCTGAAAAATGGGGGGTGGATTGTTGGGCTGAGTATGCACTTGTCTATTAGCAAGCTTTTCATTGGCGCTGTCAATTTAGCGCTGGAATTCTCATGCTATAGCTGGTCTTACATGCTATCGCTGGATTTCCTATCGCCTTTGCGATACGCGTTGATAATACCGCGCTATCACGGCGAGGAAATCCAGCGATAGCCGGCGATAAAAAAAACAGCGCTAAGCGCGCTTTGCGATAATTATCGCAGATCGTTGATAATATGCCCCCTAGTCTTTTTTTTGGAGACTGGATTTTTCGAGTGGGGCAAGTTTGCAGGCTGTAGCTACAGGGGGCTCCATGAGGCCGGATACCTTCTCTGCAAAGGTCCCATTGGATCGGATTTGTTGCTGCGGAGAACAACATAGCGGGAGCAACATGAATCATTGGTCCAGCGGCAATGGACCTTCGTCAGGTCGACTTGGCAGGTTGGTCCTGGTCCCCCATCTGTTCTCAGAGCAAAAGGTTGCAAGAAGTTTCTAAGTCCCAGGAATCAGGAATTGTTAAGAGGAGAACACTTTATCAACAGCCCAAGGTCCAGGACTTTGGGCTCAACACTTGGGGGTTAAATATCACTCCAGCAGAGGCCTGCAGCAGGGTCCTGGACAGGTCCAGCTGGAACTGGTCAGCTGGGAATGTAGGTAAAAGGCATCTTGGAGCTTGTGTCTCTATGTTCGGACTTGGAAACATTTATGGAAGTCAGATTTCCTTCAACAGGGCAAACTGGAAATTTTAATTGGACCGGCAATTCAGTGTCAACGGCTTCAGCTCAATGGCAGTCCCATTTTCCCACCAGTTCTTCGGAAACAAAAATTAGCAAAACATTTCTAAGTCACAGTTTTTGCAGTTGGGCAGGAGAAGTTCACCTGACAAGGGTTCAGGACCTGGGAGCACCACTGGGGGGCCTAGGACTCACTCAAACAGAGGTCAGCAGAAGTGTCAAGGGCAAGTGTAGTTAGCACTGGTCAGCTGAGAATAGGTAAAGGGCCTCTGGGAGTTTGCTGTATCCCCGTGGCTCAAACAGAGGTCAGACAACTGCCCCTTGGAGTCACTCCTAAGGTCCTTGTTTAAAGGCAAGCAGGTCCAGTCTTCCTTCAGTATTTAGACATCAGGGTACTTCTTCTTCTGATCTTCATAGGTCCAGGAGTGTTCTGCCCAGTGCCAGCCTCTCAATGGAAGAAACTCCTGGCCACTCCCTAACTAATGGGGTACAGAATCTTAGTGGTAACCCCACCCACTTCTGCAACACTTCCTGTGTGTGTTTAACTGTAAGCCATTCCACAGTAACCCTCTCTTAAATCAAAGGACAGAACCCTTCCACCCCTCGTCAGAGCTTCCTGTGCCTACTCAGAGTGTGGCAAACTCTCCCTTGTGGTCACTCAAAACCAGGTTTTGGGTCGCTCCCACCTTCCACTGGGTTGGGAGCCAAGCTGACTAATAAGACAATGTGAGGCAGGCTTGCATGTATGTACCAGTGAAACTTTAAAACTTCATAACTTTGGTTCTACTTATATGTTTATCATTTTTGTATTATTTTAGTTACTATAATTTACTCTATGTTTCTAAATTAGCTTAGAATTTTTCTTGTATTGGGTTTTCACTTGATGAATGTTTGGGTACTGCATAAATACTTTACACATTGGCTCTAAGTTAAGCCTGACTGGTTTGTGCCAAGCTACCAGATAGTTAAGCACAGGTTTATTTAGTGGCTTTTGTAGTTCACCCTGACAAGTATATTTGAGGTGGGTTCTCAGCCCCATCAACTAATACTCCAATTTCTTATGGGCAACCTTTGGAGGCTTTTTCATTTGACTACAATTGATTGGCATTTGTTTGCAGATTGATGGGTCATTGAGATGCATTTTGAGCTTTTTGAAGTCTCTTGATCTGGTATGTGGGAAGACCGACCTACATATAAAGCATTTCAGTGGTCAAGATGGGAGCTGAAAGGTGCTCCTATCACCACTGCATGTTTTTCTTGGTTGATGTATGGAAGGGTTATTTTAGTTTCATCTGGAAGAATGTGACATATACTGATTGCCCCTGTCGTAAAGGTAAGTCTGAGGTCAGTGTCCATCTTTCTCATACATATTATTTACTTTTAGTCTGATGGGAACAGTTTGACTGATGAAGGTCGATGGGAATCATAGTGTGTCCATTTGCTCGAGGATGTATTGAGAGCTAAGTATAAACATTTCAGTTTTTTTGCCAACTGGTTTGAGACAGTGGTGGACCACCCAAGGTTTGGACTGTACATACACCATTGAATATGGTCATGAATTGGTCATATTCCCTAAACACCCCTAGGTAATTTCTGGGTCATCTGCATATCAGTGGAAGTGGTGGTGATCAATGTGGGGTATATTTATGTGGGTTTCACGTAACTGTTAGGTGTAAAGGAGGTAAGATCTGACCCTTTTGTAACCCAGAGTTGCCTGGGCTAGTTGCTGGTCTCAGAGCCTTAAATTTTGTATATAGTTGTGTAGTGTTCAAATCCATTCCAGGAAACACAGGTTATGTAGAAAAAGTATTTATTGGTTTCCAGCACAGCACACACAACTGCTCTGGACAAAAGCTCCAGAGGTATAACATTAGAATTAAGAATATCTGCACCATGGCAACAGAGAACAACAACAGCACTTTGAATAGAAATAATTCTAAGCTAGGTAGGTTAAAGGAACAGTACACTATATAATTTAATTGAGAATATAACACATCCCTTCCCTTAACACAAAAGCATTAAATATAGTCTTTCATTCTAACTGGAGGTTTTGCACTTCTTCCACCAGTTTTAACTCTGAAAGCAACAGACTCAGACTCAGCTGAATCCCAAATATCAACATGAGACTCATTTCCAGCAGTCTCACACAGCGCTTTTCTTTCAACAAAGTTTCCACGCTTGATTTCATTAAGAGCAGTGTGACACTTATCAACACGTCTTACTTTCCACACTCTTCCATCTTGGGTCACTACACCATTCATATTAACCTTAACCACTCTAATGGCAGGTCCATACTTAGAAGTTCCTTTCGTGCTGAGACCAGGTTTGCGTATTCTCACCCAATCTCCTACCACAAAAGTGGGTACTCTCACTTTCATTTTAGCTTCATAAAAGTCTTTCATTTTTTCTTGTTTTTGTTGGACCTTAAGAGAAACCTTTTGCACATCATCACTTAGAACATCATCAAACATTTTATTCTTTATCCACCAAGGACAAAGTTTGGATGTCGGTTCTCTCCCTCTCAAAAGATGGAACGGGCTGAGTCCAATAGTAGAATGAGGAGTCATGCGATACATCCAAAGCCTCTCTCTCAGAACAACTTTCCACACTTTACCTGATTTCCTAGCCAATTCCACACCATCCTTAAGGACACGGTTGAACCTTTCAACCTGGTCACAGCCTTGTGGTTCATAGAGAGCAAAGGTACAATGTTTAATGCCACACAACGTCAAGAATTCTTCCATCTCAGGTGACTTTAATTGCACACCATTATCTGTCATTAGAACTTCAGGTCTCCCTTCACGAGCAAAGATTTCTCTGAAAAACTCAATAATGGTTTGTGAATTGGCATGAGTAACAAACTTAACTTCAGGCCACTTAGAGTGGTAATCAATAATCACCAAAGTGTAATGAGCTTCTTGTGGTTAACAATAAAATGGCGCAGAGATATCGAACGCGATTTTCTGCCACAGACATTTTGGCCATGGCACAGGTTTCAATGGAGCAGGAAAAGGCTTCAACATCTTGTCAGTATTAACACACTCAGCACATTCTCTCACTGTCCTGTCAACCATCTTGTCCATACTAGGCCACCAAAAACTAGAGCTCACCAATCTTTTCATAGAAGACATTCCAGGATGTCCCTCATGAGCAAGTTTAAGAATAATGTCTTGCATGGATTCAGGAGGTACATACTTTCCATCTTTGAAAATCAATTCACCTTCCACTACTAACTTAGTGGATACTTTCAGAAAAGGCTTTACTTCAGCAGGGACATCTTTACCCTTTGGCCATCCTTTAAGGATAAAATATTTAAGTAAATTCCATATGTTATCTGCAGTCACACTCTTTCTCCACTCCTCCTCAGAAATGGCAGAAAATTATTTGGACACATAATCACCAACAGACGCGATCATCCCAAGAACCTCACTTACTTCAATTTTCTCTACACATGGACAGGGTAGGCGGGAAAGACAATCAGCTGTAACATTGTGCTTCTCCGGAACATACTCTACACTGAAACTATATTCTTGTAGTGTAGACATAAGCCTACCTATTCGGGCAGTAGCATTCCACCCCCCACCAGGTGACAAATTTGACACAAGAGGTTTGTGACCCGTTCTCAGAACAAAGCTGCTTCCCCATAGGAAATTGCGAAAGTGCTCAATCCCCCACACACAACCCAAGAGTTCTCTCTCAATAACAGAGTATCTTCTTTCTGTTTCGTTAAGAGTGCGGGAGACAAAAGTGACACACCACTCCTCTTTACCATACTTCTGGGACAACACACCACCAAGTCCACATAAACCTGCATCTACTGTAGCAAGACACAATTTGTTCATACAAAACGGTTTCAAAGTGGGGGCCTTAACAATGTAATTTTTGATTTGTTGGAACGCATCTTGCTGTTTCTGCGTCCAATGAAACTCTACTTTGTGTCTGGTAAGTTCTCTGAGTGGTTCCATTTTTGTGGTGAAATCTTTGATGAACTTACTATAGTATTCGCACAGCCCAGCAAAAGATAACAGTTTTTCTTTGTTATCAGGAGCTGGGGCTTTCACAATGGCTTCTACTAAGGACTTTTTGGGAACAACACTATTTCCAGAAAGAGTATGACCCAGATATTCAACAGATTCGCGAAACACTTTGCACTTATTTTCCTTAAGAGTCAGACCATTTAACTCTAAGCGCTTACACCCTTGTCCCATATGCTTCTCATGGTTAGGAGGAAACACAAGTATATCGTCTTGAAATCATTTAACAAAACTGTCTAAATCTTTAAAGACAGCAAAATGCCCACGACGTCCACACTTCTTACATTCCTTACCCAACGCTGGACACCTAGGAAAAGAGGCACCATGGGTAAGACTCCCACACCTAAAACAATGAAATTCTTTGTCAGGTTTCTTGAACACCCTTTGTCCAATACGTGAAGATTCTGATTTTACAGCACATACGTCCTCTTCTGCTCCTTTGTTGACCTTATGTATGGACTTCATCCTCTTTTCCGATCGTTCCATAGCTTTAGCAGTACTGATGACATCTCCTAAATTAGGATTGTCTATAATCCACAGACGTTCTTGGGTTTTCTTACTTTTGATATGGACAATAATCTGATCTCTGATCATCTCATCAGTGATAGGACCAAAACTGCAATTAACAGATAGTGTGCGTAATGCTGTAAGAAAATCGTCGAATGTCTCCCCATCCTCTTGAGCCCTTGTGTAAAATTTGAATCTGTTCAAAGCAACACTAGAAGAAGGTTTGAATCTGATTCCTATGTGAGCCATTGCATCTTCAAACACATTTCTGTCTCCACTACCATCAGTTGTGGAAGGGTTCTAAAAATAACTTGACCTTCAGAACCTAGACAATGCAAAAAAATATTTTTTCCTTTCTGCAGAAAGTCTCTCACCATCAATGGCTTTAAGATAAGTCAAGAATTCTTCCTTCCATTTGGTCCAAGGTATGGGAGGGTCCCCTTTTGTTTGAAGGAATTTAGCAGGAGGTTCAAATTGCATGGTGACAAAAAAATGTTTTAAAAACAAATGGTTTAAAATAGAATTTTCCACTATTTTAGTTGAGAAGAAACATGCAACATATAGGTGCTCACTACCACAGCAAAATACAAACACACTATTACTGCCCAAAAATATATATATAAATATATATATGTGCACTGCCCACAATAAAATTGCTTACTTGGTAAATCTTCCGTTTTAAATGTCCCAAACGATGTGCACAGCTTCACAGAGGAGGAAACAGTATACAGCCGCTTACACAACAAACAGGATTTCCCCAGCTCCCCGGGGATATAAATGGTATGAAGCCGTAACTGACAGAAAAAGAAACCTCTCAGATTATGAGCGCGCAAGAGCGGAAGGTTGCAAAACGCTCTTGGACGTCAGCGCGGACAACAGGAAACACAGGGGACAACGCACGCATGAAGGAATTCCAATTTGAGTCAGCGCTCAATGTGTGACGTGTATTGAGGAACGTCACAACGAAGGAGAGGAGCGCACGGTGAAGCTGACTCGAGGAGGCTTCACGCAATGAAAATTCCAGAGAACAAAGGAGGAGCATGCACAATGAAGGCTTCACGGGGAGTTTCAAAAGAAAACACGCCATAGTCCGTCCATTGCTCAAAAAGCCACAATTAGACCCAAAAGATCTGGGGAATTTCCGCCCCAAATCACTCCTACCCATCTTAGGAAAAATGGCTGAAAAACATGTCAACCACACGCTGTCCCAGTTCTTAGAGGAGAATGAGGTACTACACCAGACCCAAATGGGCTTCAGACCAGCACACAGCACGGAATCTGCCTTACTACTTGTCACAGAACAACTGAAGGGAATCATCGATCAAGGCGGTGCTGCTGCCATCCTGCTGCTCGACCTGAGTGCAGCCTTTGACACAGTGCATCACAAAACACTCATTCTTAGATTAGAGAGAGCAGGGATCCAAGACCGCGCATTAAGGTGGATAGTATCATTCTTGAAGGACAGATCCTTTCAAACCACAGAATGGGGACACTTCTCGGACAGTCTTGAGGTCACATGTGGTGTGCCACAGGGCTCCGCCCTCAGCCCTACATTGTTCAACCTGTACATGCAACCTCTGGCCGAGATTGTCCAGGAATTTGGGTTGTCAATCATAACATATGCGGATGACACCCAACTGGTAGTTTCAGTAGCAGGGGACCCCGACTCGAAACACAACCTGGTGTCTCAGTGCATGGAAAAGGTAGCCAGCTGGATGACAAGCTGCAAGCTAAAACTAAACGGGGACAAAATGGAACTCATGTTCCTAGGTAACAATCTGCCACCTCAAATCTCCATGGAATGGCCAAAAGAACTGGGACATCCACCGGTGCATAAAAATTCCATAAAGAACCTAGGAGTGGGGTTAGACCACAACCTCACTATGGAAACTCAAGCCAGGAAACTGGCAGCCACCTGTTTCGGAATTTTGAGGATGCTCCGAAAAATTCTGGACCTCATTCCAGAGGACACACAGAGAACAGTGATACAGTCTTTGGTGGTCTCGCGCCTGGACTACGGGAACTCTCTCTTCCTGGGGTCACCCAAATACGTGCTGAATAGATTACAGGTGGTACAAAATGCTGCAGCCAGGCTACTCAGAAGTATACCAAGATATGAATCAGAGAAAAAGGCTCTGAAAACACTCCACTGGCTGCCGGTTCAGGCCAGGATCAAGTTCAAGGCACTGTGCATAGCACACAGGGCCTTGAACGGAAAAGGGCCAACTTTACTCAGGGCCCTGATCCCACCCTACACACCGGAAAGAGCCCTAAGATCCTCTTCAGATCGCCTGGCCAAAACCACTAGGATTAGGCGATCCAGCTGGGGAGGAAGATCGTTCACGCATTTAGTACCAAAACTTTGGAACTCCATGCCCACAGAACTAAGATTCCTTACAGATGAGACTGCCTTCAGAAAAAAACTGAAGACATGGCTATTCCCAGGATGAGTCGCAGGTTCATGCTCTCTCCTGCTCCGTAGCGCTGGGCAGCTATGCGCTCTACAAAACTCACAAACAAACTCTGAAGCAACCTATAGTGCAATGGTGATTGCATTTACCCTTTACTAGCCCAAGGAAATTATCAGCATTTATGGTATTAGCTAGAGCTCGAGCTTGCTTTTCACACAACTATGGGCCTGATGTACAAAAGCATTTGGAAGTAACAAAGCCTTCAAAATGCAAAGTCACATGGTTTGCAACCACAAAGTACCTTTCTAAAACTTCCAAACCCCCTTTTGTGAGCTGGAAAAAGTAATTCCAACTTGTAAAAGAGGATTTAAGACCCTTTCCGAAGCACATATAGGAGGGGGTGTGAAAGGGGTGTCTTCCCTCCTATCTGTGAGATGCAGTAGGACTCATCAATAATTTGAACACACTTGCAATTGTAAACAATTGATTAGTTACTGGCCCCCAAGTTGGGGTGGCTAATGATTCACAAGGGGGAAGTTGTTTAAGTGGACCTTTTGTATTACCCTAAATAATTGGGGTCACACATTGTAGAATTCCAGAGTCGCAAAAGGAAACTGCAATCTATTCAGAGAAAAGGAAAACTGGCAGGTGTCTCTCACTTCTTCCCCACTGAGTTATGCTCAGTAGAGGAGAGTGTTAGGAGTCAGTCCAAACCTGTCAGAGAATCACTCATCTGCGGGTCGCACATAGAGCCCCAGCCCGCACCTCAAAAGATGTATCCACACCCATATTAGTTGATATTTCACAATATTCGATTATTTATGAGACACTATTTGTTTGGAAATCACGTTTATCTGAATGACTGTAAATATTGCAAACAGTTCGGCAAGTATTATACATATGAGGGTAAAGGTTAAATAGGCCCCATGTTAAATAGAACCAGTCTTGAATTGCAAGTTTTAAAATATACATATAAAACCCTTGCTACTACATACATCCGAAGAGCTTACTCTTTGGGAATCACATCGGGCACCCTTGGGAAGGCAGACAGTAATGCATGGGACCACTGTACGCTTTCTCCAATGTCTACCCAGCAGGACAGAATATATATTTTTTTTTTTAAAGTAACACCTATATAATTAAGGGACACAGGCTGGTTTTAAAATAATGACGTGCTTGGAATGTGAATGCAGGTTTGGGGCCTGTTCTCTCCCACATCAGCCTTCAACTCTTCATTTGCTAAAATTGGTAGGGAGTTGCAAAGTGTGACCCGCCTCATTAATATTCATGAGACAGGAGGCTTTTTCTGATCCAACTGATTAGTACATCAGTCGCATAGCCAAATGAAGGGCAGCTGTAGTAAATAACTACAAATACACGTAAGTAGCTTCGTAGATTTATTGACAAGTACAGGGACTGCGCAGCAGCGGGCACAACCCGTACCTCCTTCAATCCAACTGTCACAGTTTGCTCTCCACACATAACATTTTATTGTGGAACTTGCTTATCTCATAAAGGCTCCCAAACATTCAACCAGGTGACTAAAACGTCAACCCAGTACTAACTACTACAGCAGCCCACGACAAAGTCAGCATATAATTTGCACATCCTGATTTGTGAATGCTTTTAGTACATAATGTCCCAAGTGAACAATCAGACATTCCTTATTGATAAAGTTGAAAATAGTTCCCTCACTATCAAAGGAATAACATCTGTTGCAGAGGCCACTTCTAGATCGTTTGCACCACCTACACTGATATTATGCAGTATTTACTGTCTGAAGGTTGAAAAAGGCCTTAAATGCAAACACGGTCTTCTCTTTAAGAATATTTGAGTTTCTCCTCTAATTTGTGCCCCATTTTGTTCAGAAACTCAGATTAGGAGACTGATCTTTTTGATGCAGGAAAGTGAGCTCATGAAATATGTATCAACACTTCCTTAGGGGTATTAAGCACAATATAAATGCAATAATGATAGAATACTATACATTCTGAACTACTACAGTAATAAAGGAACATCCCCTTCCAAAGTTAACTCTTTCCAAAGTAATATCCAAACTCCTGTAGTGGCAGTCTGAAATCCATGCCTAGCGCCAAGTGGACACTTTGGTGGTGGACGTGATGACATAATATAAATGGAATGTACATGCAATACAGCAGAAAGAAAAACAGATAAATATCAACCAAAACACTATAAAACACATGACACATAATATAACATAAAACATATCAAATAAAAAGTCACATGCCATACCCTACAAAAACATAGCATAACATAAAACATATCACTTAACAAGTCACATATCCTACATTGTGATACATACCATAACATTAAAAAAAATAACGTCTCGTAACAACATTAGATAGCCCATGAAATTACAGGCATTGTAACGTAACACCCAACAAGACATGGTATAACGTTTAACTTACCACTGGCTGTTGCCTGAGGTGGTAGAGAAGAAGCACAAGACGGAACAAACAAGAAAACAAATCATGTCTAGCAAGACACCCATGTGTGCCCGATCACTACTGAATTTAAAGGAAAAAACTGAATACTCGCCTACTCAAGGAGCACGCATCCAGTACTTTTGACGATCCAACTCCTCCAACCGCCAGGCCTCAATGAAGGCCTGCTTTCTATTTCCCCAGTGCACAAAGAGTTCGCTGTGACGTAATCATGCAGTCCAGGAATATGCCAGGAGTAAGCCAGTATTACTTATAAATATTGTTTACTTCTGAAATTCATCAGTAATCCGAGAATACAACAAAAACAAGTCAGATTTGCTCATGCACTATTCTTTGTAAATCAGGTGCACTCACGATGTCTTGACTTCTTGTACACAATCAAGAATAATTCCTGACTCTATTGTGTAACCCGCATTATTTACAAAGCCATCTGCTGGGTTGGGCTGAGCTTTAGGTATGTGTTGGGCGTCCAGGTTTGGATGATGTGTAAGCTTGGCTTTGTCTTTAAAGTCGGGTTTGGTGGCAAACCAGTTATGTCACTTCCTGTGCAGATGGATGATGGAAAATGAAGTCCTCATGCTTGGCTACTTCTTCTGAAGACAGTTGTGGCATCCTTTGCAGATGGGTGATGGGAAACGACTTTAGTAAATTACTATCCCATGCTATCAGGCTGTTCTTAGCAGGCAGGTGTGACATAAAGATCATTCTTCCCACAGCCCCAGGTAGCTGCTAGAACAGGAATCCCTCATGCCCTCAGTGTCTGACACCTATCAAGCGGGGAAAGCCTTGTGGTGTCGCTCTTTGTCGATGAAGCTTTGTTGTGGAAGCATTATTGAATACGACTGTCAGTCCTAACAGGATCCTCATCCAACTGGAACACAGTATCCTGCTTATTGCCATGAACTGTCTGTTGTGCCTGGCTGAGCAGGACACAAACACTGTAAACAACAAGGAAGAAATAACACATTTCAATTGCAAATGCTGAACGGTTCTGGTTCCTGGTTTTGAGGTACTGTCAGGTGATTTTAACTATCTCCCTGGTGATGAATCAGCTAGGAGAACATAGACTACAAAGATCACAGAAAGATTAATGCAGATTATATATGAAAGATTGGCTTGAACATGTTCGATCAGTGCATGTGCAGCTCTCTTATGCAGGTTGGATGCCATAAGCAGGGCCACTGGAATTATGCGGCATGCGTGGGCCAAATTATGTGACAAGGTTGAGTAAATTATGCGGCAGTAAAAGGTAATTTATGTGGCGCAAAGAGGCACATTTTTTGATAGTTTAACTTCATTATTTTGAACTTTTTACACTGTTAAGCACCTTACTTTAATACCCAAAAGTGTCAATAAGCAACAGAAAGGTGACCAGTCTAGCTTTGCAAAGGACCTTCCACTGCGTGGCAACACGTGCTTTCTGCGTTTTTAGTAACAATTGAACTGTTTGAGATAGAAACAAAACATTTTATTGTTAAACTCTGCAGATTATGCAGCAGGTGATCGATTATGTGGCAAATGCGGCAAATCTATAGTTATGCGAAAATTGCTGTGGCCGCACAATCACATAATTCCAGTGGCCCTGACCATAAGAAAGCCCCTGTCATGAGAGGCCCCAAATGCATGAGAGACCTCTTTCCCGCAGGCCTCTGTTTATCACTCTGCGGCATGCATGTTCCTTTTCCCTCATGCCCTGCACCTGCCCTTCCCACCTCTCTGTCAGCTCCTTCTGTCACTTGATCTCCTGGTCAATTTCCGGTCCTGCTCGCTCCTTTGTCCGTTATCTTTTCTTTTTAGCCATTTTTAACAGTGTTCATTTTAATTACATTATGTAGGAAGGAGCACTAAGACTAACAACAGAGGGTGACACATTCTCTCATTAAAGAGAAACAGAACGAGGAGGATGATCAAGGGGCAGGGGGCAAGGACAGGGCAGGGGCATCAAGGGAACAAGAGGGCGAGGTGGGTGCAGGTTAGTGCGAGGCCTGGAAGCAGCCCTTAATTCAGTGCCCTCTAACAGCACCTTCTGTTTTGTCCAGGTGCGATAAAATGCACCTGTTTCAAAGTATCTAAAAAAGGTACATCTGAGAAAGAGAAAATATGGTGTCTAGCTCCAACTATTGGTCTGGCTACTCGAGATGCCACACTGCTAATGAAGACTGCAGGCCTGGTTACAATTAAAAGGGACATGATTTGCAAACATCTGACACAACCCAGCACAGCAACCAAAGTTGCTGTGCTGCGCCAAAGGGAGAGAGCAAAACAAGATATAGCAATGTTTCTTTATACCCTTGCCCCAACCGTGCATGGTAGTGCAAGGGTGCATTATGCCTAGCATAGATTTACTATCGGACATCAACTGCAATAAAATGACATTCTACACTAGGTCCTTCTGGAGTTTAAGATTAGCTGCACTTCGCCTGCCAGAGAGAATCAGTCTTGAAAACATGAAGCTGGTCTGATGCCATGTTCGTCATTAGTTTCTTTCATATCGTCCCAAAGCTTAGATCAGCAACATTCCAGCATTAGGAAGGCTCAGAGAATATGACCTGGACTGCAATTTGTGAAGAAGCTTTTCTAGCACAGTCAGTCAGGGCCGAGTCCATCATAGGGACAGTAGGTTGCAACGCCCCAGTAAAGCCTTTGCTTTAAAGAAAAGTAATTTCAGCCTCGCCTCTTGAAGGCCGTGATCGTGCACCAATTATAAATGTGTTCTTTCAGTTTTCTCATACGATTTTAAGAACTGGGCCTGCCGATGGAGATGCAATGGGGCTGATTCACAAAAGCATTTGTGAGTACGGGAAGTAATTCTGCAGAAGTACTCTTTTAAGTACTTTTACAACTCCTCAGTGGTAAAAGTGCAAAGAGGGCACAGCCCATTCTGTTTGTACTGACTATATATTCCCTTAATAGCCCCATTTTACTCCCATTTTTTGGAGCCAATTCACAAAGGCGTATAAGAGTACTACAAGATAACTACTTTAGGTACTCGAAATGCTTTTTTGAACCGGCTCCAGAGTTTCGTCAGTCGAGCTGTTGGTTGGTTAAACTAATATGTAGATTGGCGATTACCCCTTTGTTTTGCCCCGTAGCCCACCGCCATCTTTATGAAAACAAGGATAAGCGAATACAGTAGGGTGCAGAGAGTGTGCTCCAGGTGTCTTTTCAGTCCTAGAGCCAGCTGAGCATATCCCCAGCTTTCCAATGCTTCTATTCGCCAGTCTTGACACAGTCATCATGTCGTACATCTACCCAAAAGCGATAAGTGTAGTTGAGAGCATCAGCTGACGCCCTGTCAAGGAAGGGTCTCAAGTACTCTGCCATCATGATCTTTAGGCCTCGATTTATCAGTATTTTATTTATTTGGAAAGTTTTATAAAGCGCGAACATGACCCTTGCGGGTATCAGAGCGCCGTACACAGAGGCAAAAGCATGAATAAACTCCGTACAATAGAGGTCAACACTGTGAAACAACAAGGAGTACACAATCAAGATCAGGGACCGGGTAGTGGGCCACACTAGATCAAATTCTCCTAGAGAGCAAAATATTTCCTGTAACATTCAGCAAAACAATCAAAAGTGACTCGACACAACATAATAAAATAAGTGACAAATCTGTAGGGTGAGGGCCCTAGGGTAAAATAACAGTTATCAACCAATCATAAAATAAATGGAGAACGATATGTTGGGATAAATGTCAAATCTGTCAACAAGGGGACTTGCGAAAGAGTACAAGATGATGCTGTTAATGATCACTTAGAAAATCCATTTGGTCTGTTTTAGAAATAGGCAGTGGAAGGATTGGCTCTAATCTCAGTAGGAAGAGCGTTCCAAATTCTAGGAGCAAGGCCGGAGAAAGCACGTTTGTACGAGCTTTTCTTTTTGAATTTGGGAGGTTTCAAGATTAGTGTGGACGTACTTCTTAAGTTCCGACCCGAGCCAGAAAGAACAAGCTTGTTCGCCAGATAGGCCGGAGTGTTGTAATGCAAGGCTTTATGCGTGAGGCAAGCTATTTTAAAACGAATCGTCGCTTCAATAGACAGCAAGTTAAGCTGCAAGAGGTCGGGTGTAATGTGATCGTGTTTTTTGGAGCCTGTGATGAGCCTGGCCGATGCGTTGAGAGTGGCTCTGAGAGGGGGCCAAGCTCGCTTTAGGAAGCCCCGCAAGGGTCACCAGACCATATTCAAGTCGTGAGATCACCAGGGATTGTACTGCAGGCTGAATGTCTTCGGTCGGAAGGAAAGGCTTGATTTTCTTAAGGGTGTTAAGATGAAAGTTGGCACCCCTAATAGTGGCACTGATGTGAGCTTGCATATTAAGGTATTTGTCCAAGGTAAAGCCTAACGATTTAGCGGAATCAACCACGTGAGGGGTGCAGTTAAGGGTTGTGAGTTGATTTAGCCAGTCCATGGTAGGTGCAGAGTGGTTGTGGGGGGCAATCAGCAGGAATTCAATTTTGAGGGTATTCAACAAAAGATGGTTCTGGGCTAACAATTGTTGAGTTTGCGAAAGAGCCTCATTTAAAGTTTTAATGTCATCTAGAGAAGAGATCTTCAAGTAAAGTTGTGTGTCATCCACGTACATGTGGTAATGAATGTTAGAATGGTTCAGAATGACAGTGAGAGGTTCCATAAAAAGGTTGAAGAGCATGGGCGAGAGTGCGGATCCTTGCGGAACTCCAATCCTGACCTGGGTACTAGATGCAAGGGACTGGTTGAGTTTAATCCTTTGTGTGTGGTTATGTAAGAAAGAGGTAAACCACTTTAGAACCGGTCCCGCAAGACACATCCTACGTTGAAGAAGATTAATCAAGGTTTCATGTTTGATGGTGTCGAATGCAGAAGACAGGTCCAGAAGGATCAGAAGACAAGGGACATTTTGATCAAGGGAATTCAGGGCGTCATCCACAATGTGAGTTAGTGCAATTTCAGTACTATGCCCTGCTCTGAAACCGAATTGATAGAGGTCCAGTAGTTGGAATTTCTCTATATGGTTGCAGAGCTGCTTGTGGATGCATTTCTCGAGCAGTTTGGCTAACGTCATGATGCTGGTGATAGGTCGGAAGTTGTTAGGATCAGATAAATCCGAGTTGGGCTTCTTAGGGATGGGAGTGACTTGCCCAATTTTGAGGCAATCAGGGATGCTCCCTTGCAGGAAAGATTCATAAATGACCCGCAACCAAAGAGGTAGAATGGCCGAGTTGAGGTCTTTAAAAAATTTAGCCAGCAGCGGATCATTGAAGTTATTGGCCGGTTTTAGAGTTGCCATATCGTGGAGTAGTTCTGTGCAATCTGGCAGCATAAAGGAATTCCAAGAGGCGTCATTTTTGGGAGAACAACCAAGAAGAAAGGAGACTGCTGAGGGAACCACAAGCTCCGCTGGCGATCTGGTGAGGATTAGAAGCGGCCCCATGGGAGTGACAGGTTGCACCTCCAGTTCAATTTTCCTAGTTTTTTGCAGAGAAGTGCACTGTGAAGTCCTCCCCACTAGGAAGCGGAGTCAAGGAAAACAGGTTTGGGTTGGAAGTGTGGTTTGCTTGCTGTTTGATGATTTCAAACAGCATCTTGGGTCTGTTTTTAGCGCCGTCAAGCTGCGCCATGAAATGGTAGGTTTTAGCAATGCAGATTTTTTTTTATAGTAGGCGCTTCTCATTTTCCTTAGCTGATAGAGGCTAGTGGTGGAGGGCTCGTTTCTCCAGATCCTCTCTGAAAGCCTAAGTTTATGGCGTTCGTCATTTAGGGAACCATTAAACCAAGGTTTGGATTGTTTGAGAGGAATCCTTTTAAGTTGTTTTGGCGCAATGGTGTCAAAGATATTAGCCACAGTACTAATGTAATGATCAGAAAGATCATCCAGGTTGGTCATGTTAGGGGGCGGCTGAAGTCTATTCATAGTGATGGAAGTAAGAGCATTGATGTTGATGTCTCTCATGTTGCAAGACAATTGTTTAGCTTTGAGAGGTTGTCCCTTTCTGCTAGTGGTCTTTTCCAGTATGTGGAAGGCAATTTGATGATGATGCGACCAGTCGCAAGGTAGGATGTCACTCATTTGAATGATATTGTCTCTAGCAATAATGAGATCGAGGGTGGCGCCTTTATTGTGGGTAGGTCCCTTACAGAACTGAGAGAAGTTGAGATCGTAGAGGAAAGTCTTAAATGAGCTGATTAAAAGATCATTGGTGTCATTCCAATGGAGGTTAAAGTCTCCAAGGAAGATATGGTATAGTTGATCCGAACATGAGCAAATGACCTCCATGATTTGCTCTATGAAGAGCAAATTGTCACCCGGTGGATGGTAAATTGTGTGAAGCACACAGACAATCTTGCCCTTATTCCAAATTTCTGTCATTAGTAGCTCACAAGAAGATAGCGGAGCATTCTGAGATTGCTTTATGGTTAGGCTGGCGCGATAAATGCAAACAATGCCACCCCCCATTTTCCTCAGCCGATCACATCGGATAATGGCATAATCAGGCAGTACTAAAATGTCGAGAACAATTGAGGAGGCATCGTTGAGCCAGGTTTCTGTGAGAATCAATAAGTCCACATTTTGCGCTAAGATGAGTGCAGAAATGTCAGCAGCATGTTTCACAGCCAATCTGCAATTGAGCAGCATCGAATTAATGTGAGGGGAGATGTTCTCTTCAATATGAGCAGTAGTTATTTGGAGTAGGTTTTCCTTATTAACCGATCTGAAGTTGACCCTGGGTTCCCTGTCAGGGTCAGGGGAAATAGTGGGGATGTTAATAACGGAGTTAGAGGAGGCAAAAGACCCCGTACCACTGTACGAGAATACAAGAGCGAGGGTGTCTTCAGCCGACAGCTGAGGCTGAAACTTACGAGGTCTGGAGTGATGGTTAGGAAGAGGCCTGGAGATCCACCTGGAACTAATTGGGAATCGGGAAAAGGATTGTTAGTCCCCATCACGAAGCCTCCAGGTGTATTGCAATGCACATTCCCATGAGGAGGGTGTAAATTCCATACTCTCTCCATCTTCATGGAGAACTGTCGTAGGGACTGCATGATTTCTTTGACAACCAGGAGATCCTGCTTGAGGTCAGCAAACTTCTCCTCAAGGTAAGGCCCGTTAAAGCACTCCTCAGCCGCCCCAGTAAGAGATGAAGGGTAGGATCCCGAAGTTTGGAGGGAACTGGCAGGTACAGTAAGACCCTTACTGCAATTACAAGGGGAGCTAGAGTTCCGCTTGAGCGTGGATTTTTCGTCAACCAAGGATAGACTATCAGCAAGATATGATGCAAGAGGGAGATGCACCGGACCCGGGTAGGGCTTGGTAACCGGCACGTTGGATTCAAAACAGGCAATAGGAGAAGCACAGGAGGCAGAAACAGGTGTGAGAGGGTTATGCTGATATGGACTGGGGCCAGCAGCTTGGTCCAGCGCCCTAGAGGTGGGAGTGCCTGAAACTGGGGGTAGAATAATAGGGTTATCAGGGTGTGATGCACAACCCTTATATTGTTGGAGCTAACGGATCGGCCCATGGGTAGGGCAGGTGATGCAACATTAGACGTCAGGAGGGGGAGAAGAGGAGAATTCCTGGGTGCAGCCCCTAGGTGGAAGGCTCTCGGATCGGTGCTACCAGAGCCAAAGGGAGGAATAACCGGTATGTCAGTAATAGTAGTGTGCATGCTAAGCGTGTCCTCCGAGTTGTTGGAGCGAGCAGAGCCGTACACAGGTAAATGAGCGGGCTCAGAAATGTGGGCAGAAGAGGCGTAAGGTGCAGACAGTGTCAGTATAGAGGGTAAGCCCATAGGTAGGGCTTGGGATACAGAATTGAAAGAAGTAGAGGTGTACGTTACAGAGGGTGAAGATATAGAGGGGGAACTGTTGTGATGTATAGAGGCCGAAGTCAAGTTATTAAGTGTGCTTTTAATCCTCATAAAGATATTGTCAAAGCGTTTGAGATTCCTGTCCGTAGCCTGAATAAGGCTGTTCCCATTATTGTATAAGGAGATGGTCAAATCTGCCTTAAGGGCAGGGGAGGGTAACGTGGTTAAGCGGAAATCGAGCGGAGTTTTGGTCGGTAGCTTGGTTCTCAGCATAGAAGTTAGAGTCTTTCTCCACTGGGCTCTTCTGTTAGTGTAGAAGATGAGGTCAGTCACCACAGAGCCCTTATTGGTAGTAAATGTGTCTGATATAAGTGTTTCTGGCCAGCATTTGAGGAGATTGTGTTTGAAGGTCTTTTTCGCTTTCAACGATAAGTTGGGGGGGTAGATGATCTTACAAGCATTCAGGCCTAACTGTGCAAGGAGGTCAGAGGCGCTAGTGGTGCATTGAGGCATGCTGAGGTTAGGTCACAGATAGCGGTGGAGAGATAGTTCAAGTAGAAGTGCGCACTCTAAATAGAGGGGGTAAAGTAGACTGAAGGAGAGAGATTATTAGTAGAGTATACTGCTAATAGCAGATGAGAGCACTCTGGGGTGTATAGAGGGGCGGACACGAACTTCTCGCTCACCTCTCTAGCTGTATGATAGCCATTGAATTTGGAGTTAGCTGTGTGTTAGCAGTTGAATTCGTCCTTAATGGAAAAAAAGAAATACTCAGGTATACTCAGGTATCTGATGTTCTTCAAGACCACTTAGAGCTGCACTTCAAGCAAACCAGCCATTGATGAGACCTCACTCTTGTTCCAGGTCAATCCAAGAAAGTTGCATCCAGTGGCATCAATATGCATCCAGTGGCATCAATGTGGGTATGGAGGAGCATATGTGTCATTTCTGTTCACGGGCAGGAGCGCCTGTTCCTTTTTTCTTAGTGGACTTTGCAATAGCAGCTTCCCGCAGCTCTTTTGCCAGTAGCAAATGTTAAGGTAAATATAGGCAACTCTGCCTTGTGCCCCTTTTACTTCGAATGGGTTGGATCTGAAACCACCACACATAGCATGCGTGACTGGACCAGAGTACATTCGACCTTGAAGTTGGGTCCCAGTCCAGCCTGTACAAATGTACTGAAGAGATAACTCCATTTATCATTGTTAGACAGAATCTTCCAGCCAAGAGACAGCTCCAGCTTTTCATCAGGCTCATTCTTTACGTACCATAACAGATGTATGGGGTGTGTAAATTGCCCATGTAAGAGTAAACAGTTACAAATCCAGGGCAAACTGGTCTAGAGTTTCAATGTTATGAGCCTCCCATCTTGTTATAAAATTGCAGCTGCTCCTAGCCAGTTATCCAGAAGGGAGGCGAGTATCATCCCACTACTGATATTTACCCGGACAGGGGATTGTTGGTATTGAGTGTTTTCTTTGATTTTAGTGCAAGCCACAACCAACCAAGCAACGAGCTATGATCATAATGCAGTATCTCTTTGAGAGATCCCTGATAAGGAAGACTAAAGTCCAATTGGAGGAAAACCGGAAGCAAGAAGAACTAATTTGCTATTGTTTTATTGCTATTTACTATTGTGCTTTTTGTTGTTATTTTTATCTTTTTGGTTTACACATGAACTATAAAAAGTCTTTGGGGAGCATCAAGAAAAGAGGAAGTGACTTGTGGGGCTGCCCTATTTTTAGTGTGATGCTGTATTTCTTTTGTGCGTACAATTCCTGTCTTGGTGATCAGGAGTATGGAAAATGTAGTTGCAAGTAAGTGCTGTGTGAATAAACAGTAAGAAAAGAGACTGCATTATACTCACCCCCTTGTTTTTCATAAAATCAGGACTCTCCTTCAGAACTGGCTTGGAGAATCTGCAATTGTACATAGTCTGGTTTACAATTGTGACTATTTTTTTATAATTATGTATATCGCTAAAATTAAGTGCCTGTCCACAGGTACTAAATGTTCTTTTTGCCAACAAGCATCATAAATGTTATCATGATTTCTTATTTGTGCTCAGTAATTATTATACGAGTGACTGGAAGGGGAGACAATTAAGTATTGACTTGATTGCTGGGAAAGTTTATGGCATTAATTAAATCTGCTCTCATTTTAGGAAATTGTAATACTGCCACAATGCCCAGACTGACAGAATTACTCCCAAGTCACAATGTATTGGAATTTCTTTATGCATTGCAATACTTTTTGCTAGCATTATTTACACATCAGTACGCTTTGCAGTTCATAAACACAACCAGAGCAATCAACACTCAAATTAACATACAAAATAGCCTCATTCAAACGGTGCAGGGAACTCGAACTAATTTGATCAATTGATAATTATAACCAGCAAAAACTGATGACTTATTACCACCTGCACAAAAATGTTTCAAAGACTCATATTATCAATGGCATACTATAAATAGTTTATCCAGTGGAAACGGAATCAAGACTGAGACACTTGTAACTTGGCTGCCTCCTCCTATGTCTCTGGTATACCGCTCCAACTCTTTTTATGAATTACAACCCATGAAATCAGTTATAAAGCACATCACTCCGGAGACACCAATACTGGTGTGAATGCGTTTCGGTCCTTAGATTTATTGAGGGACTTCGTCAGGATTGTGCAATGACTAATAAATTGTTTGAAGGTCCTCATCGGACTGTGCAAGGAACTGGTAAAGAAAGCCTGGGTGTGGGGTGTTGGAATAGCATATGGAGGTGACATTCACCAGGTTATATGGTACTGGAAGCAGGCACAGGGTATGGATAGACTGTTAGCGCTCAGCAAGTAAGCCATGCGTCTCTTACAGTACATTTGTCGGTGTGACCTCTTATCATGCTGGAGACCTCTTAAAGAAAAAGACACAATTGAGAGACAGGAACAAAAAAAGTTTGAAAAATGTTTTTCACTTTTATCAGAAAAAAGAAGTGTCTTCTTTCCAAGATCCGAAGAGCCTAGACAACACTTGGTCCAGTTTAAAGCTGATTGACAGTAGGTTAGTAGATGAGAAATGCTAATGAAGGCAGAAGGGTACCCATTTTTAGGAAACAAAGCAGAACACAAATCACCTCTAGGGTGATTTGATCATGATATTGGTACATCCAGTAGATGGAAACTACAGCATCCGCGTCCAGCTCGCTATTTGTTTAAAGGAAAGTTAAACTACAGGGACCCAATGCTGACTCTCAAAGACAACTGACGTAACTGCATCGTTGACTACATTTACAACCTTTATAAAGCAGTGGTAAGAGTTCTAGTGGCTGTTTATTCATGGAAGATGAACTAGTGTCAGGGAGCATTCAAGCACCGATAAGGTGCATGAATGCTCTGTAGTAGATCGTTTATAACCATAAATTGACAGATGTTGCTACAAAAGCAGGCACAATTTTTTTTCAAAATCTATTCCAAATCACACAAAAAATAAGAGAGTCAGAGGCATTTTTACAATAAAATGTCAGAGTGCGGAGCGGCACCAAATTTGGCAGCGGCGCGCTCTGACATTTTCAAAACGCAGGTATGTGCTGTATTCAAAAGACTACAGTGCACCCCTGTATTTCCCCTAGCGCTGGCGCAAAAAAATCTGCCTAGCGCCAGTGCAGGCACCCTGCCGCTGTGTTGCAAGGGTGCCTGCACTTCAGGGACGATTGTTTATGTGCAGGAAGGGATACCTTCCTGCACATAAACAATCAATAATGGCGATTTGCAACTTCACACATGTAAAGAGCAAAAAACGAGGAGAAATTAATAATTTCTCCTTGAATTGCCATTCTAACGCTTGTTATTCCTTGGTGTTAGTTTTTGGTGCTGCCTCAGCCTTGTAAATCTGGGGCAGCATCAAACAGCAATGGGTGTTGCGGTGGAACGCCCACAGCAACACCCATTGCACGCCCCTTTGCCGGAGAGGACGGCGGCGGAAAGGGGCATATTTACAAGGTGGCGTTAAGCCAGGTAAAGTGGCTTAGCGCCAACTTGTAAATATGGAATATGGCGCTGCACCACCAGAGTGTCAAAAAAAAGTGATGCTCCGGTGGCGGTGAGGGCTTGTAAATATGCCCCTCAGTCTCTTGTCTGTACTGCCAAGTCACGTGGGCCTACCAAGATATGTCATCCAGTCTCCTTTCTGTCAAAGCATCAAATTCAGTGACCTTTTCACCCACATAACCACTTTCCTTTTGGCCGTATTTCCAATATCCTCTAGGACATAGTGTCCTTTGGGTGCCTGATGAATTTGGTCTCTTGCGGTGCTGCATTCTCTAATCTTATTCTTGCCATCAGCTGGAGGCAGCATGCCAGCAGCCTGCGTCCTGGGTCTGGGCCTCAAGCATGCCTGGAACAAGGGCATGCAGCAATACCTTATGAGGCAACCCTGTGCTTTTCAGAACCTGGGGAGATAGATCAGCAATTAAACAGTGGTTCTTATGAGATTGTTCGCAAACTCTTTACTTTTGTTCAGAGTGTCTGAGTAAGTCCTCTCTAAGTACTGAATCCTAAGAAATATCAATCACAAAGTTGGGATCAATCAGTAAGAACTATATAGCAAATTCATATGTTAAAAAGTTGCTCCAAGGAGAGAAAATTGTGATGGCTCAGTGCACGTGAGTTGTGAACAATCTTTTGGCTGCCACAAGTGCACTAGTTGATAAGGGACAATGATGTCACTCCTTCTTTAGCCTCAATATACAAATCATGCATGTAAAGTAGTCCAACTGTGTATGAAAGTGGGTTTCTGTTGCAGTAACCCCCCCACTTTTTGCCAGACTACTGATGCACTTTTACTTGGTGTGCCCTGGGTCCCTGCCAATCAGGTTCCCAGGGCCTGTGTTCTTTCCCCAAAACTAAACCCAATTGGCATCTCTGGCCACAGGTCAGCCCCTGGTAAATGGTACCATAGGTACCCAGGGAACTGTGACCAGAGAAGGCCTCTAAGGGCTGCAGCACTTATTGTGCCACCCTTAGAGGTCCTGTACCACTACACTCACACACTGCCTTTGCAGGCTGCGTGTTTTGGTGCAGAACAAAGTGAAGAGTCGACATGGCACACATCCCTGTGTGCCATGCCTACGACCCACTGCCCTGGCATAGGTCAGTCACCCCTCTAGTTGGGTGCACTATACCAGTGGTGAGGGTACAGGTGCATGAGCCCTGTATCGATAAAGTGCCTAAGTCCATTCTTAGACATTGTAAGTACAGTGCTGCCATTAAGAGTATATGGTGCTGGGAGTTTGTCATTACGAACTCCACAGCACCATAATGGTTACACTGAGAACTGAGAAGTTTGGTATCCAACTTCTCAGCACATTAAACCCACACTGATGCCAGTGTGGGATTTAATGAAAAATGCACACAGAGGGCATTTTAGAGATGCCCCCTGAAAACTAACCCACCTCTAGTGCCCCGACTGAGTGGCTGCCTAGGGTGCCACCAACAGACATGTTACTGGACCCCTGGGTCGAGAACCTGCTGCTCTCGGGGGCCTGAAACAATGCACATCCTGGGACGAGGTGCCAAGCCTCCTCCCCCAGGATGGGCAGGGTTCACGAAGGGGAAGCTTCAAAGGCATGCCGCCTTTGTGAGCCTCCCCAGACCATTTGCTGCTTTCAGCAACTGGTCCCCACTGGTTCTACCCCCACTTTGGGCGGGAGAACCGGTGGGAAAAACAAGTGAGGGAAAGAGGTGTGCCCACCTGTGCCAACTCCACCCCTCAGGTGGGGGAGGCGAGGTGTAGCACAACGCCGAGTCCCCGCCATCTTGAGGATGGGGGACCCAACCAACCAGGGACAGGCTCCTGCCCCCCTCCCACTGGAGGGTGGCACGATAGGGGGTGTACCCACCCCAGGGAAGGGACCCATTGGTCCCTGCCCTTTACCTAGCTGTAACGCCCCTAAATCTAGTATTTAGGGGGCACCCTGAACCTTGCTTCCTCAGATCCAGCCTGACAAGAAGAAAAGAAGAAGAAGGACCGAACAGCCGTGCAGCCAGCTAACAAGAGGAAGATGCCCACTGGCTTGGCCCCAGCCCTACTGGCCTGTCTCCCCTCAAACCTGCTCCTGCGAAATCCCGGTGTGTCCTGCAGCCAGCAACCTCAAAAACCCCGGAGGACCTGCCTGCCTTCACTTCCAAAGACTGCTTCTCCCGTGAACACCGGATTTGTTCAACTGCAACCTCTGGCAGCAGCCGGAGACTGCGAATCCGCCCCACTCTGCACCCGCCGTCCACGGCCCGAGCTCGAGTGGGCAAACACCATGAGGAGGTCACCCCGGCGATCCTGAACCAAGATCCGGCAACCCCTGACCTGCCTCAAGCCTCCAGCCGACGCCTGCAGTCTAAAACCAGTAGGCCCCCCTAACCGCGGCCCGGAGCTGGTAAGAAGATCCGACCTCAAAAGGCACCCCTGCACCCGACGCCCCACGGCCTTGTGTGCCCAAAGCGACGGTGCCTAACCAACCCCTAACTTCCCAACTTACCTCTCGAAGTGGTGGTCGCACCCAGAAGTCCTTCGTCTCCCTGCCTGCAGTGCTTTTGCAAACCGGAGGTTCTCCATTGGAAACAACAGGGCGCCCGACGTCGAAACAGCACTCTGCACCCGGCCGCCTCAGTGCCGCTGAGGGTGCACTTTTTGTGCTACTTTGTTTCCCCATTTGCCCTGACCTAAACCCTAGGAGCTTTGCTCCCACAACCCAGTGGCCTGCTTGCCAGCAGCCACCAACCGGAGGCCCCGTATCCCCCATTGGAAAACATTGGGCCTCAACACTCTGCACCCGGCCGCCCTAGTGCCGCTGAGGATGTAACAAGAGTGCATCACTGACCCTGGGGGACCCCTGAGTCTAACCCCAGAACCTTAACTCCCACAGTCGATAACTTACCTGTGAACCGATAACCTGCTTTTCGTCCATAGGATAACATTGAAAATTTTCTTCCAAAAAGTTTCTAAGTGTGGAGTTTTGAAATCTAAAAATATTCTTTAAATATCGCACGAATAACCAAAACGTATTTACTTACCTGTTTGCAGGAAATGTCCCAGTGCTGAATCTAGGTATCCAGCACTGAGTTAGAAAAGTAACGTAAAAAGTAACTTACCTGTAATTTACTGAAAAAGCCTATTCATTTCAATGTACTGTATTTGCTAAGTATTGCAACCTACTGCATCCCCTGTAAATCAAACAAACTACAATTCCTATTGCATTTTCAAACTGTTCTACATTCAGCAACTTATTACTGTAAAGTATTTAATGCTTACCTGTGCCAGGCTTGCTTGGTTCTAAAAATAAAACAACAATATATTTTTTAGCAAAAACAATTGGTCTAGAGTTCAGTCCTTGAGTGTGTGAATTCATTTGCTGACTGAGTGTATACATCAAATGCTTAACACTGTCCTCTGATACTGCCTTACTGCTCGACCACTCTACCACAAATAGAGAGTAAGGTTCTATCTAACTTTAACCTCTGCCTACCTCTGGGGTCACCTGGACTCTATACCCCCTATACTTCATTTTGGTGTACTATATATAGAGCGAGTTTCCTACAAACAGTGAAAGTTTTGTCCACGTTTCGACCCTAATGAAATTATTTAATCAGGGCCTTCATCAGGACAAATTCAGGATGCTTAAGTAAGCATCTGAATCAGTCAAGGGTGGTATAGAAAAATCCACCACACTCCCAGTACTTCAATGAAAGTGTGTCATCCAAAGGGTGTTATAAGTAAAAAGGTGAAAATATCTGTGCAGTGCCCTTAACAGGCTAGGAAGCATGTCCTGACATATCAGGAAGATTAGATATGTGGGAACAGCCAATGTTGCACCACGTGGGGGGGCAATGCTTCCAGGCTTAGAATCTGCTAGCAGTGATAGTTTATTAAGGATTTCCCCCAGGAGTATTTATTCGCCAAATAGATGTTTTGTCTGAAAATTCATTATTGACACCTTGCCGACGAGCCCCTACCACGCTGATGCAAAGCTGTTAATGCAGTAAAGTCTCATTTGGCGCCTCGATGTAGGAGCAGTATTCTGCACAGTGACAGATGGAAAATCCACTGTGCCATTAGTGTAAAACTACATGAGCATAGTGTGTGCACAAGTACGTAAAATACAAACATGTAAATCATGCAATTATTTTCGTTTCATACTTTGTGAATGAGCCGTGAATAATTGACATTAGGGTTTTTCCATGCATTCATAAGTTTTGCAAATTGCCCCACGATCTGTTGCCGGCAGAATCAGATGTTATATTCGTGAGACAATTCTAATGCTCTGCACTTCAAGCAAGCTTCCGCCACTCAAATCCCATGTGAGTGGTCGGCTAATGCTTCCTGAAAGGTCACTGTGAGGTTGTGCCTTTCTTTTTTTAACCATGCTTCTCTGCAGGTGCAATATTGATCACCACATCCAGCGTGAAAATGATCCCTACCCAGCTGGAAAAGAGCCGCCTGCTCATTGCGAAGAACTGTCTGTTGTGGCTGACTGAGCAGGACACAAACACCCAGAAGACAGGGGTGAAATAACACCTCGCAGAGGCACAGGCTCCACCCTCCCTCTACTCGCCGTCTGATAGATTCCAGCCTGTCTCAGGAGAAAATTAGACAAAAAACACTTGACCAGTTTGTAGTAGGTTTAGGGAGAGCATGTGGCTTAAGGGCTAGAGCAGCTGACTTTGAAGCCGGGGAACCGGGTTCGAGTCTAACTGGAGGCTTAAACATCCTGTGATTCTGGGCATATCACTTAACCTCTCCGTGCCTAAAAAATGAATGTGTCCGTCTGCCATGCAACTGGTGCCATGTAAAGAGCTCTGATAACGGCGGGTCGAGTTCGCACTATATAAAACTGCATAAAGAAAAAGTACATGACAGGCAAATAAGCTTGAAGTAGTTGCATAAATGCCTCTAGGTGAAATGATTGATGTAGCAGAAACCCCAATGTATTCGTAGGGGTGCATTATAATCACACGTGTAGAGCGCACCTGCATATAATCCTTTGTCGTATTAACATGAAGTGTTAGAATTTCGAAATGTAATAACATGAAACGTGATGTGTTTAGGCCACTTAAAGGTAACAAGGAGAATTAATGTAGAAGGTGAATGTAACTAGCAGAAAATGATAAAGTGAAGAATAGTTGTGTTGTGTAACTGACCATCATTCATTTATTAAATGTGTTTATTAATGTGTCATTTTACATGTGGGTAAATGTATGAATTGAATGTGCCTTATTTCCTACGCAATTCGTAAAGCTTGCATGCCATCTTAATATGTTAACCGGATCTTGTAGGCCTGAAATGCATTTTCCCTGGAAGCTCTCGCTTTAGAACTAACAAGTTGAATTCCATGGGTGCTGTGGAATTTGTTCTTTTTCACGTTTTGTGTTGCATGGTGAAAGAAGCGCTCTTGTTAGCTAGAATAATGTCTTTGTTTTCCCAGTCAGGCAAGGAGAGTAAAAGTTACATCGTTCAGTCTGAATCGATATGGGAAGGCCGTTGTCCTTCGCACAGGAGAAGGCTTGGGAACAAAGGACAGAAGTGGTGAGAATAAGAACACCGTGGTCGCATGGAAAATTGCCTTTAGGATGATACCCAGAGCGGATGGCGTGACCCGCAAGGACTCTTGGGAATGATACTTGTAATAACGCGACACTGAAAGTAGGGAAAGTGCCCACTTCTCCTTCTGCCTTTGGAGAGAGAACATCTTAGAACGAGCTCTGTCTTAATAGCTTTATGCTATTTGACCCATTGATAGTGGAGAGACTTCCTAGGGAGACTTCACATGCTGACGCCTTTTATTTCTTGTCCCTGAAGATGCTTAAGTAGGGATGCCATCTTAGTGTTAGTGTAGGGATAGATTAATGTGTTATATTCACCAATCCTCGATGCAGAGAAACTTGGACTCATGCTTTTGATCCACTGCATTCTGCTTCTAGAATTAATTCTTCTGTTTATGCTGCATCGCTTAACCTTGATACGTATGTTTGCCTTTATGCTGATTCCGACGTATTTTTACACTCTTGTTTTGAGGTGTCTTTATGTCCAGTTGTTTTTGGCTTTGTAATAAATTAACTAACCTTAAGTAGTTGTCTGTGATAACTATGTGTCCAGAGAAATTTTGTTTTGTTGAATTGATTGGCACTAATAACGCACGTCCCCCCTCTACTCTTACATGCTGCTAAAAACAACCATCGAATTGTAATTCTAGAATAGGTCCAGAATGTATGGGCCTGGCCCTTTCAGTTGGTAGCAGAGTAGGATTGTTAGCACAAGAAGCGAGGGGAGAATCCAGAACTAGTCTAGAAAAGTGGAGCCTAGAACCCCAAAATCCCAAAATAGAGCCCAATGACAGAGAACGGAGAGCGACAGATTTCACTGGAGACTGATGGAGTCCTATGTGCGGCGAGATCAGCGGCGAGCGAAGGAGTGAGTATTAATACTGTGTATGTCTTGTGTTAGATTGTGGGAATGAATTGATTGTGTGATGTCTGGCAGGGTTGGTGTGAGAGTCAAGTGAATGTGGTTTCGGACCGGACGTGGTCCAAGGATTGAGATTTGAGTTTCAGGTCCTGAAGTGGCCTAAGATCCCGGAATATATTAAATGGTGCAGAAGACACCTAGATTGATTGTGATTGTCTGACCGAAAAATTGATAAGTTGTCGTGAGACGTCATAGGCAGTTCCACCTAAGACAGGGAACTTTGTGTGAATGGGATGTATGTGAATCGATTAGTCAATCAATCAATCAATCCAGGTTTGTAGAGCATGCTACTCACCAGTGAGGGTCTCAGGGTGCTGGGGGAGGGGGTATGAGCAGCTCCGTTGGGGTCATTCAAAGAGCCAGGTCTTGAGGTCCTTTCAAGAAGCGGGCTTCGTCGGATGTGAAGGGGGAGTTCATTCCAGGTCTTGGCTGCGAGATAGGAGAAGGATCTACCACCTGCTCTGGCCCTGTAGAAACGGGGGACGGTGGCTAGGGCGAGGTCGGCTGAGCTGAAGTTTTTCTTGGGGGCGTGGAAGCAGATTCTTTCGTTGAGGTATTGGGGTCCGGTGTTGTGGAGGGCTTTTTAGGCGTGTGTGAGCAGTTTGAAGGTTACTCTTCTTTCGACGGGGAGCCACTTGAGGTCGCTGAGGTGTTGGGTGATGTGGTCATGTCGTGGGATGTCGAGGATAAGTCTGGCTGCGGTGTTCTGGACGGTCTGGAGTTTGCGGAGGAGTTTTTTGTTGATTCCGGCGTAGAGAGCGTTTCCGTAGTCCAGTCTGCTGGTGATGAGTGCATGGGTGACGGTCTTCCTGGAGTCGGGGGGATCCACTTGAAAGTCTTGCGTAGTATGCAGAGGGTGTTGAAGCATGTGGAGGAAACGGCGTTGATCTGGCGATTCATGGTGAGTGAAGAGTTGAGTATGATGCCTAGGTTGCCTGCGTAGTCTGTTGGGGTGGGTGGGTTTCCAAGGGCAGGGGGCCACCAGGTGGTGTCCCGTGCGGAAGGGGTGGAGCCGAGGATGAGGACTTCTGTTTTCTCCGAGTTGAGCTTCAGGCAGCTGTTGCTCATCCAGGTTGGACGTCTTTCATCCCTTCTTGGAAATTGCGCCTGGTGATGTCGAGTTCCTTGGTGAGGAGAAAGGATGAGCTGGGTATCATCGGCATAGGAGACGATGTTGAGTCTGTGGTTTCTGACGATGGTTGCGAGGGGGGCCATGTAGGCGGTAAAGAGTGTGGGGCTGAGGGAGGATCTTTGGGGTACTCCACATCTGATCTGTGTCGGTTCTGAGAGGAAGGGTGGAAGTCTTATTCTCTGTGTTCTGCCTGAGAGGAAAGATCGTATCCAGTCTAAGCCTGTTCCTTGGATGCCGGCGTCGTGGAGCCTGCTGGCTAGTGTGCGGTGGGAGACGGTGTTGAAAGCTGCTGATAGGTCCAGGAAGATGAGGGCTGCCATGTGGCCTTGGTCGAGGAGGGCGCGGATGTCATCGGTGGCGGCTATGAGGGCGGTCTCGATGCTGTGGTTGCTGCGGAATCCGGATGTCTAGGATGCTGTTGGTTTCTATGAAGTGTGCTAGTTGGGTGTTGACGGCCTTTTTGATGACTGTGGCGGCAAAAGGGAGCAGTGAGATGCGCCTGAAGTTTTTGAGATCCATCGGGTCTGCGGAGGGCTTCTTTAGGAGCGGGTTGACTTCGGCGCGTTTCCAGTCTTCGGGGAATGTGGCAGTCTCGAGTGAGCAGTTGATACTGCGGCGTAGCTCGTGTGCGATGGCAGTGGTGGCCCTGTAGAGGATATGTGGCGGGCAGGGGTCAGTAGGTGCTCCAGAGTGGATGCTCTTCATTGTCTTTACGGTGTCTTCTGTGGTGAGAGGGGTCCAGGTGGGGAGGGTCTGTTGGATGGCATCGCTGGGGGTGGGAGTTGAGGCGATGCCGTGGTCTTGGTCATCGAAGTTGTCGTAGAGCGTCTTGATCTTGAAGGTGAAAGAAGGAGCTAAGTTTGTTGCAGAGGTCTTGGGAGGGAGGGACGTTGGTTGTTTCGCTGTTGGGTCTGGCAAATTCTTGTATGATGGTGAAGAGTTCCTTGGAATTGTGGGCTTTGGAGAGGATTCTGTCTTGGATGAAGTTTCTCTTTGTTGATTTGATGAGTTGGTGGTGTGCCGTGATGGGTGCTTTGTAGGCGGAGTGTGCTTCTGGGGGTTTGCTGTTTCTCCACGTCTTTTCCAGTCATCGGCAGGAGCACTTGGATTCTCGGAGGTCCGTGGTGAACCAGTTGGCTTTCTTGTTGTGTCATCTCGTTGTGTTCTGGAGGGGGACGAGAGTGTTGGCGCAATTGGTAATCCCTTCATAGAGGTTGCTTGCCGCTGTGTTGGTGTCTCTCGTAGTTGGTGGAGGAATGCCAGTGAAGGCACAGGTGAAGTGTTCTTTAGAGACTTTGCTCCAGGTTTTGTGTGGGGGGGAGCGTACGCTTGTGTGCGTTGGGTTTCGAGAAGGAGAAATGGATGCAGTGGTGGTCTGTCCAGAGCAGTTCCGTGGTGTGGCTGAAGTTAATGTTGTTTCTTCTGGCGAAGATGGGGTCGAGTGTGTGTCCTGCTGTGTGAGTGGGGGTGGAGACAAGTTGCTTCAGTCCTATGTTGGTGAGGTTCTCCAAGTTTAGTGGACCTTGTGTACAGAGGTGAGCTATACTGATTCCGGTGATCAGCGCAGGTCGAGGGTCACTGCATGTATGTCCTTGGATGATTTAATTCTATCGATCTCTTAGATGGCAGACAATTACGGAATCTAAGACAATTGTGTGAGTGATTGTGTTTGGACAAATTGTAAAGGAGGGTGAGCCGCTGCGAGGAGTGAAGGTGGCGTCAGAGTGTGCAGCGCTGTGATAGGTCGGTTGGTGTAATGCCATGCTGGGATTGGTTGGCACTCATCGGGAAGTTGTGGTTGTAAAATATTGTTCCATCGTCAAATTTTGAACAACTTGCAATTCAATCATGCATTGTTTTAGGATGTTGCTGGATCTTTTCAGGGGTGATTAAGGGGTTGTTACTCGAGTGGGCGTAGAGGTGCCACCCGAGGATACTCCAGCTCACTACATGGTGACAAAAGTAGGGCTCCACAATATAATTTGGCTTCAAAATTGGCATAAAACCACTGAAAAAGAGGGTGAATTGTCATTTCCACGTTTTGGTTCATTTCGGTTGGATGTGTTGCACCAATTAAGAGGGGTAATGTTTGCGCTGCGACCTTTGCCTAGACCAACACAGTTTGAGGCATTAGACGCATGGATACAAGCAGCACATGCAAAGAAAAGGGAGATATATAAAGGGATGATGAGGAAAGCTTTGAGGGCATGTCAGGAAGCGCAGTGGGATGCACAGTTTAAGAGGTGGAGAGTGATACCATGGAGGGAGAAAGGTTGTACCCAATGCTGGTAGGAGAGGGAGATTCTCAGAACAGGAATAGAAGGGAAAATGGAAATGACTGGAGTGATACTGATGACATCTTGTTGGATGGGCTGTTATCGGAGCATCCAACTTATAATCCCCAATCAGAGGAGGGAAGGCGAGATTTGGCGAATGCAGTGAATATGGAACGTGTGTGAGCACCTCAAACAGGTCCTAGTACGGGAGTTTGTGGGAAGGAGATCCGCAGGAGTAGGGGGGACAGGAGTGCCGCCTTAGGAGGTATGGAACAGAACAGAGTAAATGCTGCTTCACGGTTACCGGAAGCTCTTACAGTACCGGTCACTATTGGTCCTGTTGTTCCTGTGTATGACACGAGCTCAGTGGGAAACCTTTGTCAGCGACAGTCCATACAGGTGGAAAGAATTGGATTGGGAAGATCAGGGAGTATGAATGGGAATGGTCCGTCTCCAGTGCCTATGGAATGTAGTACTCTTTTACCAGCTACTGCCGATCCTTCGGGTGTACGCATCTCTTCTAGTACTATATGGTTTATACCTATGGCAAGCATTAGCTCAGACCTGAGGATGTGGGAAACTCCAGTGAGAGGACCAATGGGTGCAGATTGAGAAGTGAGTGCCAGTAAGGGAGCTGTATAAATCAATATGTCTTAGATGTTACAGACTTACAGACTTGGTTGAGAGATCACAATAACCGCAAGGAAGGTCAGAGTAGTACATCAAGTCAAGGAACCATCAAGGCTGCAGTAAAGGCAAAACTATTTGATGTGGTGAGGTTGAAGGCTGAGGTAGACAAGATCATCAGTGGGAATTTACCTTTGGACAGAATAGAGACCTATGATCCAGATGACCTTTTGTTTGTAGTAAAGCATGTCACCCGCAAAGCGAGACAAGTGCATGAGAAGTTGTCAGAACTAGCTCAGAGGTATGAAGTAGATCTGTCTCGAACACAAATGTTACAGGGAAATCATAAGCTTAACTACAGTGACCAGGGGCTGGAGGAAAAGAGAGTGACAGGATTGAAAACACATATCCAAGAGTTAGTTATAGGAATAAGGGCTTGGAATATGCTGGATAAGTGGGATGAAAGGTGGTCTAAGAAGAAGAGTATGAGAAGGATGACAGGCAAAACACCTCCTCCTTTTGTTTGTAGTAAAGCATGTCACCCGCAAAGCGAGACAAGTGCATGAGAAGTTGTCAGAACTAGCTCAGAGGTGTGAAGTAGACCTGTCTCGAACAAAAATGTTACAGGGAAATCATAGGCTTAACTACAGTGACCAGGGGCTGGAGGAAAAGAGAGTGACAGGATTGAAAACACATATCCAAGAGTTGGTTATAGGAATAAGGGCTTGGAATATGCTGGATAAGTGGGAGGAAAGGTGGTCTAAGAAGAAGAGTATGAGAAGGATGACAGGCAAAACACCTCCTCCAGGAGGGGGAACGTCCAGAGTTGAGGCATATCCACTATGAGAGGTGCCTAGCTGAGGATATGTGCATGTTCCATGAAGTAGAGGTGATCTTGCTGCATTCACAAATGATTTCCCCTGGTTGAGAGAGAAACCTGCTGAATGGTACAAGCAAGTCGATCGGTTTGTTAAGATCTCGAAGGTGTTTTGGATTGACTTAAATACTCTGTTCGAATTGTAGTTCCTAGTGATCTATGGTCTGCATGTAAAATTGCTATTGAGTGGCCTGCTGCTGAGTCAGAGAGGGGTCCTGTAACTCATGGTCCTTTGCCCCTGGTTATGAAGAAGTACGATCAGGTGATCACATGGTTGCAGTCCAATAGAGCCCCTCAAGACATCGATTGGGTTAAAATAGATTGGACGGCCTAGGAGCTTAAAGAGTCAGTACATGCCTATTATGAAAGGCTCTTGCATGCCTTTAAGCAGGACAGAGGGTGGGACAGACTTGACCCTAAAGACATGGCCAAATTTGTCTACAAATTTGAGACAGGACTGAGGCCGGAAATCAGCCTCAGGATCCAGCAACATTTGATTTGCTGGCAAAATAAGTCTGTGGACGAAAGTCTACTGTATGCCAGGTATTGCAGTGATGAGGTGTATTCCAAACATAGGAGGATGAAGGAAAAGTTAATGTTGGTTCATACGCAAAATGCGCAGAAGGGAGAACAGGTACAGGCAACTGGAGCAACAGTAGTTCGCAATCAAGTGAATGTTCCAGGAGTTGTTCAGGTTACATCAGTTGCAGGTGTGGCAGGACAGGGAAAAGGAAGAGGTGTCCCCATAGATCCTAAAACAGGGATAGATGTTGCTACGCTGGAAAAAAAACCTGCTGCCTGTCATTTTTGTCACAAGATCGGGCATTAGAAACGCGAGTGCCACTTAAATCCGGCGAATCAGGTGTAGGAGGGAGAACTCATGAAAGTGACAGATGTGGTAAATCAGTTACTGACGGTGACAAGGCCAAGATCTCTTAATGCAGGGGCAATCAGAACCAGTTAGTGCAAGTGCCGCAACCTCCGAGAACCCCCCAGGGCAATCAAACCTACCATCAGATGCTCTTAATAGAAGCGCTGGATGGATTTGATCAGAACCCCTCCTTATGACGCTGCCTGAGGGGGGAGGGAGACTTTACACTTGGCGCAGTCTTAGAGGTAGACCAGGGTGGACCATATGTAGAAGCTATATAAATGTAAATACTCTAGGGCTACTTCAGACCATTAAATCCCTCAAACCATTATGAGGAGAAAAAAACAAACTATGGTGACACTAGAAAATTAGAAAAATGAAGAGATTTATTTATTAATTTATTTTTTTCTTGTTTTTGGGTAAGTATAAAAACATATATTAGAAGTAAAACAATTCATACAGAGACTAACAAATGTACAACATTCTGACTACATTCATTCACAACCACAAACATACTATATACACATGATCATATTGATATATTTGATTTTTTTCGTCAGACATGATAAGATTTATAAAGACTATAGAGAACAAACAAGCAGCAATAGCACTTTGATGAAAAATTGGCTTTTTTAGGTGGTTTCCAAACTGACTCTACGCGCGTTTTGACAGAAACACTGTCTTCATCAGGAGTTCCACCGCAGAATGTTGTGCTCAAGTCTATCCAGCATCTGTATGCAAACAAATGAGCTGTATAAATAGTTCAGGTCAAAATAGGATATTGTATCATAAGGAGTTTATACTCGTCATCCAGGATGCATCTGTGGAATTCTTGTACAGTTAGTGACCTTTCTCAAAGGAGAAACGTTTTAGTATGATGGCCGACTCCTCAAGAAGGAGGCCCTACTCGATAAAATGTATCCAGCAGGACAGACGAGCTGCTAGTCCTTCAGATGGTTAAAAATGGATACGGTATCAACGATCCACACAGGTTGGCAGCTCTAGTCTCTGTATAACAGCCACCCGGAGGGGCTGAAAAACGCCGAAAAGCTGATGTAGAAGCTGACATAGATGGTCATGCCATTAAATTTTTGATTGATACTGGTGCTACCCGTTCTAATGTGAGATCCTTAGTAGTCACAAACCTACCCCGCTAGAGAAAATCAATCCAAGGTGTAGGAGTCGCTAACAAAAGAATGACAAACCCTTTGACAGAAGAAGTGCCAGTGAAAATCGGAACCTTTAAGGATCATCACCAGTTCATAGTATGTGAATCGAGTCCAGTCTGTTTGTTAGGGCTTGATCTCTTATGTAAGTTGAATTGTACTATTTATTGCACGCCAAAGGGAATTGAATTGCAGACTAATGATGAAGACATTGCCTTCAAATTGGCAAATCAGAATCATTACACAGCTATGTTTCCTTTACTGACAGTGGAAGACATGTCACTGGACTTGAGAGATACCGTCTCTCTGGTGGTAGGGAACTTCACGGGAAAGGAAATCGGACTGATTCGAGGAGTCGAGCCAGTCTGCATACAGATCAAGCCTAATGCAGAATTTCCAAGAACACCTCAGTACAACCTGACCCCGGAAACGGTGGCAGGGATTACACCTGTAATTGAGTCCCTGATTGCGCAGGGCATTCTGAAGGAGATCATAGGATGTCTGTGCAATTCGCCCATCATGAGATTGCAGAAACCAAGCGGAAAGTATTGTATAGTTCAGGACCTTAGAAAGGTAAATACCATTGTGATTCCATGTTGTCCTGTGGTACCGAATTCATCTGTTATCCTATTCTAGATTCCTTGTGAAGCTGTTTGGTTTGCAGTGATTGACCTCTGTCAGGCATTTTTCTCCATTCCTTTGCATGAGGTTGAAGCAGCAACTGCCCCGACTTCGAAAGACCTTTGCCATGACCTGAGCCCAGGAGATTGGGTGCTCATCCAAAAGCATGTAAGGAAGAACTGTCTTGACTCTCTGTGGCGCGGACCATATCAGGTAATATTGATGAAGAATACTGCTGTGAAGTGAAGTGTGGAGGATTGCCAAACTGGATCCACGCTTCCCATACCCGAGTCACAGGTCCCTCCAATGAAACAGCTCCTCTCCCAGAAGTAATTCCAGCTGCGACCTAGGGATGACCAGAGAGGGTAAGTCAAGCTGTGGAGGTTCCTGACGAGGCTGGATACCCACCAGGTCGAGCTGAGGGGGGTCAAGCTACACAAGACCCAGGTATAGACTCTGAGGGAGAAGGTAACGTTGCAAGTGGCATAGAGTCTGACTCAGCAGAAGAGACTGGTGTGTAAATCGGTCGTGTGCAGTCAAGAAAGAAAGATGGCGCAGATGAAATGTGGCTTGTGAGACAGAAAAGAAGGAACTTGAGACTTGTATCTGAAAGAGAACTTGCACTAATAAGTGAGTCTGATCTGAGTGGATCCGAGCAAGCCCCAGAAAGCGTAAGGAGATTAAGGAGAACAAGAGTACTGCATCGGAGGGACTTCTCCGGAGTGGATCTATCTGGTTACCAATGCCGGGGAGAGCGAGGTCCGAGTTCTCAATACTGATTGTCGAGATTTTGCTGAGAGTTCCTGAAATAGAGGCTAATACAATCCTGTCATTGACTGTGCCTCATCCACCAAGGTTGAGTGGTTTACGGACTCTGATTCTGGAAGACATCGAATTCTCGAGCTTCAGAATTCCACCATCTCCTCAAGAGATTGCAGCATTCAGAGCTGAATTGTTACAGCGAGTCATTGAGGAAATTGGCTCGGATCTCATAAGGGACGTAAATTGAACTGTAAAATTTCTTGAAATAAGATAACCTAGGCCTGAGTGGAAGAAGAATAAAAATAGGGACTTTCCCTTTAGAAGAAGAAAGAGGGCTAAGGAAGTCTTCAAGCTGTGTAAATACTGTGCCAAGGACTGTTATAAGAATTTTTTAAGACACAAAAAGAATCTGCTCAAGGACTTTGTTGCCGGTGCATAAGAGGCAGAGAAAAGAGACTCTGTGTCTTGATCCTCTTACAGGTACAATCCGAGCCACTTTTGAAAATGGAGTCTGGAAATTCGAATCATAGGCACAAATGTATTATAGGTACACTTATTGTAGGGGTAATCATAATAATAGCGGTAGTCATTATTGAGTCCATTTTAAATGCACACAAAGTTGAGGAACAAGGAGTAGGAGTACATGGGACATCCACACCTACCATCACTGCTGCCTCAAAGGAGGGTACATTAGGATCTGTTAAAGGCTTAATAGAGCAATCTAGTCACTTTCTGCATGTAGATTTGTCTAAAGGTGATTACACGCTGAATGTTAATACGAAGCTGCTGTATGAATAAGTGAATACTATGGATGTGAGAGATTGTTACGATACAATTGCCTGCTTCGGTCGAGGAAGGTATTAGATATCACCAGCTACCTCTGGCGTATGGTATTAGTTGTTGTTTGCTCCTTAGCATGTTCTATGGAAAGGGTCATTACGAGTACGAGTACTATTTCTCGAATTATGATCTGGCAATCTCAGAAGTTCCAGTCTACAAACATCTGAACAAATATGATTTTTACAAGCAAGAAGAGAGAATGGGAAAGTATTTTGTACCCACAGTAACATTAGACACTGCTTATGCGCATAGACATAATCTAACTTGCACACAAACAGATGTAGAAAATAAATTTGTAGAAGATAGACATAGAGGCTTAACCGTTAAACTTAACAATAGGGAGGGAAACTTTGAATGGACTAAGGAAGGGTTCGCTCACAAGGCTAAGGGAAGTTATGGACCTATATCTCTAGATTGGGAACATCGAGGCAAACTTTGCATTTGACAGGTACAGACCCGTTTTGACACAATTTTTGTGGGACAGAGTGTGTGTGATCACATCTTCCTAATTGATGCTTCTTTGAAGAAGTTCCTCCAAGAAGCAGTGCAAGTGGTGCCAGGAGTATATTTTGTATGTGGGAAGAATGCATATGTTCGGCTTCTGAACAATTGGTATGGTACTCGTTATGTGGCAGTTATGTTTCCAAAGATCTATCATGTGAAAGATTTAGAGAGTTTGGAGAGAAAATCGAACCATAGAGAAAACCGTGGACTGAGTGCTGATGAAATTGTGGGAGACATATTTGGAGCGATGATATCTAGTTTGGGTGTGGTGTTGAATTGAATGGCATCAAGATTAGAAGGATGTCTAGCATTGTGGATAAGTTGTCCGTTAACACAGCTCAGTCATTGATGCTCAAAGATGGAGAAATGGTTTTGATAAGGATGATGGTGATACAAACCTGTCTTGCTTTAGATGTGTTATTAGCAAAAGAAGGCGGAGTATGTCGGATGCTGAAGGTCCAACAGTGTTGCACTTACATTCCTGATAAATGTAAAGATCTGAGGGGATATATAAGTAACATCACTGAAATACATCATGAGATACATGAATTGGCAAACAGAGGAATTTGGGATAAGATTGCAAAAGGTTTTGGAACAGTTGGAAGTTGATTTGCTAACCTAGGAAAAGGAATTCTTGGATATATCTTGAAGCAAATCATAGTTGCTGCGATCTGTGTTATCATTTTGCTAGGTATAAGAGCATACAAATGGCATAAGCGAGGCAAATGGAGGATTCCTTTAGGGAGAGAGAAATAAGGGTGGAAAGACTGCAGGACAGTCATTATGAGATTCTTAAGTGGTGGAGGAGTTCAGACAGAGGACTAGCTACAACATCTGTTTAGGTCAGTCTAATCTACGGGGATAAAGTATTTTGTGATGACTCAACATCATCAGAGGGGGGACTGATGTAGGGGAATCCACAATTTATTTGTAGTGGTGCATTATAATCACATGTATAGACCGCACCCGCTTATAATGCTTTGTCGTATTAACATGAAGTGTTAGAATTTCAAAATGTAATAACATAGAAACGTGATGTGTTTAGGCCGTTTTAAGGTAACATGGAGAATTAATGTAGAAGGTGAATGTAACTAGCAGAAAATATGAACATGAAGAACTTTTGTTGTGTAACTGACCATCGTTCATTTATTAAGTGTGTTTATTAATGTGTCATTTTATATGTAGATAAATGTATTAATTGAATGTGCTTTATTTCCTGTGCAATTCGTAAAGCTCACGTCCTCTTCTTATGTTAACCGAATCTTGTAGGCCTGAAATGCATTTTCCTGGAAACTCTCACTTTAGAATTAACAAGTTGAATTTCATGGATGCTGTGGAATTTGTTCTTTCTCATGTTTTGTGCTGCAGGTGAAAAAAACGCTCTTGTTAGTTAGAATAATGTCTTTGTTTTCCTAGCCAGGCAAGGAGAGAAAAAGTTACATTGTTCAGTCTGAATCGATAAGGGAAGGCCGTTAGTCCTTCACACAGGAGAAGGCTTGGGAAACAAGGACAGAAGTGGTGAGAAAGAAGAACGCCGCGGTCCCATGGAAAATTACCTATAGGATGATACCCAGAGCGGATGGCGTGACCCGCAAGACTCTTGGGAAAGATACCTGTAATAATACAATGTTGAAAGTAGGGAAAGTGCCCACTTCTCCTTCTGCCTTCGGAGAGAGAGCATCTTAGAACGAGCTCTGACTTAATAGCTTTATACTATCTGACCCATTGATAGTGGAGAGAATTCCTAGGAAGACTCCACATGCTGATGCCTTTTATTTCTTGTCCCTAAAGATGCTTAAGTAGGGATGTCATCTTAGCGTTAGTGTAGGGATAGATTAATGCACTCTAGAAAACCCAATCTGAAGGGTTAATTACATTTTTGCCTCCTTGACCGGGAAACCAATTGGTTTTTTAGAAGAACCCTCACCCACCAACCTAGTTGGTGGCAGGCTTCATCATCGGGTTCCCACCCAGAAGGCTGAATGCCTCCTAGGTGTGCTTCCACGCCTGATTACAGCGGAGCTGTTGTTTTTGTTTGTAGTATGTGAATAGTGGATACCGTGGAAGTGAAAGGTTCAAACTACCTACCTACAGGGTTCCTAATCCTTTATTGTATGGTCCCTTCGGTAGGATTAAAAAATTATTACAATTCAAATGGACGTGAGTGATACACTGGTCCAGCACGTCTCCTCAAATTGTGTGAAAAGTGAATTTTAGTGAGGTGGTCTTCATGTTTCAGCCAAAAGTGTCAAATCGAATGGCTTTCTTCAGGGCCCGTGGCTCAGAGTAAACCCTGAGCTCACAAAAACCATGCACACACGCTAAGGTGTGCATAGGAATGTGACAGATGTAACTTACGATTTTTACCGTCAGAGTTTCTGTACTTGTAAAGAAAAAGGATAAGGAGACATTGTGGGCCCGATTCACAGAACTAACTTACGTCAAAAACGTAAAGTTAGTACTTTTTGGTATTCACAGAATACACTTACTCATTTTGGTATTCACAGAATGCACTTACTCATTTTGGTATTCACAGAATGCACTTACTCATACTAACTTTATGTCCGCACTCGGGCCGGAGATTCCGGCCCTTTGGTGGAGATTCCGGCCCTTTGGTGGAGATTCCGGCCCGGAGGTGGAGATTCCGGCCCTTTGGTGGAGATTCCGGCCCGATGGTGGAGATTCCGGCCGGTTGTGGAGATTCCGGCCGGTGGCGGAATGTTCGCCACCGGCCGGAATCTCCACAACCGGCCGGAATCTCCACCAAAGAGCCGGAATCTCCACCAAAGGGCCGGAATCTCCACCAAAGGGCTGGAATCTCCGGCCCGAGTGCGGACATAAAGTTAGTATGAGTAAGTGCATTCTGTGAATACCAAAATGAGTAAGTGTATTCTGTGAATACCAAAAAGTACTAACTTTACGTTTTTGACGTAAGTTAGTTCTGTGAATCAGGCCCATAGAGTGAATTATGAATTAACAGTAGGTCCATCATGTTGGGGACCCCGCGTTCATGCATGCATTTGCAGGTGGAATGCGATTGACTACTGACAAAACCGTCCGTGCGTGTAGTGGGCGGTTTTGCAGACATGCAACACTTGAGAGCAAGGATCCATCCCCATCATTGAAAAACAGGATTGGACACCTGGTGGAAGAAGCAGAGACAAACGGCTACATCACCAACAAAGAGCCAGAATTTTTATGTAAAAAGCAACCAAAGGTTCAGGTTGGGTTTTCTAGAGCGCAGCTCTAGAGCTCGTTCTCTTTGTTTATATGTACCTATGACCAGAGAGACGAAAGGCCACTCCAGCTTCCTCCTCTTTCTCTCCAATTTGTTATTTGGGATAGATTAATGCTCTACCCTCAATGCAGGGAAACCTGGACTCATGCTTTTTGATCCTTTGCATCCTGCTTCTTGAATTAATTGTTCTGTTTATGCTGCATCGTTTAACCTTGATACGTAGCTTTGGCTTTATGCTGATTCCGATGTATTTTTACACTCTCTTTTTGAGGTGTCTTTATGTCTAGTTGTTTTTGCTCTGTAATAATTTAACTAACCTTATGTAGTTGTCTGTGATTACTATGTGTCCAGAGAAATTATTGTTGAATTGATTGGCACTAATAATGACTTTCTCCCCTCTATGCTTACATAGTGCTAAAAAGAACCATCAAATTGTGATTCTAGAATAGGTCCAGAACTTATGGGCCCCGCCCTTTCATGATCAAATGCCGTCAGATTGCAGGGAGTTTGAAGCATTACCTTATGTTAATCACAATGCATAATTCAAAAGCATTGAGGCACATGAAGCGACTTAAATCAGCTTAGGAAGCTGAATTATATATTTATTTTGTGCCTTAGCCTTGACATGGCCTGCACTTGTTAGAGTGATTTATAGTTCAAGGTTGTTTTACAAAACATAATCAGTATATATAATATAGACAAGTAGCATCAAGCAAAAGAATGTATTTACTTAAGAAACATATGCATGCATCCCATTCATTCCGGAATAAGAACAAAATATTCTTGTGGAAAGGCATTAACATTAGGCTCTGGATAATAGCCTGTGTAATATTACATCATTTCTGAAACTTCGCATTACAATTGTGCAAATTGGCTGAGACTACGCCATTACACCATGTTGTGTAATTGAGACTCTGGGTAAAAATTCCAGCAGGAGCATGGGAAGAATGCATCACTTGTTTCAATTTTTTTGTGTAAAATGCGTCCTCATGCCAAAAATGGACACAAGGACACATTTTGTGCTAAGAAATAATGCAAAATGCTGAATATGGCATTTTGCATAATTTTGCATAATGTTTGAGGCATTTTGCGTAATTTACTAAAAGGAAATTACGGTAATTTCACTGAAGCCCAGTTAACATTGATGTAAACAAGAGAACAACAAATACATGGAGTCTCTCGAATTAGATCATGGTAAAGATGTGGGTTGGAAGTGTCTTTCAAAAAGCAGATTCTTGCCATTGAGCGGCGGTGGTGCGGAGAGATGGTGGCAGTGAGTTCCAGAGTTTGCTGGCAGATCCTGACTGATGCAAAGTATGCTGCTTCTTGAATTGTGGAGGAGTTATTTACATCTACACAAACAAAGTTGGGTCCAGAGATTTTCACCTTCGTTAACAAGTGAAGAAGTGTTGGTGTGTGATAACTAGGGGCGAGATTCCACGGAGTTCCACCAACAGGCGAATAAAATGCATGTCGTGCTGCTCACGCTGCAATTTAGCGCTGGTAGCTTGTCCATGCTGAAAAATCAGCACGAACAGCAAAATGCAGTGTGCAAGAGTGCACGGCCATTTGAGTTGATTTTGCTGCCATTCAAGTAGGCTTCCAGCGACCGGAAATTGCGCCAGGGGAAGTCAAACATCACTCGTCAGCTTCTTTGCTGGAGTCTCGCATTGTTCCCTATGTCATCCCTTTGCTTAAACAGGAAAAAAAAAATCTAACACATGGTGATTGATGGAATTTGGCCACAACTCTGCGTTAATAGAGTAACAAGGAGTAGACAAATTTCTCCAATTCAACGAGCGGAATAAAAATTCCCCCCAGGCATAGTGATAACCAGGGATGTAATGCCAGGCTCAACAAGCCCCGCAGTGCAGGGGGACCCAGGTTTCCCCATTAGAGATGGGGGCCACTCACCCACCTCTGACGCTGTTGATAATGGCTAAAAAACAACTGCAGCAGTTGTACATTACGCGCACAACAGAAAATAAACTAATTGTTTGTTTACTCTTGGAATGTGGCAGTTGGAGCCCGAATGAAAAGGACAGGGATCTCCCTGTTTTTCCCCTTTCTCTGAGCATCCTTCCTCTTAGTGATCACAGTCCAGCTGAAAGATAGATAGGCCAACAGGCAGGTGAGAAAGGTTAGGTGAGCTGAGGAAAGGGAAAGAAAGGAGAGGAGGGAGAGACAATAGTGTGGTAAGTTATGCTGTGTTTGCTTATTGAAGCTTGCTTACTGTGTATGATGACGTTGGTGGAATGTTAGAATCTCATGTTTCCGGAGATCTAGATTCCTGTTCAAGTTAATGTTATAACCTGCTTGCTGTTTCACTGGAGCTGTCGTGGGTTCCTTTCCTCTTCATTAAAGCAACTTTCTAGAAATACTTCAAGAGTTTCAAGAATACTTTATTTGGAGTATACTACAAATTTTGGCGACGAGGATGGGACACAAAGGAGACGTAGAAGTATGCCAATGTTTATCTGAACATAAGCATTCTGGACACTTGTTAATATGGGATTTGACCTGAGCATCAATACCAGGCCACCAGTAGGTTTCCTTGATCTTACGAACTGTACAAGAAATACCTAAGTGACCTTGGTGAGCAAGTGAAATAATTTTATCTCTAATACCTTCAGGTGGAACACGTTTGTCTTGCCTAACCAGAATGTTATTGACTATAGATAATTCATGAGCCACTTGAGAAAATGATCTATCTTGCATGGACATACTACGATCACATGGCCATCCATTGACCAAAAATTTCTTTACTCTTTTTAGGCACAAGTCTTGGTCGTAGCACTCAATCCATTCTTTCTCAGAAAGTTTTACATCTTGTATTAAATCACTCATAGAGAAGACACAATCAAAATCATCATTGTCGGTATGATTATTAGTATAAACATCATTTTCAAGAGGCATACGTGAAAGACAGTCTGCTCTTATATTCTTACCTCCGGGAATATATTTAATGTCGAAATTGAATTCTTGTAACCTTGCCAGAAGTCTAATTAATCTAGAGGAAGCTTTATTAGAGGAACTGTCACCTAACATGTACATGAGCGGTTTGTGATCAGTATACAGCTGAAACCTAGACCCCCAAATATACATTCTAAATTTTTCCACTGCCCATGAACATGCTAGGGCTTCTCGCTCAATAGTACTATAATTGAGCTCAGCTCCACTCAAAGATCTAGAAGCAAAAGCCACTGTAAACTCTTGACCATCAATCATTTGGCTGAGGACAGCTCCTAAACCCTTTGAACTAGCATCAACTGTTATAATGGTCAATTGTCCATGCGTAAAGGGTCTGATAGCAGGGGCCTCAAGAATTAATTTCTTAACAGAGTCAAATGAGCGTTGAGTATCTTCCGACCAAATATACTTTGCATTTTTCCGTAATAAATCCCTCAAAGGTTGTACAATCATAGCATAGCCTTGCACAAAACGTGCATAATATTCACTTAAACCTAAAAATGCCCTCAGGGAATCTTTGTCTATGAAGTTTATTGCAGGTTACACATAAGTAGACCCCATCCAGCATCGAGTCAGGAGCAACTGCCGCAACCATTCGAGCAGTGCTTGGTAACCATCACCACATTCCAAGTTCTGGAACTAACACCAGCTTACAAAGCATTAGCCATTCTCCGCTTAGGAATACTTGAGAACACCACATCACCTCCCCCTTTATAAACAAAACTAAACATTGTACATCACAGAAAACTTTGATAAAAACAAACAAAGGATGAAAGCTTACAAGTCTCAATCTTGGAGACGAAGAGGAACCCGTTTCAACCGTACAGGCCTCGAACTGCAACTAGATGATTGAAGATCACTTTCTCTTGAACATCCCACAGAAGTCGCCCCACATTTAACTACCCTTTCCAAATTCCAAATTTTGTGATCACTTGTCCTCACCGCATTTCTAAACACCTTGACCACCTGAAATGGTCAACTATATTTAGATATACCAGGTGTTTTCCTTGGTAACCTGATCTTGACCCAGTCACCAACAGCAACAACGGTCCTTTTCACAGCCTTCCTTAGATCGTAGCTAATTTTCCTTTTCATCATACCAGTTCGTTCCTTGTCCTTCCACCCATCTACACAATCAAACTTCTCATCCACCAAAGCTCTTTTGCCAGAGATCCATGCTGGAGTGATCTCCACATTTGCTAACCTCCCTTTAAAAAGGCGAAAAGGAGTCACCCCCGTAGAGGAGTGTGGAGTGAAACGATACTCTCTCACCCTTTTTTTTACTGCCGCTTCCCAGCACGCTCCACACGACCTTGCTTGCTGTATAGCTTCCTTGAGGACGCGGTTAAACCTCTCAACCACGCCATTACTTTGTGGATGATAGAGAGAGGTTGTTTTGTGCTTAATGCCCCTTGCAGACAGAAATTCCTCCACCGAATGTGAAGTAAACTGCACCCCGTTGTCGGACAGCACAGTAGAAGGAAACCCTTCACGCTCAAATAACTCATCTAGGAACTTTATAACCACATCAGATTCAACCGAATTGACAATCTTTATCTCTGGCCACCGTGAAAACATGTCAACACACACAAGGAGATAACGAGTCTGTGCCTTCAGATTGATAGGACCTAAAATGTCTAAGGAGATGTCAGACCACGGGGCAACAGCTTGTTCTCTCACCACCATTGGTTGAGTTCTGCATTTGTAAGACTTATCACTATTTGCGCACTCAGCACACTCACGCACCAGCCTCTCTATTGAAACATCCATGGCGGGCCACCAAAATCCTTCTCTGACTCTTTCCTTAGTCTTAGCTATACCCATGTGTGAAGCATGGGCACTCCCCACCAACTTTTCTCTCAGGACCAGTGGGGGAATGAGCTTGCTCCCACGCATAAGCACACCATCAACAACAGCCAAATCTTCTTTGACATGCCAAAAACCTCTCAGATCGACCTCACAGTCTTTCTTTTCGCACCACCCATTCTTCACCATTCCAATCACTTTTTGCAAGATCTCGTCATCCAAAAGGTGCTCTTTCCATTCAGATTCCGAAACAACACCTTCACTAATTGTGCAAACGTTGACATCTTCTTCCAAATCTTCACCTCCAAAATTGTTAAACTCTTCAACCGGGTCAACTTCATTACCCCCCAACCTTGACAAGTAGTCTGCTAGTACATTGTTTGAACCAGGTATATACAAAAGATCAAAATTAAATTCTTGCAGCGCTACCACCCATTTACGAATTCTGTGTGACACAAAATCTATTCCCTTCTTTGTGAACACCTCTTTGAGTGGTTTATGATCTGATAAAATAGTGAACTTCTTCCCCCACAAAATTTTCGTAACTTGCGTACAGCCCAAAACACTGCCAACGCCTCCTTCTCAATTACAGAGTAGTTACACTCTGCACCCCTTAAAGGACTGCTGACGAACAAAATCGTCTTTTCTACACCACTTTTTTTTTTGTAACAGCACAGCTCCTAAACCAGTGGCGCTTGCGTCAGTCATAAGAGTAGAAGGTTTGGATGGGTCAAAACTACTGAGGAAGGTGGCACCATTGAGTTCATCTTTTATACTGATGAACTCCTTTTCACAGTCCAACGACCATGAAAACTCTGACCCCTTTTTTAACAACAGTCTCATATGCGAAGTTTTTCCTGCAAAGTCTTGAATGAACTTGTGGTAAAACTCCGCCATTCCCAAAAATTTAATGAGCTCATCTTTACAGGACGGAGAACGCAGACTAAGAATACAATTCACTAGAGACTGCTTAGGCTTAATTCCTTCACCTGAGACTGTGTGCCCGAGATATTCAATCTCTAGCACATTAAATCTGCATTTATCGGCCCGTAGAGTTAGACCTGCTTTCTCTAGCTTACTTAAGACAGCTCTCAATCTCAGATTATGTTCGTCTGCATCACCTCCGAAAACTAGCACGTCGTCTTGGTAGACCTTCACACCACCTAGGCCTCTGAGAATGCCCTCCATCACCCTCTGAAACACGGACGCTGCAGAGATAAGGCCAAAAGGCATCCTCAGGAACCTAATGGTGCCAAACGGTGTGACAAACGCCGTGTAGTCTTGGGAAGAAGAGTGCAGCTTCACCTGGTGATATGCGGAGCTCAGATCTAGCGAGGAGAAGTGCCTGGCCCCTTCCAGGGAACACAACATCTCAGCAATGTTGGGCAATGGGAAATGATCCACAACTACTGATCTGTTGAGCTCTCTCAAGTCCACACAGAGGCGTGCCTCTCCGTTGGCCTTCCGTGCCATGACGACTGGACTGACCCACTCTGTCGCTTCTACCTCTTCGATCACACCCTTCGTTAGTAGTTTGTCTAATTCCTTTTTCATATTATCTCTCACCAGGAGAGGTACTGATCTGACTTTAGCAACCTTGGGAACGACATTCTCTTTTAGTTTTATCTTGTGTACATAATCCTTACAACATCCTAACTCATTCGCAAACACCGCAGGGAATTCCTTAACTAACTCATCTTCAAAGCTATTGACCACTTTTACAGAGGTAACTTCTTTTAGACGGACTTGCGGAATTTCGTTGGGATCCAGAAAAACGTTAAGGTCCCTTTGGTGAAGCCAACTAATGAGAGAGTCCCTTTCATGGACACATAAATCTTTCCAGAAACGACTCTCCCTTTGTAATTTATCACGCCCCAAAAGTACCCAAACAGATCTATCGGAACCCCTCCATAACCTTTGGGCCTAATGTCGGGTTTCTCAAGAGCAACCTTGCCATGTAGGTGCTCAACATAGAACACCTTTGGAACCAACGTGATTTTAGCACCCGAGTCAAACAGCATATTGACTACCGCATCGTTTATCATAACATCTTCATAGGGACCATCAGGTTCCGTTCCCTTGACTTGACTAATTACAAACTCATCAGAGTCATATACATCAAAGTCAACTTCCTTCACAGTCTTGTTGGCATTAAAGTTGCCAGAGTTGCAACATTTTGAAACATGTCCCTTTTTCCCACAGACTTTGCACGATGCTCTCCTACCCGGGCAATTTTTGTAATCTGCCATGTGACCTGAGTCCGCACACCTGTAGCACTTCCCATAGGATTGTTTCCTAGTCCATGGTTTTTGGTTGGTTTTATGATTGTCATAGGTGAACCTCTGAGGTTGAATATATTGTCTTTGATCAGCAAGACCCTTAGGCTTAATTGACTTCTCCGCCACAACTTTAACGTCGCTTTGATCACCTTTCACCAGAGTAGTGTCTTTCCTTATGGTGTCAATACACGCTTTGGAGTGTTCATGACTCTTGGCTATTGTGATGACTTCATGCAGCGAGGGATTATCTTTCTGCCAAAGAGAATCCCTTGTCTTATCTTGCGCACACCCTAACATGAACTGATCCCTGAGACGCTCCTCCAGGTTAGCCCCAAAGCTGCAGGTTGACGCCAATTTACGTAAGGTTGTGACATATTGTTCAACGGATTCATCTTCTCTTTGCATCCTCCTTCCAAAGTTCCATCGCTCCAGCACCGTGCTGACTTTGGGTAAATAGTGAAGGTCAAGTTTCTTAAGACAAATTTCATACTCATTGAGGGAGGCTGCTTCACTATCCGCGAGATCTGGAAGGTGTTCGAATACTTCTTGCCCCTCCGACCCTAAGCAATGCATTAGAAGAGAAGATTTACGCTCAGCACTTAGAGAGGTACCACATACACGTGCGTAGTGATTGAAGACCTTTTTCCACTTCTGCCACAATATTGGAGGGACACCTGGCGAAGAAAGGAAAAACGGTGGTGCCGGGACATTCTGCATTATTTGTCTTTTAAACGAGGATTTTTATTCTTGTTAACCTTAGTGAAATGCGTGTGTTAATTACCTGCGTGAATTAACCAAAATGTTATCAAACACACTTGTTAGTGCTTTAACACAAACAAGTGTGGACAAACACTTGTAGTGGTCAGTTGCGCTTTTGTCTTTTAGGACCGTTGTTGCTGTTGGTGACTGGGTCAAGATCAGGTTACCAAGGAAAACACCTGGTATATCTAAATATAGTCGACCATTTCAGGTGGTCAAGGTGTTTAGAAATGCGGTGAGGACAAGTGATCACAAAATTTGGGATTTGGAAAGGGTAGTTAAATGTGGGGCGACTTCTGTGGGATGTTCAAGAGAAAGTGATCTTCAATCATCTAGTTGCAGTTCGAGGCCTGTACGGTTGAAACGGGTTCCTCTTCGTCTCCAAGATTGAGACTTGTAAGCTTTCATCCCATCCTCTCCTGTAGTCTACCCAAACCGGGGCCCCGGTCGTGTCACTTTATTCTGGCCCGTAGTGGTGGCAGTTTCCTCCATTTACGTGCTGCCCCCCAGCGGATCGCGCGCCTGCACGCGATCCGCTGGGGGGCAGCACGTAAATGGAGGAAACTGCCACCACTACGGGCCAGAATAAAGTGACACGACCGGTGCCCCGGTTTGGGTAGACTACAGGAGAGCTGGGTTGTAAAGACAGGTAGGGGTCCTCTTTCCCCCCTTGCTCCTTACTTGAGTCTTTTTGGTTGTGCTCAGTCCTCCTTCCTCTCTTTTGCTCCGTACTTGACTTGGGTTGGCTGTGCAGTTTACTTCACATTCGGTGGAGGAATTTCTGTCTGCAAGGGGCATTAAGCACAAAACAACCTCTCTCTATCATCCACAAAGTAATGGCATGGTTGAGAGGTTTAACCGCGTCCTCAGTGAAGCTATACAGCAAGCAAGGTCGTGTGGAGCGTGCTGGGAAGCGGCAGTAAAAAAAAAGGTGAGAGAGTATCGTTTCACTCCACACTCCTCTACGGGGGTGACTCCTTTTCGCCTTTTTAAAGGGAGGTTAGCAAATGTGGAGATCACTCCAGCGTGGATCTCCGGCAAAAGAGCTTTGGTGGATGAGAAGTTTGATTGTGTAGATGGGTGGAAGGACAAGGAACGAACTGGTATGATGAAAAGGAAAATTAGCTACGATCTAAGGAAGGCTGTGAAAAGGACCGTTGTTGCTGTTGGTGACTGGGTCAAGATCAGGTTACCAAGGAAAACACCTGGTATATCTAAATATAGTCGACCATTTCAGGTGGTCAAGGTGTTTAGAAATGCGGTGAGGACAAGTGATCACAAAATTTGGAATTTGGAAAGGGTAGTTAAATGTGGGGCGACTTCTGTGGGATGTTCAAGAGAAAGTGATCTTCAATCATCTAGTTGCAGTTCGAGGCCTGTACGGTTGAAACGGGTTTCTCTTCGTCTCCAAGATTGAGACTTGTAAGCTTTCATCCTTTGTTTGTTTTTATCAAAGTTTTCTGTGATGTACAATGTTTAGTTTTGTTTATAAAGGGGGAGGTGATGTGGTGTTCTCAAGTATTCCTAAGCGGAGAATGGCAAATGCTTTGTAAGCTGGTGTTAGTTCCAGAACTTGGAATGTGGTGATGGTTACCAAGCACTGCTCGAATGTGTTGCGGCAGTTGCTCCTGACTCGATGCTGGATGGGGTCTACTTATGTGTAACCTGCAATAAACTTCATCTTCACCTCAAGCGCCTCTTTCTACTCATTTCTACGAGGCACACCTCCTCATGCCACCTTCCTCAGTAGACCCCATCCAGCATGATGAAAAAGGGTCCATGGCAGAAATTGGGTATGGATTTTTCTGGTCCCTTTAATTTGCTAGGGAGTGACTCTAAATATCTTGTTGTAGTAATTGATTACTTCTCAAAATGGTTGTATTTTGCATTTGTAAAAAATTCAGACTCTAATGCCGCCATTTCCTTTTTGCAACGTGTATTTTTAATTGAAGGTGTACCCAAGGAAATTGTCACCGACAATGGTACACACTTTGTTTCTAATGAGTTTGAGAATTTTCTGGGTGAAAATTTGGTTAATCACATACTAGCACCTTTGTATAGCCCAGCGTCCAATGGTTTAGTTGAGCGTGCAAACAAATTGTTAAAAGAAGGTGTACAAACTGCCATAGCCAATGGGTTAGATGTACCTAAGTTTATCAATCAAAAAGTGTGGAGCTACAACACTACTCCTCACTCAACCACTGATGTTTCACCTTATATATTGCTCAGAGGTAGAAAACCCATTTCTTCTCTCAATCCCTCATGGTTAATTGATAAAATTGATTATACACCCTGCCTAGATATACACGAAGTTAGGAGACATGTAGAACGCAAACAGGCTTCTTATAAAAGAAACTATGATGAAAGAAAACACGTGAAAGAAGTCATGTTGTCTCCTGGTGATTGGGTGCTTATTAAGAAACCAATGAAAGTCACAAAAGGGCAATCTAAATTCACTGAACCAGTGAAAATACTTAAAGTTTCTCGCATGGCTATTCTTTTGCAGGATCGTGGATGGTGGAACCGCAATGCATTAATTAAATTAACTAATGAACAAGCTAAAATCATTCTCCATAAATTTAAAACTCAACAGGACATGGATTGGTTTGATTTGGGAGATTTAACTTCCTGTCGCAACAATCGTGAAACGAATGTCAATTTATCTCTTCCTTCAAGGGAAAGTGGGGACAGTAATATCATTGTCTCTTCTGGTAGCTCTGTTAGCAGTTTCCCTACTGTCAGCCATGATATCACTAATGCTTCCGGTGATTGCAAACAGTTGAGGAGCAGTTCTCGCATTAGAACGTCTCCTTTTCGTTCTGATGATTTTGTATATTACTAAGTATATTTTGTTTTCTGCTTATTGTATAGGAAGGGGGGGGTGTGGTAAGTTATGCTGTGTTTGCTTATTGAAGCTTGCTTACTGTGTATGATGACGTTGGTGGAATGTTAGAATCTCATGTTTCCAGAGATCTAGATTCCTGTTCAAGTTAATGTTATAACCTGCTTGCTGTTTCACTGGAGCTGTCGTGGGTTCCTTTCCTCTTCATTAAAGCAACTTTCTAGAAATACTTCAAGAGTTTCAAGAATACTTTATTTGGAGTATACTACAAATAGTCATAGATGAACAGAAACAGACAGATGAGACAGGGACAACAGAGAAAGGTATGTGGTACAGGAAATGGAGAGAAGAAATCAGTTACCTGAGGGATTTTGAGATTGCTGCTTTCCATTTATATGTATGTTATGCACACACTCTTTCTGTGCTGTTCCCATTTAGTGGCAAAGGCTCTTACACTCTGGCAGAACTATGCCCTAGAAGGGCCCCTGGGCTGAATGCGTTCCCCAGTGAATTCCTCAGTACATATCTGCCTGTACTGGGGGTGCATTACCTGGCGCGATTCAAGCAGCATTCAAGGAGACGCATATGACCCAGGATTGGAGACATGCAGAGATAGTAGTCTTCCCAAAGACAGGTCATCCCCCGAAGGCCCAATCCTCATATTGCCCAATCTCCCTCTTAAACATAGAGGCCAAACTGCTGACCAAGACCTTGGCCAACAGACTAATGCCCCTTATGACTGACCTGGTCCACCCGGACCAAACAGGCTTTATGCCTCACTGTGCTACCCGCCACAATATTAGTCGTGCCCACAATGCTATAGCCCTAGTGGACCGTTTAGAGCGCCACGCGGCTCCACTATTAGCGGATATCGATAAAGCGTTCGATCACGTCAGCTGCACCTATCTGTTTGCGCTCTTCCGGCGTCTCAACATGGGTCCAAGATTTCTCTTCTATATTCGACTGATATATACGGACCTAATGGCCTTGGTTTGAGTGGCAGGCACGGCTTCAGCCCCATTCTCTATCTGCTTTGGCACCAGACAGGGATGCCCCCTGTCCCCCTTTTTGTTTGCCCTAGCCATGGAACCGCTGGCGGCCTGGGTGAGAGTAGATGCCCAGGTCCAGGGCTTTGAATGGTCCAGGGAAGGGTCAGACCGTATCGCACTGTATGCTGATGATGTCTTGTTCTTCATCACGGACCCAGCTACCTCCAGTCCTCGGATCCTGAGGATAATGCAGGTGTTTGGGGAGACATTGAGGTTGTATATGAATGTAAGCAAGTCGGTATTATTGCCATTGAGGGGGTCGCCAAGTGACAATACATGGACTGCGGATCTATCCGTAGTAGCAGAAGGCTTCCAATACCTTGCTGTGTTTCTGGTGCACAGGCCGGCGGTTTCATGGGATCGTAATTTGGCCCCACTGACGCAGTGTGTTAAGACTGAGGTTAGAGCCTGGTCTCAATTACCTCTATCCCTCTATGGCTGCTCTGCTATCTTCAAAATGATTTCCCTACCTCGCCCTCTATACCAATTGCAGAACTACCCTTTTTCCGGTTCCCCTTACCTGGTTCCGACAGATCAATGTAGTACTGGGTCAGTTTTTATGGGAGGGGGCCTCTCGAGAGGCTCTACGCACCTGCTTCCAATCCACTTATTGTGGAGGCATCGCAGCTGCGGATATTCAATCATATCACACGGCTGCACATTCGCAAGTAATCAATGAATGGTGGTATTGCCCCAGAGACGGCCCAGCATATGCGGTGGAGCGATGGGTGATGGGCCAATCGTCTCTGATCAAGTGCAGATCAGATGTTGGTTTCCTTCCTCCAGCTACAAGAGTGGTGGCCCTAGAGTGGCGGCAGTCCCTTCACAGGATGGGATGGTGGGGACGCCTTACGCAAGAGACTCTGATGTGGCGGAACAAGCTCATTCCCCAGGTGGCGGGGCTACAGGGCTTTCAGGTGTAGGATCATATTGGCATATCCACTCTTGGTGATGTGATGCGGGGCCTTGTTTTTAAATCATTTCAGGATCTCCAATCTGAATTTTCAATGCCACACAGCCAATTCTAGAAATACTTGCAGTTGCGCCATGCCCTGACCCCATACACCAGTACTCTCTCGGCCCTACCAGACTTTAACCCACTATAGGGGAAACTTCTTATGGGCGATCTAGGCAGCCACAAAATATCAAAGATTTACCAATCACTAGTTACAAATAGCCTCCGGGTGGCTTGGCAGAGGGATCTGGGAGATCTGGACTTTGATGATTGGGGGGAAGGCTCTGGGGTCCCCTTTTGGGGTGCGGTAATCTCCTCTCGCCTGCGTTTACTGCAGTTTAAATATCTCCATGGAACCTACTTCACTAGACACCGGTTGTGGCTTATGGGTCTTATTGGATCCCCTAGTTGCTTGCGATGTGAATCCAAGGATTGCACCTTCCTTCACACGGTTTGGGAATGTAGAGCCCTTGCCCAGTTTTGGAGAGGGGTGGTGTGGTGCTTCGTCGAGGTTCTTGCTGGGGACATCCCACAGACCCAGAAACTACTTCTGCTACATAGCACTGAAGGTATAGGCGTTAATAGATACAAACGTCTTTTGTTATTCCTTGGTCTTACCCTTGGTAAACAAGACATTGCCCATCACTGGAAAGATGCAAATCCGCTTTTCCTGGGCGTCTGGAAAAAAGGTATGAACTTCTGTATGGGCCTTGAGGTTGCAGTGTGTCAGGTGAAAGGTGCCAGCAAAAACATCCCAAAATCTGGCAGCGCTTGGCTACCTACCGTGGCTTAATTCTATGTTTTATTATTGTATTCTTTTCATATTGTATTGAGTAATTCTTGGTTTTCCTAATGGGAATAATATTGCGCCATTTATTCAGTGATTTACTGTATCCATCCTTGGTCCTACGGGCCATTTTCAGGCAAAAAATCCAATAAAATGTGTTGTGAAAAAGACTCTAGCACTGACACTTCCTCATCATTAGGTAACTATTTTCTAAGGAAGACATGCACAGGAGGGTTGCACTACTATTCCTATATTTTGTCAGAAAGACAATGCCAACTACTGCCCGTACTGCACCAGAGTCTTGCACAGTTATGTTGAGCGCTGTGCCTGTTCTACATGGGGGACATTTGAACTTCTGCTGCCCATGGTTTACCTGTTCTGTGTGATGAAAACTTGTCCTTGGCGTGAGGGTAATTTTTCTTTTTTTTTCCTGTCCTGGACCACCAGATTATTCCCGGTTGTCCCAAACAGGAATACATGTGCATCAGAAGGTCTCCTAAAAAAGGACGGACAGTCTGAGGTGCATATATCGACGGCCCATGTCCATCAGGCCATCAGTGTAAGATTCCTACCAGCAGAGTCAGTGAGGGCACTGCTGACAGAAGCATGACAGTCTGTCCAACTCTAAATAGAGCAGGAGCGCTATCAGTTTGGCGGCTAGAGCACTCCACCATGTTTGTAGTGGCGCACCCCTGCACCAAACTACCGGTATGACTTTTTCTCTATTTATTTGGAAATTGGTGCTTTAAAATGACCATTTGGACAAATTGTTTGAAAACGTTTCTTGGGCAGATAGGACCTCATCCAACAGCTAAAGAAGATCAGCTTCAGTAGGCTGCCCTTGCAACTTCTTAGTTCATTTATTTAAACATTGTCATGGAAAATGCACAATGTCATCCATTTTTTCAAAATGTATTCAGGGGGAGAACTTCCTTTTGCTCCTCATCGGGGAATGTCAGACTTTTTCACTTTGCTATCTCTGTGCAATTGAAGTTACTGTTGAAAGTAGGGAGTGTTTCCTATATCTGGCTACTCCTTTGGTACCACTCCAGGTGTACTATCAAGAATAAAGACAGGCCCCAACAACAGTGCCTAAAAAAATGGATCCAAGTTTATAATCACTAGTGGAAGTGGTGATGTAGGGAATCTAGGTGTCAAGTATAGGTTCGCTGGAGCAGTATGCTCGGGGGCTTCAATTTGGGATATAGTATGTGATAAATGGACTGGCAGTTTTGGGCCTTGAAATGTTATTCCCTTTTCCAAGGCAGAAACTTTTAATAGTATTATGCTGAGGAGAATTGAACAGTCAGGATTGGTAATTGAGGCCTCAGTATTTACAGAAGTGCTGCATTTTTCTACACATAAATGGGGTCTTGGTCTTCACCTTTTAGAAGCTGAATTTGGTTTTCATCTTCACATTCCTTGCAAACATGTTCATTAGATACACTTTCCAAAATCGCTGTCTGTCAGTTTCTGTGAAGCAAGGAACTCACGTAGTCAACCCTCGCAATCCATCTTGTGAAAATGAGCAACACCAAATTTGGTTCTCCATCTTCCCTGCTGTGAATTATCACAGTGCATGTAGATCCAACAACGGTACCCTTTTTCAGTTTAAAGTTAACTCTCATCACTGAAATTCCTGCAAATGTATCATACCTGCACTGTCTGTAGGAAGAAGTGAAGTACATCTGCAGGGAATGTGGCGTGGGTATGGAAGAGGTGCCTCAAGGTATCTTGAAGGAGGCCTCCTAAAGTTTAGTTAAACCACTAGTGATAACTTTGTTAAAGCCAGTGGCACATCTGTAGAATTGGAGTATTTGTGATCATATTTTGTACTTCCATTTACTGAGCATGCTGCTGCATGATGCTGCTTTTGATATCCTGGTTAAAAAGAAGTTATCATGGTCGAGTGTGGAGACTTCTAAATGATGCAAAGCAAAATATTTTTGACTCCTGGATATATTTACCTCAGTACTCAAAGCTGTGTGACTAGCATGTGGATTGGATTCCCAGGGAGGGCAAAACAGACAGGGTGTCACCAACCCTCCAGTGGGCGTTGTTCACAAAGATGGACCAGTGTGGAGACTACCGACCAGAGACTCTGCATGGTAAACCTCAGACCTGCCAGAGGCTCCTCAGGGTAAATGTAGATATGTGGAATCCTCAGCTTTGTTTTGAGAAGTCAAAGACCATCACAACCACATATTTGCTAAGTGTTTATTTACACTACCCAACACCATTAAAGATGGAAGCTTATCATAGTAAAAACGAGTAACACATTAGCACAAGTGATGATTAGAAATCTAAACACACATACATATCTAACATTTTATTAAGGGCTAATCAAAAGCCTGCCTTTGATTTTCTGGTTATCTGTTAGAAATAGGGACCATCAAGATCCTTTGTACCTCTTCTTAGATCTATTATCATGAGAGCCCCCCTTTGTGAAGTCGATGTTCAGAGTTCATGGGCAGGAAGCTCAGCTGACAAACACAGCCCTGTGCCCTGTGCCCTGTGATCACAAATTTCTCCCATGAGGGTAGCAGTCAATAACGGTGTTGTCCGCAATAGGAGGTACAAGTGGCATGATAGAGCACTAAATCAGTCATTAGTCCTCTATGATGTAATTTGTAGCCCCAATGTGGAAAACTTCCTGTTATTGACTGCTCCTCCCTATAGTATGGTATGTTTGATGTGTGCCCACGCGAGTATCTTCTCCACCTTGTAAGGTGATCTCACAGGTAAGCTGTGTAGGGGTTGGGAGACCTGGAGACACACCACATGGCCTTCCTAACAAGCCCCAGCTTGTACATTGAAAGCAATGGATGTCCTGTCACCCTCCCTGACCTTTCAAAGGCCTGTACTTCTTCTTTCACCTTCATCATTTCTTGATGGGATCCTGCCACTTTCTCCAACGCCACTTGGAAATCCCCTTCCCACAAAAAAATAATACTACCACTTTATTGATAAAGTGCTGCGGTCTGCATAGGAGTGTTTGTTTAGTGGATGAGGAGTAGCTGGTAAGATAGGTGTTGGTGACACATTGGACTTTGTGTTAGGGTGTGACAAGGTGCTGCATTACATGGATGATGTTTGTCTTAGCAGCTATGGATGGGACTGAGGGGTGTAGGGCAGCATGAAAGAGGTTTCAAAATTTGATGTAGGAACTGGGTGTGCTCTTGGCACTGAAAAATATGGAAGGTCTAGGAACTTGAAGTAGATTTCAGGGGACTGATAGAGTTAGGAGGTGGTGCTGCTGCTACCCAAAGACAAGGTGAATGTCATGTTACAGTTGATCACAGAGGCTGTAGGGAAAAAGAAGTTGGAGTCGAAATTTGAGTGGCTCGTTAAAAATGGACTGAATGTGAGTTAGGTGGATGGATTACGCCATCACAAACATGCAGGTGTATTGTATCCTACGGCACCTGTAAAGCAGGGTAAATATTCATCGATTTGTAACAGAATAACCCATCTGCCAAATTCTAAATCAGGTTCAAAATCCCTAATGTAAAGGGCCAAAGATGGAAGGGCTGTACTTAGGCATGCTGATGGGCAAGAGGTTATGAGTTATCAAATTGCTCAGGTTAATGAGATTAGAATTGCAGGAAGTGAGGTTGAGGCAGAAAGAGTTTAGTTCACACTAATTCAAAATATAGATGGTAATGGAAACAGAGTGGCTTGGGGTTTTTGAGGGGAAAGTGAGGAGGAGATGGAGATCAGCCTGTGCACAGAAGCATGTGAGACAGTCATTTGAGGTCTCATTGCAGGACTAGGTGTTATTCACATATCTCCTTTCCCCATATCATATTTTGCCTTGCATATTCTTTTTTTAAACAAATTGAGTCTCAGGGACATACGAGGGCTCAATAAAAGTAAGCATGTGTGGTCATTCTCTTATGAAGTGAACAGTAGGCAGGTATGATCTATCGTAGAAAGGGTGCAGAAGGACTGGTAGGAAAAAGTAGCATACAATGGGGCCAGTTGTTACCTACCATTACTGAATTGCAGAAGAGTAGGGATTGTCCCAATTTGCTGGTGCTACATCTAGGGGAGACCCATTTGGTGCCCTTACCAGTAAAGAGGAATTTGCAGGAGAAAAAGGTAGGTTGGGCTGACGCATGTGTTGTGTGGATTAAGTTGGTTCTAAATGCTATATGGCATCTGTGGAGCCAGTAGTCAATGACAAGGCAAGGAGCAAAGTTAATAGGGCAATGTAGGCGCTTTGCAGAATGGAAGACTTGAAGTTGTTGACACATGGGAATATCAGGTTTGAGGATTAAAAGCTCTTTAGAGATGATGCAGTACATTTGTCCTTTATGGTCAGTGAGTTGTATTTGCTAGATTTAAGGGAGAAAATTGTGGTGTTGTTGGGGAAAAAGATGTGTGGTTGAGGTAGAGGGCAGTCTTGATTATGAGGGTAGATGCGGAGGAGCAGAAGAAATCCCTGTGGGGGTTTTGCTGGACAGTGGTGTTAGTGGTGGGTCGAGGAGTGATAGAAGGCCTGGCTAGGTTCCTGGATGGACATGGGCCTTGAGGCTCTAAATGTGAGAGGAAGAGGATAGTTGGAAATAAAGGAATAATGACCAGGTACAGAGGTGTACTAGGAGTTTGACAGGTTTTATGGGTCAGGGGAGTTAGTGATACTGATGGGTTAGTGAGAATATGTCAACGCTAGCCTATGAAGATGTATGACAGGGGTGCTTATTTCCTCATAGTTCTATTCTTGTTAAAAATAGCCTTTAACACACTGAGGCTAGATTTTTTGTTATTTGATGCAGCGCAACGCAGCAAGACAACTTGGCGTGCTGCTACAAATGGAGAGAGCAGGAATGTGCCATATTTACCAACATATGGTACATTTCTGCTCCCAATCTGCACTGGTACAGGATTGTTTTTGTGCAGGAAGAGACACCTTTTGATACCTTTTGTTGCTTTTTGACGCATTCCCAACACTCCTTAATTTGAGCTGGTGATTTCCGGTGCTCAGCACTAGGACTTAATTATCAACACCGGAGCTTTTCATGAGCACTAGTTACATCTTTCAAGAGAGAACTCTCTCTTTGAGTGGAAGGCACAGGGAGATTAAGTAATTTGCCCAGAATCACAGGATGTTGAGCCGACGCCGGGGCTCGAACCTGGTTCCCCTGCCCCAAAGTTGGCAGCTCTGGCCATTATGCCACATCCTCTTCCCGCTTTCATGGTTAGTAGGTGGTTCTTTTTAGGCGGCGGTAACATGAGAAATGGGCTGGTGCAACCTGCTTCCTATCGAGTGCCCCAGCACTTATTTTGTTTTTTACAAATTAACCACTGATTCCCAGGTTTACCTGTCTTGGTAACTCTGGGAATGCGCCAAAATACATGGGGGGATGTGTAGGAACACCCGCTTTCCGCCAATGTAACATCTTCCCAGCACAGAGTAATGCAAGGTATCGACCAGATTTATGAAGCAACGCAGGGCCACAGAAGGTGACATAAGGATTGCGTTGCCCTTGCGTCACCCTGTGTGATGCAAGGGCAACACAATCCTCTGCTAAATCTGGGCCTGCATCTATTGTTTGTTGTGGTTGCAGCATCCAGCGGGAAGAATAATTCTGGGAAACAAAAAAGAGAAGAGGGAAAAGGTGATGAAATAAAGCAAATAATAGAACAAAATGAAAAATCAAAGTATATAAGTTAGGGAGAATAAAAGCAAAAGAAAGAACACATAAATGAGGCTAGCTGGCATATGCAAATGTCAAACTAGCATAGAATGTATTTCTAAAGTAGGTAGCTCTTCAATGGCAATCCACAGGAGCCATCTTAAGTGCTATCATGCTTCTCAATCGTTCATTAAATCAACTTTAAGCAGAGAAGCCCAAACAACCACTGTGCACAGTCCTTTGGTACCTTGAAACAGGCTATCAATCATTGAAGCTTCATTCTCCAGCGCGCTGTCTATTACAGCCTAAGGGTATAAATCATTACAATAGGGAATTAGGAATCTATTTCTGTGAAAACAGTATGAACCCTTTCATGCTGGGAAGTGATGTGCTGAGTGGCTGCCGGCCATCTCTTACTTACAGATTGACATCCTGATTGACTAACTATTGGATCACAGGATACACAGTAAGAGTTGTATTTATTTGAGATAATTACACAAGAGGACAAATAGTATAAATTGCCTAAGTGGCAGTAACGTCCAGAGAGCTGCTTTACAGTCCTGGAGTATATAGAAAAAGGGTGCAAATTTATCAAGAATTTGCCCCAGTGCAAAATCATGCAAATTGACACAAATTGTTGCTGAGTCTTGATAAAGTATTTACCTTCCAAAACAAAAACTTTTTGTGTTGAAAAGTAGCCCTTAAAGTATTGCAAAAAGCACTTTGTGCTGCTTTGTACTATTTTACGTCAAGGGGGCTTCCCATGGGTGGTAGATGGGCATTCCTTCACTATCATTGATGGTTTTTAACCGAAAGCCCTATCTACTAAAATTGTTAGTTTTGTGCCACAAAGAACACCACCTTGAGACAGGCAGTACCAAGGAGAAATCTTTTAAGTTCTTCTAACTTTTCACACATTGCCTGTGCGCCTCACTGTATAGCCCACATTCAATGTGTGAAAAGTTTAAAGGTTCTATTAGGCATAGCATTGTGTCCAGTAAAGCCTATGCTCGATGTGAGAAAATGCCCTTTTTTGCAAAGTGACCCCATTTGTTTGCTGATTTATTTTTTGGGTTTTCAGATTCTATAAACTGTAGCACTGCTGTCAAGTACCAGGTATATGTACTTTGACCCCCCCAAACATGTAGAAATCGGCTAATCCCTGATTGGCATATGGAACTCTCGTCTAAGGCCACAGTATATGGTGCAGAAACTGCATCAATGGCATGGAAAGTTAAATGTCACATGTGGACTGCAGAACTTATTGTGCCATCCACAAAATTGACTAGGAAAACATGGCTTAAGGTCTGCCATTGTAGCCTGATTACTACAGTGTAATCTGCAGTGTGAACAGTTAAAGCAGGTGCTAACCTTCATTTTAAATATTAGTAAGTCACTCCTATGTAGACCTTGTAACCCACAAGGTAGGGTGTATGATATTTAAAAGTAGTCCACGTAGAAAATTTATGTTGCCTTATCCCTACAGCGGCGAGGCCTAAATAGCTATTTTGACTGTGGCGGGCCTAGCTGTCCTATACAGAAAACAAGAGTGCAGATTAAAATACTAATATGGCCAACTCGGAAATGAAACCAGCGAAAAATAATTAAACAACTATTTTAATAGTTACTGAAATCTAATTTAATGGTGAAGTCAGATTTTTAATAAATATTAAGTAAAGTAACCTTTGCCTGCCTGAGCTTTCATGAGGCTAATTTGCATTAGTTCTCCAGCTACTTTTGGCCAGTGCACACCCTCTGATGATTGTATGAATGAGGTGTGAAGTTCCTACGAGGAGCACACAATAGGCTGGCCTGAATGGGCAAAGCTGACTCCTTCAAACTCAATAGAATATGCAGGGTGGGAGTTGTGCCCTCCCCCTTCCCCCCCCCCCCGTTGACACCCCAGTGTCAATCCTGCATGAGAGGGCTGTGTGAAGCACATGTAAAGATTTTGTGTTCTACAAAGGGAGCAAACAGGATGCTAGGAAAATTTGCCTGTCTGGTTGCTGAAGGACCCTGCTTTTGTCCTACTAGACATCCGTCTCTGGGCTTGTTGTGGGTACAGTGCCTCCTTCAACCATGATTTTAGTGTTAGATGGTAGATGGCATGAGGATAACCATAGTATACTCACCAAACAGACCCCCAGTCTTCAGAGCCTAAGTTTGTTTTTTGACCGTAGAATTTCGACATTTTGAAAATGCTCTGACACATGGTATTTTGGGCCTGTTTGCAATAAAGCAAACAGGGACTACTGCAAAAGTTGGTTGGTCAGGGCCGGGGAACCTTTACTGTATTGGTCAGTGAGGAACTTGAAGTGTCTTAGGATGTCTCATACCTGCAGCCTGGTGAACCCTACTAAGCTAAACCATCAATCAGCCTCAACCAGCCTTCCTCAGAACCCTGCTGGACTTGCGAAAGTATACCAGGCAGAAAGAATCTGCTGCACTTGGAATCTGTGTCCTGCAAGAAGGACCTGAGGAGTTCGGATCCCCTTTCCACTCAAAATCCTCAGGCAGAAAGATCTCCAAGGACCATAATGCTGATCCTTTGGTGGCTCCAGGAACACAAAAAGTCTGAATAGGACATTTCAGTGAGGAATTCCAGCTGACCAGTGGCAATTGTACCTATACTAGACTTTCCTGTTGACTTCTGCCCGACACCCTGAGAGTCTCTAAGTGCTTCCCCTAAAGTCCTGGGGATCTTGAAAGTGTTATTATGTGGTTCTTTAGGCACCAAAAGTAGTTTGGGAACTTTTAAAAACGTTTTTCTCCAGAGCTTCCAGGGGACCAACAGTGAAAAGTATCCGACTGCCACTTCCACAGTATTGGACTGAATTTCAGTGTTTTTCTGTGCAGAGAGGAGTTTATTTTCAGAAAAACAACAAAGTCTATTATTTTCATATTGGGAGTTACTTCAAGGACTCAGTGGGGCAAAATACTTGATGTATCCGAACTGCGCTCCATCACGGTCAGTCTCAAATTGTGTCTCTGTCCCAGTCTACCGTGACCATTGCCTACCATTGGTGCTTTGTGCTTCTTGGCACTATTTTCACTTAAATCTTTAAAACTTCATATCTCAAATTCCCTTATTGGATATTTGTCATTTTGGTGTCATTTTGTTTATTGATTTTTACTCTTTGTTTTTAATTTGGAGTGGAATTTTTATTGTGTTGTTTCTTTGACTTTTTAAGATTTTTGATACTTCTAAATGCTTTTCACATTTTCTCTGAGTTATGCTTGTCTCTGTGCCACAGCAACCAGGGATTGAGTTCAGGTTTAAATTCCTGCAGCCTTTATCTGGAGCTATCAAGATAGTGACTTTTTTACTTGTGGTGGACACCAATCCACCACAACCTATAAATTAATTTGTCACGCCAGAGATCACACACACCTTTACACTACGGTGCAAAGATGTGTGTGTGGCACAATGTGACCTGCTTGTGCGCCAGTGCTGGGGGAGAGAGCAGCAGTTCCTTAACTTATAAGATGTGGCTCTGTGCTGCATTCCAACATAGTCAATGTCATCTATTGGGCAACTCTAGTGTGTCTAGGCCAGCACTTTGTCATGGTTGCCTCCCTCCCAGTTCTAATAGTTGTGCTCCCATATGCCAAGAACTACCTACAATGTGACTGCACCAGAACCTTGCTACTTATGCCCCATATACCAAGAATTGCCTCCAGTTCCAGCATTTTTAACGTTAGTATGCCAGTACCCGGTTTTACCTATAGTCACGGGCACAGTTTCAAAGGAGGTGTACGGGGTGTTACACCCCCCCAAATAATTGTATTCTGTATTAACTGGTTGGGGACAGGGAATTGGAGTTGAGTATGGTAAGGTCTCTGTCTGATTTCATTTGGATTTTTAAATACACACACAGATGAAAACACACACAATCACTTTCTCTCTCATTCTCCCGCCCTTTCTTCCTCCCTCCACCCCATCTGTTTTAAGGTCTTTGAGAATGTTGGTTGTTTTGCAAAGTATTGTGTTTCCTGCTACTTAGTACCCATAGCAATCCACACTCCGCTCCCTTCCAACTGCCCCTTAAGCGCCCCTCATGCCATGCTTGTCGTATAATGTATTTTAGCTGGATATGCCGGCATAATTGTTGGATAATCTGAAGGTCACCCACCCCCTATATTTCTAATTAAGATATACCCTGCCTGTAGTATGCCAGCACCAAGCATTATCCTAGCATGCAAGTGCAAAAGATTACCTCTATAGTGCCAGTACAAGTATTATCTCTGGAATGCCAGTATTACCTTTAGTATGCCTGTGCCAGTAATTTTTACATGTGATGTTATCCTAAGAATTACCTCCACTATGCCAGCACCAACATTTTGCAATGGGTGTCTCTGCAAGCTTGAATTACCTCCTGTAAGCTAGGAACAACTGCAGACTTGCAAGCTTATCACATTGTTACTCACTCATCAATAATTCTTTATTCGGCCAATATATATTGGCCATAAAACCAGTGGCGTAGCTAGGGGGGGGCGATGGGGGCGGACCGCCCCAGGCGGCACGAGTTTTGGGGCGGCAGGCGGCCCCCCTTCACCCGCTCTTACCTGCGCCCGTAAGAATCGGCCGCTACCACCCCCCACTCCCCCGCTCTCCTATCATTTTGCCGAGGGCGGCAAAAGCAGGGGCCGCCACGGGCAGCCTGAGGCCTAGCTACGCCCCTGCATAAAACCACATAAAAGCATCCACAAGTCAGGCCCTGTCACAGCTGAACATACAGACCTAGCTAGACAAAGAATACAAACAAATATATAAAACATGATCGTGGTATAAGATAAAACAATTACAAATTCATTACTAATATACATAACATACCATGATAATATGTGCTAGAACGCAAGTTAAAAAAAGAGACATCTTTGAGTAAGGAAGAAATGGTTGTGAATGAACAGTACAGGGGCTCATCCTAATAAAACCTGGCAAACAAAAACCTCAATTTTAGGGTCGCTGTGTTAGTAGGAAATAATGGGGGACTCCTAAAACCATTAATCTAATCATCATCACCATCTTCCTAAATATCTTTACACAATTTTCATTAGCAATCATAAAAAGCACATCATTAAGAAAACATATTAATAAAATAATACTCTAACATAGAATTAATAATATATTCACAAATTAGCAAAATACACCCCTGCCAAAAACCGGGATAAAAAGCAGCAAACTTTAGGTGAGTCTAATAACTGCAGGTACAGTAAGGCTGGTCTCACTTGATTAAAATTCAAAGGCACAAAGAGAGGGCGACCATACTTTTGTCTTAAGGCTGACCAGTTAGGACAAATAAAAACAATGTGTAAAATGTCTAGTGCAGTAGTCATAGCACATGTGCAAAAAGGACGATCTAATGGTTTATGCCACCCTATCAGAAACTGCGGAAACGAGTTTAAACGAAAGTACGTTAACAGTCTTCTGTGCTGGGCTGGCATATCCAGAGTTAAATACATTTCCATTTTATTCGTGGATTTCGCCATAACAAAATGCTTGTAACTGTCTTTTATTTGGGCCAATTGGAACCTTACTTCTCTTGTGGTTAGCCTAAAGGCCTCTTTGACCCAAGCTATATCCGATTTACAGATCAACTCTGGGGTGCTGAAGTTTATTACTCACTCATTCTCATTCACTCTTATTCTTCTCCCACTCATTCACTCTCACTCACTCACTCACTCACTCGCATTCACTCACACTTGCACTCTCACTCAGCCTCATTTATTCACACTCACTTACTCTCATTCATTCATTCTCACTTGCTCTCTTGCTTGCACTTTCTCTCACTCTTTGTCACCCTCACTCACTTGCACTCACTCATACTCACTCATTCTCACTTACTCACACTTGCACTAACTCTAACTCCTAACCACTCATTCATTCTTACTCATGCTTACTCATTGAACTCACCCTTACTCTGTCACTGATTCATTTCCACCCACTCTCACTCATTGGACTCACACTTACTGTCAGTTACTCATTTTTATTCACTCTAACTTGCACTCACTGTAACTCATTCTCATTAAGTGTAACTCACTCTCAGTCACTTGCACGCAATTGCAATCATACCCACTCTCACTCACTTGCACTTACTCTCACACTCATTCTCACTCATTTATTCTCACCTGCACTTACTCTCACCCCATCACTCTCTCTCACTTCACACACACAGACATGCTTCAATACGTACATTCTTCTCTCTCACAGATACACCCTCTCACCCACACGCTTGCACACAACATTTAAAAGCATTTTCTTTAATTACCTTGCTGCCTGCGCAGGTCCCACTGGGACCCCACACAGCTTCTGCCTGCTTCAACTAGCACTGGAGATGGAAAATTAAATGTCAAAACCTGCGTAGTTGCAACGTACTTGATTCAGTCTCTCCTGTTTCATCCCATCCTTTCCCAAAACTGTGAAAAATTGGAAAAGGGTGGGTGACAGGCTGATTGGCCTGTAGCCATGGGCACTACAGGGCATATCCTAGAGCACCTTGGACTATGTATACATATGATGCTTCAGCACATCACAGATGAAGAGGCACTGAGTTGCACAGCCCTGGACAATCTCTCTGATGACAGGTGCAGGCCCTTAATGTGCTTGTAACAGCCATCAGACACTGGCCATCAGTCACTGGCTATCAGACACTGGCCATCAGGCCATCAGACACTGGCTATCAGACACTGGCCATCAGTCACTGGCTATCAGTCACTGGCTATCAGACACTGGCCATCAGGCCATCAGATACTGGCCATCAGACACTGGCCATCAGTCACTGGCTATCAGACACTGGCCATCAGGCCATCAGACACTGGCCATCAGTCACTGGCTATCAGACACTGGCCATCAGGCCATCAGACACTGGCTATCAGACACTGGCCATCAGGCCATCAGACACTGGCCATCAGTCACTGGCTATCAGACACTGGCCATCAGGCCATCAGACACTGGCTATCAGACACTGGCCATCAGGCCATCAGTCACTGGCCATCAGACACTGGCCATCAGACACTGCTGCTGTTGAATCCGAAGGTCGGCATGTTATTTATGATACCTACAGCGAATAATAAATTATGTTTTACTGTTGGTGTAATAAAAATGGGGCAAAAATAAGGAAGGTGTGTCCCTGAAGCCCATAAGGATGATTCGCTGCTGCAAGCTACTCTCTTCTTTCTTGTTGAAAAATGAGTAGGCAAGTTCAATCCGACAGTGAGAAGAAAGCATAACAAATCCTCACATTGACAATGGAAGCACAGAAAAAGGTTTGCACAGGATACACTAGATGGAAGCTGCTACAGAAGAAAAAAGAAGTTCAAGAGACATTTTAAGAGTGGGTCCTAAAAGGAGGGATAATATTTTCTTCTATGTCATTTGTTAGGAAAAGTTCTACTTAGAGTGTTAAAAGCTTGTTTTCATCTCATAAGGAAGTGTAGCAAGGGAGAGGAGGATGTTTCAAACGATTCTTTTTTAGGAAGTGGCAAATGGGAGGTGTCTTCAGTGTGAAGATGACTGGTAAAAGTAGCAGACTTGCGTGTGATGAGACTTGCAAACATTGTGGTAGGCTTTGCCCTCCAGGATGACGCAGTTCTTCAGAACCAAGTCGATTATAGTATTTGACAGTGTCAGGGACTCAAATATGGTATTTCGACAAAATATTGAGTTTAAAATATTGCAAAACATAAATATCAGAAAAAATATTGTGATTCAAAAACATCGTGGAATAGAATATTGTTGCCAAGAATGTTGTTTTGTTTGGTAAATAATATCATTTTCAAGACAATTTTTATTAATATCGTTTTCAGTAATATAGCTATAAAAATATATTTTTAATTTTTTTTTAATGTGTTTTAGATAATAGAAATATTTTAGGTGTTAGTATTGTTGGTATAATTGTTATTCATTTGATAAAAATTAGTCTGTAGTTTTAAGGGATTTGGTATTTTTTTTAAAAACATTATTAGTAATTTATAGTGTTGTAGTGGGTTGTTGGATTTGTAGGGGAAACATTTTTAATTTAATGGCGATTTGTTTCTTATTGTTAATTAAGCTTTTTAAATGATTATTAATTATATAATTATTTAGGTTTTTTTTTAATTCAAAATCGAAATATAAATTGTTATCTCTTGAAATATTAAGCTATATTTTAGTAGTGGGTTGTTCAGTTTGTAAAGAGTGGGAGGTTGACTAAGTTATAAATTGTAAAAAATTATTGTTATTTGCTTTTCATTGTAAGTTAATTATTTATTTGATTGCTAATTATGTAAATAGTTTAATACTGATTTATTTAAGTTATTCTTTAGTTGCGGACTGGTGGGCATGTAGGATGGTAGGGTTGGAAGTTAAATACAATTGGATGTCTTTTAATTTAATTTAATGCAACATTTTAAATGAAATATTATTTGATTATTAATTATGTAATTGTACTTTTTTATTTCTTTTAATATGCATTTTAGTTTTTATTTGTGTATTACATATGTATTTTTTAATGATGCATTTTCTTTTAGGTGAATAGGTTTGGAAGAAAATAAATATATAATATGTGTACATTAATTGATATTTATATGTAATGTATAATTTGGTAATTAATTATGTATACATTTTTATAGTTGTTATTTTCTTTAACAAAAAGTTATTTAATGGTAAGTGTTTGTGAAATTATATTTGTGCAATGACATATATTACTTAAATTGTATTTGTTTTTATCTCTTAATGGAAATTAAATAAATAAGTAATGGTTTTATAATTTGATTATTTTTTGGTTATTTGGGAAGTTGATATTATATGTAATTTAATGTTTTCCTTTCTTTATTGTAACTTATATGTTATTTTTGTTAAAAACTATATGTATTTTTTTCTGTATACTGTAATGTAATCATGTTTTTTTTTAGTGTTCTAATATTTTACTAAATTAATAGAACTTCTATTCATATATGTAATCTTTTTGAAGTCTAACACTTACTACTGTTGCTTAGACCGTAGTAGAAATAGTAAATCAAATCCCTCCAAAGTCCAACTATTTCCCTACTTTTGCTTAGACTGGAGTGGCAATGGTAAATTTTACCTTAAAACCATCACGTCTGTACATAAAGGGCCATGTTTCATAGACAAGGTTTGAAAACCGACACAGTGTCTGGTCACTGCAGTCCACTTGCTACTCATTGTTCTCAGAACCACATCAAGCATACCACACCTTGAGCCTGGCATCTGCTTCAAAGATCATGTTTGGTGAGGATCCAAATAACACCCTACCATTCCCAATTTGAATATGGGACAGCCACCAAAGGATTTCCTCCTGTGCATCCTATAAAGAAATAGATGGTCCAAGTAACAAAAACCGTGGCAAATAGGGGAGTACTTAAAACATTGCAATACCCAAAAATGGAACGCGTCCAGAAAAATGGACCGAAGAGAGGAGCTTCTAAGTGCTCGACAACTCCCTGAGCGAAAAACATGGGCTACTGATGTCTGAAGCCAGAACCTTTATTATCCTTGTCAATTTGACAGCATGAAGACGGAGATGGCAGGTGACTGTATATCCAAGAAACCGAGAAATTGTAGTTCCCCGGAGGGGATCGTTTTGCCTTCCTGAAGTTAATCACAAATCTATCCACTGAATAAGGGAGATCATGAGGTTGGTGTGAAGAAGTTATTCCTGGTTGGACTGTGCCATATTCAAGATATTGTCTCCAGAACTGAGGGACCAGATGGGTAGAAGTGAGGTCCATGGGAGGACCTGCCTCGAGTTTCTCTGCTTTGAGTGGAAGAAGTAAGCATTCCTATGGAGCCATTGGCACTGAAGAATCACTAGTGACAACTGTCATAGCTGCACTTACTGAAGGCGTCATGCCATTGCCTGGGCAATTGGACCTTCTAAGCCTCAGATCAGCAAAAAAATGATACAGGAAGACCCAGTACATGTTGCACTGGGTCTTTTTGATTAAGGTATTAGCACCAAGAAATTTGGTAACCTATTTCAAGAAAGTGTACCAGAAGAGCTTTCATAGGGATTCAAGGCTCTTCTCAGTATCAGAAACCTAAGTCAATCTGAGGTTGATTTTAATCAGGATACTCTTTCACTGCTCAAGTCACAAAGCTAGTTAATTTTGACTAGAAGGCAGAGCAAGCCATCTGCATACCTCCCCATCAACGTCAGACACATCTAAGGACAAGGACTCAAATCAATATAAGGCCTTAAGCGGAGAGCAGGGCACATCCAGAAGCCTGTTCTGCAAGGCTTTAAGCACCTTATCAAGGTCATTTTTAGGGTTGCAACTGGATGACCCTAGATAAAAATGATTATGGGGTTGGGCTCTGGACTAACCATAACCTTGGAGTAATCCCAAGGGCATGGACAGTCAAAACACTTATACATGTGTACTTCCCTAGGAATCATACTCTCAATGAAGTACTCCATGTAGTCTGGTACGCGGGCAACAAAAACACTTAAGGGAGAGCAAATGCTGGAAAGTTAAAGGTTTGAACATGGAGCTAGCGAGGAGACCCCAAAACTAAGGGGTCTGAGAGAAATTTTGATCCCCTTTGTAATATCTGCCATGCTTTAGCCATGGCCTTCAGGAGCTTTTGGGGTAGAGATAGGGGAGTCCAGCTCCTAGCTGAGGTTAAAGGGACAGGAAGGGTGATCCTCTCACTGCAAGAATAGTTGTTACAAAGTAATATGGTTTGATTCCAAGGAGAAGATGCAGCCCGATAGATGAGATTCATGACAACCACCAAGGCATCCATCATCAAGTACCTCCATGAAAAAAGACCAGGTTCAGAGTCTGAATGTTTCCTCTTTAAGGAGGTCCTAGAGGACATCCAAATGATGTCACAGTAGGCACCTTACGCCCATGATTCCTGGGGTAAAGTGAGGTCAGTTTGAAAACACATTTAGACTAGGTCATAGTGGGGCATGGGTTAGAGCAGATGGTGGCTCTACGCTACAGGGTAAGAGGGGGCGAGTATTCAGATGAGACAGAATCCATTCGTGAAAGGTGTCATCAACCTTTCAAACATGCACTTTTGCAATAATACCTGCGAAGATCTTATAATCACAGTTTAGTAGGGAGATGGGTCTGTATGAATCTGAGATAGATGGGTCTTTCTTAGGTTTTGCAATCATTACAATCGTGGCTGTGTGACAGGACAGAGGTATCTCCTCCACCCCTACATAAATTTGGTTAAAAAGAGCTTTCCGGATAGGATCCAGGTGGATCTTCAATTTTTTGTACAGCTCTCCTGGGATTCCGTCCGGACCCGCTGCCATGCTTTTTTTAAGTCGGCCCAACTGCTCTAATATTTCTCCCTCTTTGATGTCTCCCTCCAGGTCCGAAACTTCTGACTTCCCCAGTCTGTGCAGATTTATATTGGATAGCCATTTCAGGATGTTTAAGTGATCAGGTTCTAATGTTTCTGTATAGAGAGTGGGTAGGTGAGCTAACATGACTGCCTGTATCTCCTTTAACGCATGGACCACCTCCCTCTTTGCTGGATCAATTAACTAGTCTATATGGTTCCTAGTTAGGTCTAACTAAGTTTTCCAGGATAGCATAGCTCTGCTCTTTTCCCCAAATTTGAAATATTGAGGTTTGCTGTCCCTCCAAATTTCCTGTATTTTTTTTCTATCTCTGCTTTAAATCGACCCTGTAATAAGTCCAGCTCAGATCTCAAATTCTTGATTCTCGAGAGAGCGTTTACTAAGGCTACCTGAATCTCCTTCACCTTTTGAGCTATACCTTTTAACAGGTTTTACTCTACCCCTTGTCTTTTTACACTTGGATCATAAGTTAACCTTGAAAATATCCCTCTAATAGATGCTTTATCTTCATCCCATACTATGTTGAGGTTAGCAGAACCTACCTTTATCTCAAAATACTCTTTGGTTTTATCATTGAGTAGACTGGTGTTAGTTTCATCCAGAAGTGCTGTTTAAGTTTCATTCAAAATAACATGCTTTCTGATACTACAGTACATTGACGTCATCGCTCACTATGTACCGTGGAAACTGTGATGATGGAGTACTTACAGAGTGTAACTGATTGGGAGGGGGAATGAGCAGGAGCAAGATGAGCAAGACACCACACGCTGCATCCATTTTACAAAATAATGGTCTCACCCAAAAATGTGGCACAGCTATACTACATTTTTATTCACACTCAAAATTGCAGAACAGAAAAAAAATTGCTGCACAAGCATAGTGTAAACACCAAAATACTATGTTTTTTGCAGTGAGGCATAACAAGGAGAAATATCTTTATTTGTGCTTGTTACTTCCTCTTTCTATTCATGATGCATCCTGCCTCAAGCATTGAAAGAGGAAATTGCCTTACAAGATTGTTTTTGTGCACGAAGGTATACCTTCCTGCACAAAAACAATCCTGCCCATAGTGCAGGCACCCTAGCATAGGCGCAAGGGTGCCTGCATTGGAGGTAGGCAGCACAAGTGCGCCAGTGCTAGGAGGGAGCTGAAGAGTGGTATATCTTAGTAGAAATCACTCTTTTCCGCTCTCTCCCTTTCAATATGCGCCTATGTCTCTCCTTCATCCTCTGTTGTTCCTGATGGGAACCCCCATATATCATTCCCTGGTGGCTTAACAGTACCTGCCGAGGATTGGGCCTGTGTGTTGCTTGGGTGGACTTGTTATAATATGTCCCCTGTCACATCGCACCGATGTTAATCAACAATAGTTTCTATGTATGATAATAATCTCCAGTTAGAAAGGGTAAGTACCTGCATACAGACCTTCATCTCTTCTCCTGCTTATGTGTAGAAACCAGACCTATATCACATCTTCAAACCTAATCCCCACCAACTATGTGCCATGTGGCCCAAATTATAACCAAAATCCTTTATACCATTTACTTTGCAGCGCACTCAGGAACCCACTACAAAGTGGAGGATTACTCCAAATCTCTCAAGCAAGTGCATATACCACCAGTGTGATCTTACCAGTGTTACACCCCGAAAATAGCTGGATACATATAGATCCCTACAGCAGGTTTAACTTTAGTATTTTCTGTGGGCGAGTCCTGCTGGTGATAAAAGGATCTCTGCAATAAGATCATTAACCCACTGAGCTATCTTCCATAACACACAAATCAGTGACATGTTATCAGTTATGCTCTAAGCAGGCACAGTAACCCTCTGACCTATGTTATGGTGCTTTAAACAGAAAGGACATAGAGATATTCAGAGGGACCAGGAGTCCAGGACCAGGGAAAACAGGAGGACCAGTGCCCAGAGGACTTGGAAGACTTAGACCAGGTTGACTGGAGGTCAGGTCAAGGAGGACCATTGGGACCAGGACAAGGAAGAGTATGTGAGCTAGGACAGAGGAACAGGATGTGGGGAATCAGGACCAAGGAGACCAGCACCAGGAGTACTGGCATTATGAGGATTAGGTCTAAGAGTACCAAAAGCAGCAAGAGCTGGAACATTCTGAGGAGGGTCAGGAACAGAACCAGCCCCAGGAGGAAACAAGCATTGGCATAACCAATAGGTCTCGCTTTTGGGACCTTATAAGTATTTATTTATGCAGCACAATATCCTTGGTGCAACAAGCTTGTACAACTCTAAGGCTGCTTCAAAGCACTATGGGAGAAAAGAAAAGGGCGAGAACAATGGAAGGAAGGGTCGCTAAGGACTCCATAGAAATATGGTTAATGGCAGGCAGGGTGAAGATGGTTTAAAAAGATAAAGCAAGACGTTTGGAAATTACATTTTTTAAATAATAATATAACTCTTCAAGGAGGAAGACCGTTCTAGTCCGGAAAAAAAAAACAGTTCACTTTTAGCACAAACATGATTATGCTGCCCGATTAATCTGTAGGTCTTATTATGCTTGTGCTATGTATTTTTGTAGGGTGTTTTTCTGATAAACGTTGCGTCCTGAAGTGTATCAAAAGTACAGTGGGTTTTTTAAAAATAGAAACGTGACAGAATGTTCTATGTTTAAAGACAAATGCATTGTAAAACAACGGATAGAATGGTTGTTTTTAAAATGTTTGAATGATTAACAGGTTTTACCCTTAGCTCACGTTGTATTTATCTCACGTTGTATTTATCTCATGGTAGATATGTTTGAAAATGAGTTGCACGGTTATTTTACTAACACCATCTCTTGCACTACAAGGCCATGCCTGTTGCCAGGGGCATTTTGGGATGGGGGCAAACATTAATAAAGACTGGTCCCTTCAATGCACAAAAATGTACTGTTCTCTATGATCGCAGCTCCTTGTTTTTGCTGGTCCCGCTCTACTGCTACAAACCATACCTCCCTGAATCTATGCACAGATTACGCACCACGCTACTTTTGCTTTATTTGTTTATTTTTTCCAGGTTCTTGGTGTAGTCTAAAGTTGAAGTTTGCTATTTATTCAGTTTTTTAAAGTCTCCAAACCCTACACAAGGGAGGTGACAGTGGTTATATTCATGCACTCGCTCTATGTTCAAAAAGTATCTCTTCAACGTTACAGACCTAATAAACGGATACTGAATAAAAGTCCCACGTGTTACATACAACTCATGTTTTATTTTTTTTAGCTCATGTACCAACATGCGTTTCGTCGAAATTTACGGTTTCAAGGCTGTATCGCACATAGTTTAGCAATTCACAGTATAGAAAATGGTGAAAGGATGGACTCTTGAAATAGTTTCCATATTAGTACTAAATAATCAGATGCTCCATGTACGTTGTCTCAGAATGCATGATGTTCCACTGTAATATATGTACCTTAATGAGGACATGTTAGCACAACTATGTACCTACTGGGAGCAGGACTGTCAAGCAACAATTACATTGGAATTATGTGGCAGGGTGTGTGATTGTTTTATGAGTCTTAATGAGCTAGTAATCTTACTTCCTAATCCTAAATCCTACATACATTTAAATCCGATTGTTGAACTCGGTATGTTTCATAGCATCGTATGTATTTCTTCTATAGGTCAGTATGTCGACGTGTAATTAAATCATTTTGTAAATAATTTGCAAAATGTATTAAAATCCACATTTATCAGGCATGTTACTTTATTTCAGTGTTGTTGCAGATACAGTGACAAACCTTTAAAGCACATGCTCACAATCTCGTGGAACTACACTGAAGCCAAATCTTTTGTCGGAAATTAGTATGCCCTCTCAATTCATAAATTCAGCTCACCGGTTCAGCCGTTGAAAACAAGAGCTGGATGCAACAGGATTTGCATGTGTGCTTCTTCGGCAGTCTCCTCCCCCACCCCATTGATGTTTTGTGAATGGCGAGGAATTTGCACACAGGCTCAGGTTGCAGCGCTTCTTGGTCAGTGCGGGGAGTAAAGGGTTGGAGGAGTCCAGCCACTGCCTGTCATTTCCTGAGCACGCCGGCTATAGCCCCGCCTCCGTAATAATGATTTGATGAAAAGCTGTGCAAATCCTATTTTATCCTCCGTTCTCCAAAACAGAATGAAGCAAGACATTAAGAACGAAGCTTCGCCGTGTTTTTAGACTATTAAATAAGCACTGGCTCGTCTCGAGACCAAGATTTAGTATTTTTGAAGCTGCTGCTTTTACCCGTCTTCTGCTAGTCTAGCACCTTTAGTTTTGTTGTGGACAACACGTGAAAGTTTAATTATTTGCCCTCACCGGGCTTGAACACGAAATACTAGCATCATTTGCTCAAGCAACAAAAAAAAAAAGCTGCTGTTTTATGCTTTGTTTTCTTTACCTATGCTGCTTTGTTTAAACAGATAATCTACAGTGTTGTAAACGCGCACGGGCTTTGTGGGTATTATTGACCAGCCTTCTGGTATGTTAGAGGAGGGACAGTTCGTCTTCATCAGTGGTATAGTGTATTTATAGCAAGTGGTGCTATTAAAGATGTAAACACTGAGTACAGGGTCCGCGTTTATACAAACAGACGACACTTTATCTGCCGGTCCCGAAACCAAGCCCAGACAAAGCCCTGGAGACCACCCATGTCCCTGTACATTGGATCCGAGTAGATCGGCGTAGTGCTCTGAAAGAAGGGTGGGGTTTGTAATCAAATAAGACTGCATTGCGAGAGCCCCCTTTTTTTCTAAATGCTGGACGATGCCCCCGGTAATTCTGGTGGTTATAAACAGACTGTGGGGCAGATCTACAAGAAAGTGCCGCAGCGTGGCGCTGCAAGCCCTTGGCTGCGCCACGCTGCGGCACTTCAGAGCACAGGAATGCGACATATTTACAAGAATATGTCGCATTCCTGTGCTCTCCCTGCGCTGGCGCACAAACAGCTGCCAAGCGCCGGCGCAGGCACCCTTGCACCATGGTGCAAGGATGCCTGCGCCATGGGGAGATTGTTTCTGTGCAGGAAGGGGCACCTTTCTGCACAAAAACAATCAGTACAGGCTTTTCCTCTTTCAATGCGTGCTGCAGAATGCAGCACGCATTGAAAGAGGAAAACGAGGAGAAATGAAAACATTTCTCCTCGGTGCGTCTCGCTACGCCACCTCTAGGGTGGCGTAGCTTAGACGCATCTCCAGAGTTACGATTTCTCGTAATTCTGGAGATGTGTCTTGTTTCATGGGTGTTGCGTGGGAACACCCACAGCAACACCCATGGAACGCCCCTTCACCGCAAAGTGCTGCGTGTGAAGGGACGGTATTTACAAGGAGAGGAAAAGTCACGCATGGTGGCTTTTCCTCTCCTTGTAAATATCGAGGAGCCCCCTGCGCCACCAGTACGTCACGAAAAGTGACGTACTGGTGGCGCAGGGGGCTTGTAAATCTGCCCCTGTGTTTTTGAAAGTGCCGAGGAGATCTTTGTAAGGAAGAAGAGAGATCTATTTGTGTGATTTTTATAAAATACATTTTGGTGCTTTCAGGAGGCTAGTGGGGTCCCATTAGGATAAACATCCGCCAATTACCGCTTTTTGGCATGACGGCCCTATTCTTGAATGGCCCCGGACAACTAATACCGAGCCTTTGTTTCTACTGTGGAAAAGGATTTTTTTCTTCTTCGAGAAAGGAAAGAACATAATTCTTTTCTCTTTCACTGACTATAGTCACGTGACTTCCTTTTTAGTGACTCACAGATAGGGTTGAAGGTGAATCACAGGGTGATTCAGTCTCAAAAAACGTACATTTTCACTTGTGGCAATCCATGTTACAGTGATCCGTGTGAGCATCCGTAGCACAGGATCTGTGCTAATAAAAGAGGTTGTTTCTCTTTTAGTCGAGCACCCTGTTTTTAAAATCTGCCCGCTTTTTAGTAATGCCCTCGATGAGTAATTCAGGATATGACTAAAAATAAGTCTTCCCAATCCTCTTCTATCAGCCCTACTACTGCTCCCTCAGAAACGTGTTTTTTTTCTTGCTACGTTTTGATGTTGCCGAACATCGCCATATTTCCCTAAGAACTCACATGGCAACTAAAGGGGGGAGGGGACCCACCCACCATGCCTGACGGTGGGGGTTGGGGTATTGCTCTTCAGACTGATGATAAACACACTCCCAATTAAAACAAACAAGCATGAGCGGGGAGGGGGTGACGCGAGTGGTGCGCGCGCGCGCCACAGAGAGCGATTTGTTTCCAATTATCGCGCCTGCGTCTGGGCACGATAATGGGAAACAGATGTCGGCCCTGCGCGCGTAACCGCAGGAAAAAGGCCATGAGGCACGAGCGTCTGGTCAGCTTTCCAAACCCCCTTACAAAAAGTCTCGCAAGGCTCGACCTAAAAAGCACAAGAGTAAAGGTTGTTAATCTTCTGCAACTCTTTTAGGAGTTGCTAAAGGGCTCTTCGCATTTGTTGTCTATATTTCTTGGGCATTAAATAGGTGGGCTCATTATCTGAGGGTTCCCAGGTACCCCAGACATCAATCTGGTTCATGTGAGTAAGATCTGCATTTCATCACAACAGTGTTTCCACGGAGGCACTTTAAATGTGCTGTTCACATAAGACAGGGTCATTTGTGTGGCCAAGCAAATCAGGTACACATGCCTTCTGATAGTCTCAACTAAAGATTCTTAAAATGTGTATTTAATTTTTGTATATTTTAGTTTTACATGCAAAACCATCTAAAATATCTTGAAGATGTCTTAAAAAAACCTTCAGTAATAATACATTCCATTCTGCTATTCTGACTCTAATACCCCAATAATGATAACAAAATAGCGAATTAACCATTTAAGTCGGACTCTACAGGTAGGCGACAGGAGACCAGCAAAGTTCATTTTATCAAAGAATGCTCACATGATCATCTTTATACAGCCTCAGCCCTACGGCGTTTAAAAGAAGATTCTTTGAAATGCACCTGGAGTCCTCCTGGCCCACTGCAGCTCTGCCTGAGCCCTTTCATTGGTGAATGACAGAAGTGAGCACGTGCTGAATGGTAATTTTACTCACTGCTGGACGGGATTCTTATCAAACCTGACAGCTCCAATATGGAAGCATGAAAGCTTCATGAAGGTTAAGCTGGGGCAATTCTGTTGAAATGCACTCTGATATCAGCTTGCATAATAAAAGGACCTCGCTCACCTGCGGTGTGCGTGGAAATGAAAGTGTGGAGGAATAGCAGCGTAAGCCCTTCGCCGTGGTTCACTGAGTGCTCAGGCGTGCACTGTGCTTAAGGACAGGCGGCCATTTTGCGGGCACCTTCCCAAGTACCTCCAGTACAGCGCACGTGCACAGCACCTTAATATGCAAACATGCACTGGAGGTGGAATAAAGCCTAGGGCGTCAGAGGCAGGAGGCTGGAATAGCTAGCAACAAAACAGGAGCCGAGCAAACAAGCATTGGCAAATCCAAGTGCGCTGGTTTAAATGTGCTAATCCACACACAGGCATGCGTAAATCCTGTTTGTATGCTTTGCATGGACAAATGGTATTTAGCACATTGAAACAAGATCTGTGGTTTTTGCCAATGATGGGAAAAAAAGTAGTGAATAAGGATTGCTTTCAGCCTTGATTGCATGTAGTATATAACAAATAAAAGGTCATAAAGTATGAGGATTTAGTGTCCTTTGCAGATATGAAATAGTGCCTCATGCATTCCAATGAATGCACTTTCTGAAAGGTGGAATGCTACACTAAATAGCCAATATCATGAGGTGAGAGACAATTATTACTCTGGGTGGGGCCAAATTCCACTCTATGTATATTTTAAACATTTGGAGCCTGTCTAATTACTAGTCTGAAGGTCCAAGGACCGCCAGACCCGTGGTGGCGCGGCAGTGGCGGGCAAGCCACCGCCGCACTGGTGGTACAACCGCCCAATTATGAATTGGGTGGTCGGAACATAATTGGACCGCCAGCTCTGCCAGGGAACGGCAGCGGTCAGGGGTTATGTAATATGCAGGTGGTGCCGCTGCGGCACCGCCATGCATAGTACAAGTTTCAGGACAGCCAGCGGTTCCATGGAGGTCTTTCCTCCATGATAAGGCTGGTGGTGCTGAAACAAAGGTGCCCCCTCAGCCTGGGGATGCATGCAGGGGGGCACAACATGTACCCCACTGTGTGCATGCACCCAGGTTCCTTCACACCATGGACGTTCGAGTGCATGCCATGCAGGAACCTCATGTGGCGTTCCCATTGCAGTGCCTCTTTCAAAGCCACCGCTGCCTTTGAAAGATGCACCACAGTGGGACCGCCATGCCGCCCGTCTGCCAGACCACAAAATTGGTCGTAGACGGGCAGCAGCGACCTTCGGCGGAGCGGTGGCACGGCGGTTGGCACCGCGCCACTGCACAGCCAAAAGTCGTAGCTAGGCCCTTGATAATGATACATTTTGCAAACTGCTGCGCTATCAAGCAATGCCCAAAAATTATGTTGCCAACCTGCAGAAGTTGGTGAGATGGTCCCTAAAATTTCACTTTGGTTGTCAGCCTCTCTGGTAAACAAATTTATTGGGCCAGGCACCAGCTTCCTTGGAGGGGAGAGTAACCTAAGTAGGGAGGAACATGTAGGGGCTTCAGAGTCCCAAATTATACCTCTTCAATTCTGCAAACCAGAAATTACATAGTGCAGATATCCCATAGCCAGACACACCTCGACATAATATAGTGGAAAATGCAGGCAAGGAAATATTTGCAAGCAAATGACTGAGACCACACCAATTTTATTTGGAGAATATTATGTTGAAGGTTTAATTAGTATGGTAATGCGTTAACTTATGGGTGATCCTAAGGCAGCCAGCGATGATATGTCCTAAGCTGATTGCCCACCTGATTAGCACCGGGAATAAGAACATCTGAGGCAGAACCTTTGGAGTTCACCCACATCTGGACCCCATAGTCCAGGAAAATGGACTCACGCACAGATATGGAGAATAACCATGCAAGCCCCCAGTTGCTCAGGCTTACGACTGCCCATGGGAATAACATGGAGCCATCGCTTTCACCCCGGGGCCCTGCTGTAAGATCTCCGGGAGTAGTGTCATGAAGCTCCCTTTGGGCTTCTTCTTCTGGTTGCTTTCCGCAACAAAATCGGTTGGATCACCTAGTAACTTTACATGCAACGCAGAACAAGAGAACATAAAACATCAGACCATTGTATTATATTGATATTTATAAACATGACAGTATGGGTAAGTGGTAGGGTGGGCTTCGCTACACAGCATAGACCAAAGAGGACAACACAGGGTGTTACAATGTATTTAAAGAGCCCCCGCCCTGCACCTGAAGTGACTTGACTGAAGGGTTGAGGGGTTGCTACAGCTCAAGGTGCTAGCCTTTCCCTAGTCAATCCTATGTGGGGACAAAGCAGGGGGAGAAAGGGTGTACGGTCCGCCAGGGGAATGCTGCACTGAGCTACTCCCTGCTTAAGGTGTCGCCCTACATGCAAGCAGGCAGCCACAGTTCTAATCTACCAAAAAACAGATAGTTTCTTTCTATTTCCCTCTGGAGGGCTGAAAAGCCATCAAAGGTGAAGAGGTACTCTACATAGGAAAGAGGAATATGCATATTGTGGAATTTGCAAAAGTAAGTTAGCCTAACCCTAACTCGCTTCCGCCATGTTTTCTTGCTCATGCTATCATATCATATCATCAGGATTTGTAGAGCATGGATTATCACCTAGGGGGGTATCCAGGAGCTGAGGATGAGCTGTTTAGTCGAACAGCCAGGTCTTGAGTGCTCTCCTGAAGTCGGCGATGGTGGTGGAGGTCCGGAGGTAGAGGGGCAGGTCGTTACAGGACTTGGCAGCGAGGTAGGAGAAGGATCGGCCTCCTCCTCGGATCCGATGGATGCGTGGAACGTGTGCGAGGGCGAGGTGGGCTTAGCGGAGTTGTCTGGTGGGGCTGGTGGAAGGTCAGGTGGTGGTTGATGTAGGCCGGTCCAGTGTTGGGGCGGGCCTTGTAAGCGTGAGTGAGTAGTTTAAAGTGGCATCTCTTCTTGATGTTTAACATCACTAACATTGTTCACAGCAGGTGCCTGTCTCTGGTGTTGAGCTTTTCCCACTTCTTGGCTCTTGAGGCCAGAATACAAAGACTTGCTTACTGAGCCGAAATGTTTGCATATTATCACTACTATTTGAAGGTAGTTTCACGTGTTCTCATGAGCTCAGCCTAGGCAACTGCTTGTATTTATTTAAGAATGAATCACATGAGCCAAGTGAAACTCACCACCATTAGTGTACAGATTTGTGCTTTGGCGTCGCTCAAGAAGCTTGCACCAGTCACCTGTGCTGGGGAAACTGTATTGAAATGCATTTATATAGCGCTTACTACCCCTGACGAGGCGTCAAAGTGATTTTTTCGTCGAGTAGCACGCTACACCGGAACCCATAAAGGATTAGTGGTGAATTAGCATAGTGAAATATGAAAGTAATTTGAGTGGTGGATATTTTAGTCAGTTATTTGTTTTGAGAAGGTTAGTGGAGGGATAGAAGAGGGAAAAAGGTTTGCATTTATATAGCGCTTGCTACCCATGATGGGTATTGTTGATGCTGTGATTCACAGTCAATAATAAACACTTTCAGATTTCGACCTGTGTGTAAGAAGAGTTTCTTTAGCACAGGTGAACCAGGGTTATGTAGCCAAATAGCAAGGCTTGTGCAGAGTGAGACAGAATGTATGACCCATAGAATGACACTTAAAATAGCCCAGTACGTAATACAGTAAATGAAGCAAAAATGCTGCAGCTCAAAGAAATAAGTTAACTCCAGGTAGAAACAGGCTATAAGCGCTATTATGGAACTCAGGGGGTTTTATTACGACCATGTAGGGGAGCAGTGGATATTACAAAGCTCATTACATCTATATTATCCTATGTAGGTTAATTGTACATACGGCTTTGCTCGTGCATGCATATGAGGCCTATGTAGGTTAATTACACACATTACATAGCTCATGGCATCTATTAAGCTTATGTGTGTTAACTGTGCACATTACATGTCTCATGACATCTTTATGAGTGAGGCCCATGTAGGCTAATTACAAACATTACTTAGGTAAGTAGAATTAGAGAGGCTAGTTCTGTTGTGCTGTTGTTTGAAGGCAGGACATGTCTACAGGGACAAAGAAAGGTAGGAGTGGGATTTTATACTGGGGTCAAAGTCTAGGAGGCCTCGTTACAGACAATTTTCAAATGAGTTTAAGGCGCCTGAAAAGTTTGCCCGATAGTGAGCGATCTGCCTGCATGGCACACACACAGGTGTCAGCAATTACGGAAGTGAGGAACTGATGATTTTGCATTACAATTTGATTACAAATAGCAGGAAGATCTTTCCTGTTTCAGTATAGTATCTGGAGCGGCTGCCTGCACACAGAGATCCTGCCCTTTTAATGAAACTAAGAGATTTGTTTTTGGGAAATAGAATCTCTGCATCTCCTTTGGATCAGTACAACTCTTTAGTAGCTAAAGTTCAATCATTGTTAAAAACTGTAGTAAATGATCCCCAGCTTCGAACATAACATCAAAGGGGGAGGGTGGCTGGTCTGATTTGGGGTGTATGACGCTAAGGGAGTAAATTCAGTACACAGAATAAAATAGGAATGCAATGTCTGTTGCCACTCCGAATGATTATTTGAGAGGAAATATAAACTGATAACAGCGAAAAATTTTAGGTCGAGCCTAGCGGCAGCGCGCATGCACTGCTCACTCTGAGAGAAGCCGCGCCCACTCTCCTCCCATATTTTTCATTGGCTTGTGTCATTGTCTTTCGTAAATGCTGCCTTTGGATTCGTTAATAGGCTTGTTAGTCCCTCCTTAGTACGGCCCTGTCTTCATTTGTACCCTCCCATGGCGACTGGCCCCTTTTACTTCAGTTGTTACATGGGACCTGTTTTTAGTCCGTAAGCATTATTTACTTTATTGAGTTTCTCTTACTGCAAGCCGGACCTGAGCTGCTTCAGCTGAAACCGCTTGTGTTTTTTTAAGCAGCACGGCTGCCCCCGTAACACGGCCGCCTGCTTTCAATCACTTTAACCCGGCATTATCTCGTGTCTGTTTCAAGCCTTCCCAAGTAAAACGGATTTAGAAATGATTAGCGAATTAAGTCAAGTGAATTCCAGGTAGCACATAATCCTGTGCTAATGGGCTGAAGCTGTGTGTTACAACTCATCTGCACTAAAGCCACCTGAAGGGTTGTTTTCAAAAGCCTGTTTTATTAACAACAACAACAACACCACCACCAATACCACCACCACCAATACCAGCACCACCATCAACACCACCACCACCAATACCACCACCATAACCAATACCACCACCACCAATACCACCACCACCAATACCACCACTACCACCAATACCACCACCAATACCACCACCACCACCAATACCACCACCACCACCAATACCACACCACCAATACCACCACCACCAATACCACCACCACCAATACCACCACCACCAATACCACCACCAATACCAAAACCACCAACACCAACATGACCAATACCACCACCACCAATACCACCACCACCACCAATACCACCACCACCACCAATACCACACCACCAATACCACCACCACCACCACCAATACCACGACCAACACCACCACCACCACCAATACCACCAATACCACCACCAATACCAAAACCACTAACACCACCACCACCACCAACATGACCAATACCACCACCACCAATGCCACCACCACCAATGCCACCACCACCAATACCAACACCACCAATACCAACACCACCACCACCAATACCACCAATACCACCACCACCAATACCACCACCAATACCACACCACCAATACCACCATAACCAATACCACCACCACCAATACCACCACCACCAATACCACCACCACCACCAATACCACCACCACCAATCCAATACCACCACCAACACCACCACCACCAATACCACCACCACCAATACAACCACCACCACCAATACAACCACCACCACCACCACCAATACCACCACCACCACCAATACCAATACCACCACCACCACCAATACCAATACCACCATCAGCACCAATACCACCACCACCAATACCACCACCAATAAAACCACCACCACCAATATCACCACCACAAATACCACCACCACCAATACCACCACCACCAACACTACCACCACCACCAGTACCACCACCACCACCAATACCACCACCACCACCATCAATACCACTAATACCACCACCAATATCACCAATACCACCACCATCATCAATACCACTAATACCACCACCAATATCACCAATATCACCACCAATACAACCACCACCAATACCACCTCCACCACCACCAATACCACCACCACCTCTCCCACCAATACCACCACCGCCAATACCACCACCACCAATCCAATACCACCACCACCAATACCAACGCCAATACCACCAATACCACCAATACCAATACCACCACCACTAATACCACCACCAATACCACCACCACCAATACCTCCACCATCAATACCGCTACCAATACCACCACCACCAATACCACCACCACCAATACCACCACCACCACCAATATCACCACCACCACCAATATCACCACCACCACCAATACCGCCACCACCAATACCACCACCACCAATACCACCACCACCACCAATACCACCACTACAACTACCACCACCATCACCGCCAATACCACCACCACCAATTCCACCAATGCGAATACCACCACCAATACCACCACCACCAATACCACCACCACAAATACCACCAATAGCACCACCACCAATTCCACCAATGCCAATACCACCATCAATACCACCACCACCAATACCACCACCACCAATACCACCACCACCAATACCATCACCACCAATACCACCACCAATACCACCACCACCAAAACCACCACCACCAATACCACCACCACCTCTCCCACCAATACCATCACCGCCAATACCACCACCACCAATCCAATACCACCACCACCACCACCAATACCAATACCACCGCCAATACCACCAATACCATTACCACCACCACCAATACCACCACCAATACCACCACCAATACCACCACCAATACCTCCACCATCAATACCGCTACCAATACCACCACCACCAATACCACCACCAATACCACCACCAATACTACCACCACCACCAATATCACCACCACCACCAATACCACCACCATCACCAATACCGCCACCACCAATACCACCACCACCAATACCACCACCAATACCAATACCACCACCAATACCACCAATACCACCACCACCACCAATACCACCAATGCGAATACCACCACCAATACAACCACCACCAATACCACCACCACAAATACCACCAATAGCACCACCACCAATTCCAATATCACCACCAATACCACCACCAATACCACCACCAATACCACCACCACCAATACCACCACCATCAATACCATCACCACCAATACCACCACCAATACCACCACCACCACCACCAATACCAATACCACCACCACCACCAATACCACCACTACGAATACCACCACCAATACCACCACCAATACCAACAATACCACCAATACCACCTCCAATACCACCACCAATAGCACCAACACCAATAGCACCATCACCAATACCAGTACCACCACTACCAATACCACCAGCAATACCAATACCACCACCACCAATACCAATACTGCCACCAATACCACCGCCACCAATACCACCGCCACCACCAATACCACCAATGTCACCACCACCACCCCCACTGCCACCACCACCAATACCTCTAATACCACAACCACCAATACCACCACCACCAATACCACCAACACCAATACAAATACCACCACTACCAATACCACCACCACCAATACCACCAATACCAATACCACCACCACCAATACCACCACCACCAATACCACCACCACCAATTCCAATACCACCACCACCAATACCACCACCACCAATACCACCACCAATACCACACCACCAATACCACCACCAAAAATACCACCATCACCAATACCACCACCACCAATACCAATTCAATACCACCACCAATACCACCGCCAATACCACCGCCAATACCACCACCAATACCACCACCACCAATACCAATACCACCACCACCACCAATGCAACCACCACCACCAATACGACCACCACCAATACCAATACCACCACCAGTACCACCACCAGTACCACCATCACCACCAATACCACCATCAATACCACCACCACCAATATCACCACCACAAATACCACCACCACCAATACCACCATCACTACCACCACCAATGCCACCACCACCATCAAAACCACCACCACCATCAATACCAATAATACCACCACCACCAATACCACCACCACCAATATCACCACCAATATCACCACCAATACCACCACCAATACCACCACCACCACCAATACCACCACCACCTCCCCCACCAATACCACCACCACCACCACCAATCCAATTCCACCACCACCAATACAAATACCACTGCCAATACCACCACCACTAATACCACCAATACCACCACCAATACCACCTCCACCAATACCACCACCACCACCAATACCACCACCAATACCACCACCACCTTCTTCACCAATACCACCACCACCAATACCACCACCAATCCAATTCCACCACCACCAATACCAATACCACTGCCAATACCACCACCATCAATACCACCACCAATACCATCACCACCAATACCAACCACCACCACCAATACCACCACCACCAATACCACCACCACCTCCCCCACCAATACCACCTCCACCCATCCAATTCCACCACCAATACCAATACCACCACTACCACTACCACTACCACCACCACACCAATACCACCACCACCACAAATACCACCAATACCACTTTCACTTAATTTCACTTCTCCCTCTGTATAGTAAAATACTGGAAAAACATATCAACACTCATCTTTCCACCTTTATAGAATCATCAGACTGTCTTGACCATTCGCAGTCGGGATTCCGCCCTAAGTACAGTACCGAATCAGCCCTGGTCAATGTCATGGATGACATTCGAATGCATGCGGATGCCGGTCGAGCAGTGATTCTTATACTGCTCGACCTCTCCGCAGCATTCGACACCATCTCACATCAGATTTTGTTGGAGAGATTACGGGCTATAGGAATTCAGGACAATGCACTAGACTGGTTAACGGACTTTTTAAAGGGAAGAACACAAACAGTTAATCTTGGTCCCTTCAAATCTCAGACAACTATGGTAACAAAGGGTGTGCCTCAAGGCTCTTGTCTCAGCCCTTCATTATTTAATATATATGTCGCCCCACTCGCAGCACTCTTAAGAAATATTGGGTTTACTCCCATCTCTTACGCGGACGACACGCAGCTCCTTCTCTCTTTCGATAAAAACACACCTAACATCAAGAGCATTTTTACAAATGGCATGAAAACTATTACATCATGGATGAGTAATAACTTTCTGCAGTTAAATGCAGATAAAACAGAAATAATGCTATTTAAAGACGCAGTGACCAGCTGGTCACCGTGCTGGTGGCCAGAAGAGCTGGGACCAGCACCATCCCCTAAAGTAGTGGTTAAGAATCTGGGCGTGCTAATTGATAGCAAACTTAATCTGGATGACCATATAGCTACAATTAAACGGACATGCTTCCACGCTCTCAGCCTGCTCCGTAAGGTTTTCCATCTTCTCCCTTCTTCAACACGAAAAACCTTATACATGCTATGGTCCTTAGCAGACTGGACTACAGCAATGCCTTGGTGATCTCCGCTAAGGCAACCGCCTTGAGCAGTTTACAAGTGGTCCAGAACACGGCGGCCCGTTTGGTAACCAGTGCTCCCCCCCGAACTCCTTCAGGTCCCCTGTTACGTAAATTACACTGGCTGCCCATACGTAAAAGAATAGAATTCAAAATTGGTTGTTTGGTATTCAAAGGCCTTAACAAAATGGGACCTAAATATCTAGCAGACAAACTGGTTAGATATACACCTTCGCGCACCCTTCGATCAACAGATAAGGGCTTTCTTACTGTCCCGCGCATAAAACAAACCAGGCTAGGAGGCAAAGCATTCTCCTACATAGCCCCACAATTATGGAACCAGCTATCTCTGGATATCCGCCAATGCACTAACTACATGACTTTCAGGAAAAAACTTAAAACATCACTCTTTTAGTTTCTCGTGCCTTTCTAGTCGCCCTTAGCGCGGAGATACCCCATCCGGGGTGATTCATGCGCTTTATAAATGACATAAATAAATAAATAAATACCACCACCACCAATACCACCAATGCCACCACCAATACCACTACCAATACCACTGCCACCAGTACCACCACCAATACCCCATCACCAATACCCCCACCACCAATACCACCACCAATAGCACCACTACCAATACCACCACCACCACCACCAATACCACCACCACCAATACCACCACCACCACCAATACTAATACCACCACCACCACCACCAATACCACCACCACCACCAATGCCACCAATATCACCACTACCAATACCACCAATACCAGTACCACCACCACCAATACTAATACCACAACCACCAATACCAATACCTCCACCAATACCACCACCACCACCAATACCACCACCACCAATACCACCAATGTCACCACCACCACCTCCAATACCACCACCACCAATACCAGCACCACCAATACCACCACTACCACCACCAATACCACCACCAATACCAATAGTACCACCACCAATACCAATACCACTACCTCAGTGCCTCTCACTCACTAGTAATAGCAGGGGCACTGTACGAGGCCGGAGCTGCAGGCAAAAACATCCCTCCTCCCTCCATGCCTGCCATTAAGCACAGCCCACCCTGCACCAGGAGGTGATGCCAGAGCCCTACTACAGCTGGAATGTTTTTATTAGGCCAAAGATAGCAATGACATTACACAATTCCACACTGCACACTCAAATCATGGTGAGGGCAGGAAATACCCCCCTCCCGTACTTCATCTTCCGCCGCGACAGTGTAATCACAGAGCGAAAGGTGTTGGAGCGCTTTGTTAGTGTTTATAGCTCGGATCATATGTAACTCTCACTTTGCACTTTGTGTCTGTGTAATTTACAACACTTACACATCTTCTTCACTGCACTATTTATCACTACTTTGAAGACGTTGCAGGCCAGTCTCTTCCTCTATTTGCAATCTAACAAGCGGTCGAGAAGGTCCTTTATTGCAATGCAATAGGTCTCGCATTTGCGAGAGTTTAAGCTATTAGTATTGTAAATGACAATGCCTTTTATTTATGTTTTAAAACATAAATAAAAGGCATTGTCATTTACAATGCCCATAGCTCAAACTCGCGTGAATGCGAGACCTATTGCATTGCAAATGCTTGTCAAAAAATTAACAAAACAATTATAGGGATATTCTTAGAAGGGAATCCTTATCAATTTTGGCTCTTGGCAAACTCCTCTCAAGCGTCAAATGCATTGCTCCTCAGATGTTTCTTGGATTACTATGAACTTATGCTGTTAAATCAGTCACCACAATTGAACTTGACACGTTTTGTGGCTGTTGAGTAAATATTTGGGGGTTGCAGCTTACCAAGGGCTGCTGCCTCCTTGATATGATTTTGTTTCCAAAGTAAAACAGGAGGACTAGGTAAATTGGGAGGGAAAGTGGGCTTATTAATTCTTTGTATTTGGTGCCAGGCAGCAAGTCAGGCATTAGATCTGGCTGCACACAACATCTCGACAGTAGGGTGGACTTCTATTTGAGAGCTCCGGGCGCCTCCACATTGCATCCGCAGCGTTCGAGTGAGACCACTGTGGAAAGAGGTTGGGCCAATCAGACCGCAAACCTTGCTGTCTCCGGATCATGATTCCATTAAAAAATGGCAGGAAACATACCACATTTAGAGACTCGACACAGCTGTCCCTCTGAAATCTTAGTAATCCTTTTCTCAGCGAACTGTAACACTTATACGAGCTTAAAAGTTAACTATCACACCACCACTGGTGAGCCAGTTGGCGTGAGCCGTTTTATTGTTGGATCACCATATATTGAGTAATTCCTGAGAGTTGGTGAAGAGCTGCACTCATGGTTCTTCCTAAGAAAGGCACTGAGAGGCGGGGAGAAGATGGCGGCCGGCTAATAAGCTCGGTCGGGAGCTCCGAGCCCTTCAGGATCAACATGAGGCAAGAATTAAGGTAAAACGGTAGAAAAGAGTGTCAAACCACAATGGAGCAATCAGCCGTGACATGTGGAAGGAAAAGGCATTGAGGTACCTGTTTCTGTGTGTTGGGGAGTGTTGAGGACCTGCGAAGCCATGTCGTGCGAGCATTTTCCCGAAGTCTGAGGCTTGAGACGGGAGACGCGGAAACGAGAAAGTGGAGCCGGAGGAGGCTGCACGCCGCAGCGCGGTCTGGATAGCTGGAGTGTGGGCGGAAGCGATTACGGCGTGCTGCAACAGCAGGAGGGCCGCCGCGAGGTTGTTGTTCCAGGGGAAAGCTTCGGTTCTGGCTGCAAGAAGAAAAGACTCTGGTTGCTGTCCAAACACTGAGGAAGGTGAGCAAGTGGCATATGTGGCTGGGGGAGACAAAGGAAGTCAGCAAGAGCCCTGAAAACGCCCTGAAAACGCCACCAATGGGTAAGTGAAAGGGGGCGGGGCCAGCTGCAAGGTCAGGGGTGGTAGGGGTATCAAGGACTTGGAGCTTCCATCACATGCTAAGACTTTGGCAGGAGCAGGGAGTTGCATAGGGGGTGGCAAACTAAAAACTGCAGCAGCCCCCCACCCATTCACTACAATAGACCTAGGTCCAGGGCAAACGAGTGAGTTGGAAGGTGGTTACTGTCTCAGAAGCAGGCACCTTCTAGCCAAAACGCCTCAGTTATTTCAGAAGGAGCAAACTATTGTAGTCAACGTAGCCCCCAAAAGCACAAAGAAAAAGAAGAAAGCTCATGTTTCAGGGCAACCACAAGCCCCACTGTCCAGAGCAAGCCAAGTAAAACTAAGAGCACCTGGCTTAAATATTAAGCAGGAAATAATGCCTTCCCTAAGGTCCTATTTTAAAGTCCAGGAGAAACAGAAGGTCGATAACACAGAACAACAGAGGCTTCTCCAGGGAAGGGGGGATAGGGGTGGAAGCAGGAAAATCACTTAGAAAAATGCCGGAAAACTAAAAAAAATGCACAAGGTGGGGAGCATAATGGGAAAAAAAAGAATAAAAAGTTCAATAAAAGCAGTATGGAGGAGGAAGGGTCCCCTGAAAAATCCCAGAGGAAACCTAAAGATCATACTAAATATTGCCGAAGAAACCGAATAGATGGCAGTTAATATCCTGTCTTGGAACACAAATGGCCTCAGGATAAAAAAACGAAGGCAAAAGATCCTGGAATATCTGAAAATAGTTGACTGTGAGATAATACTACAAGAGACGCACCTACTGAAGGAAGAATGGGCGAGAATCCTTAAATATCAGAAATGGGTGGATTTGTATGTATGCACAAATCAGGAGTGCTGTATAAAGGGAGTGGCAATCCTATTTAAAAAATCCCTGAAAGCAAGGATTGAATCAGCAGAGGTGGACAGGAAAGGAAGATGGGCGATAGTGAAAGCTAGGATACACAATAATCCATACACGATAGTGGGGTACTATGGCCCTAACATGGATCATCCGGTGCCTCTCCAAAAGGTATACTCTCAACTTTTGACCGCTCAATCACCCATAATAATGGGAGGTGATTTTAATATAATGCTAGATCCTAAAGAGGACAGACTCCCGGTCAAGAACTGCCCTAACCTACCGAAAATGAGGAGTGGGTCGGTTTGTGCATTAAGGATCTAGGGATTGTGGATATATGGAAAGAAAGAAGAGATAAGACCCATAGATTTACACTACAAAATAAAAGTCTAGGGCACTCGTCAAGAATAGACTTTTTTCTAATAGATAGAAGCCTACTAAACAATACACAAAAGGTAGAGCATATACCAGTCCATCTATCTGACCACTCGGCAGTGCTTCTGCTTCTTCTATTAAAATCCACCTCATCCTGCTCAAGGTGGACAGTGGACAGAGTTATTTTCACAGAATTATTAGCAAAGGAGACCGAAGTGTTTTTCCAGTTAAATAAAGAAGGGACCTCGAAACAAATTGCTTGGTGTTGGAAGTGGGGGTCCTTATCCTTCACCGCCCCCACCAAATGCTGGAGGCGGGAGTCCCTGCCCCACACCGCTGTTGCCAGGTGCGAGATCCGGACCCCTCGTTTCAATGTTAGGCTAAGTAAGGACACCGTCTGAGATAGCCCTGTTCACCCCCTTAGTAGCTTGGCACGAGCAGCCAGGCTTATCTCCAAGGCACGAGTGTACAGTATGTGCAACCACACTCACAGCAACCCAATGATGTCACCACAAATAGACTCCATACGAGTTTTTATAAAACGAGTATAATCTTTATACAAGAAGATATACGATATGACCACACGATACAAAACCAACATATAATAATGGGTAGTATTTCTTCCGGTGGATTGGTAGGTTCTAATCCCAACCACCGCTTCTAACCAACAGTTAAGCTGACTTCTAACCGTTTCCAAAAGGTTAGGTAGGTCGTATTGCTAGAATCACACACGTTGCAAAAGAAACGAAATACTGCAATGCGTAACGATATACTCCTGAACTGTGCAATAGCGAAACAATGCTATACGTAGCGCCACAGTCATGTACTTTGCAATAGAAGGAATAATGCAATGTGTATCACCACCAGCATGCCCTGTGCAAGGAAGAAACAAAGCAATGCATCACGCTACAATCATGTACTGTGCACTGAAGAAATAATGCAATGCGCCACGTTATAATCAGGTACTGTGCGATGAAGAAATAATGCACTGCGCCACGCTTACAATCATGTACTCTGCAAGGAAAAATAACGCAGTGCTTAGCGCACCCAGCATGTAGTTCGTCAGGCACAAATAGAGTCAGGCGTCATACGACAGTTCGATAGTTCGTTAGCAGCAATAATGCAAAGTGTAATACGACAGTCTAGGTTCCATTAACAGTTGCCCTCGGCATGGATCAATGATGACACAAAAGTACCGCTTCTCACTCCGGCCCCAGTACTGCCCCTCCTTGGGCCAGCACGGGCCTCGATCCGAGACGAAACAACAGTCTCATGCAGCTGCCAGGAGCGAGAGGCCGAGAGAGTGTCCCTCTGAGCCCGCACCCCACCCAAGGTGGTGATCCACGTTACCTGGGGGGGCGCGACCCCACTCTCCTCCCCTCCTTCAGTGACTTGGGCCTTGATCCAGAACTCCGTCAATGGGCACGGCGAGCTCGGGCTGGCGACTCCGCTTCTCCGGGACTTCCGGTCCGGGCCGCTACTGTTGCACTCCGAGGGCCCAATGACCTGGCCCTCCTTCCGGCGGTCTCAGTGGACAACGAGACCCCCCCTCAGCACTTGTGGAGACTTACTTCGATTTCGGTGCACACGCTACCCAGGCACTCCTCACCAGCGCCTCTGGTTGCACCGTGACACGCACACTGCGCGTCCGAGACTCGCCTCTTCTCTGGTGCACACGATGACCAGGCGATCTTCACCACTCCTCGGCTTGCACCTCGACACGCACCCTGCGCGTCCGAGTCTCACCTCTTCTCCTGGTGCACACAACGACCAGGCGCTCCTCACCAACGCCTCGGCTTGCACCACGTCACGCGCCCTGCGCATCCGAGTCTCACCTCTTCTCTCGGTGCACACAACGACCAGGCGCTCTTCACCAACACCTTGGCTTGCACCACGACACGCACCTTGCGCGTCCGAGACTCAGTTTACTCCTGCGTGCCCACGATCACAAGGCACAACTTCTGAGGGTCTCAAGCTGCAAAAGCACGCGCACACTGCGTTGCTTGGGACTTCTCCGGAAACTTTTATGTTCCTGTGTTTCCAAACAGGGAGCCAGCTCACCTCGGGCCCTTGGGGTTCAGGACACAGCACAAAGAACAGTCCTGTTCAAGAAGGGGGGGACACCACCCACTGCAATGTCCCTTCAGTCTCTTCCTTAGTAAAAGCTACAAACTGCAGGCCAGCCCAGATCACGAATGTGAGAAGTTGGCCTGGTATATGCTGTTCACTAATTAAAGTGGACACCTTGCACCAGGGCAAATCGACTCTTATGGTAGATAGGTTTAAGACAACCTTTTAAAGAAAGCTATCCTAGTGGTAGCTGTGGAGAGCAGCCTTCAGGCTAAGTCTCGGAGGAATGTAAAGCAGCTTGTTTTACCATATAATCTCTTGAATCACCAAATGAAAAGACACCACACAGGTATATATATCAAATATATATGTATTTATTTCTAAATAACTCTCTACTAATCTCTTTATGAGATTAGAAGACAAACTATATGCACAAATCAACGTTTCACAATAAGTTAAGCACAAAATATGGTTGGGGCCCTAGGGGCGTACCAGACCATATACTAAGTAAGAGACTTAGAAACAACGACTTGCAGGGAGACAAGGCCTAGGGCCGTCAGAAGTGCTGGGGCCTCACAAAACCACCCAAGGCAGGTAAGTAAAGGACCCACGGGGGACGCGTGCAGTGTGGATACACAGGCGCGAATCGCCGTTAACTTCAATGGGGCAAGTCGCGGTTGGAAATAAAGAGTTTTAGGATACTTCGGGAGAACCTACAAGCAAGTCACTTACAGGGTAAGTAGTTCTAGGGCCCACACCCACAGGAGCACCGTAGTGCTGGAGTTACCTCACCCAGGGAAGCCGGGTGCACAGGTGTCCTTTGGTGTCGGGTCGCGGCGTCGTTTTCAATGGCGAACAAAGAAGACTTGCTGCTTGCGGGAGCTGAAGAAGTGTCCGGTGGAATCCAAGCCTGGATTCTGAAGAAGGATGACCTGAAAGCAGAGGGGACAGTGTTCAAAGTCACTTGGCAGTGACCCGGGGCAAGGAAGATGGTTGCCCACCGTCGTCGGTCGCTTCAGGTTGGTTGCGGGTGCCTTGACTCTTCAGCCACGTGATCCAGGAGGCGTCGGCGACAACCAGGAGCTGGATTCGGTGTGTCCCTCAGCGTCTGCAGCTGACTGCGGTGTCGGCAACTCGATAGGAGCCAACAAGCCTTGGCAGCAGCAAGTCTCGGGGAGATGAAGAAAAGTCGATGGCGCAGACCAGCAAGGTCTGAGGGACTCACCCAGCGAGGGTAAGTCAGGGCAGGCCTGGAGCAACCAGGGGAGCCCTTTGGTTTCTTTAAGAAGTCTTCTGGGGACCCACAAGCCGGCGGGCAAGGGATCGCGAAGACACCTCGGGCGGAATCACTCAACAGGGGCCCACGGTCACTCGGGACGGTGTAGGCCTCTGATCTTCGGAGGATTCCTGCTGGAGGTCGGGACCACACGTGGTCCAAAGCACAAGTTCGTAGAACGTTGTGAAGGGGTTGCACTCGACAATAGTGCACGGTACCCAGGGGTCGCGGTTCCTCGTTACTCGTGGGGTCCACTTGCCTCAGCTTCGCTGGGGACTCACGATGGCCTGGGAGAGGTCAGGAAATCCACTTCTTGGGCTGCAGGGACTTCGGACTCCGGCGGGAGCGGCGTAGTTTGCGACCGTCGTTGTCGTTTTGGTGCCTGCCAAGCAGAGGAGTCACTCCTTGACTCCAAGGAGATTCTTCTGTCTTCCAAAGGTAGTGGAACGTCGAAGGGCCAGGATTCTTCTGTAGAGCGTCGTCCAGGGGTTATCTGCTTTGCAATGGCAAGGTTCCCCCTCTTATACTAAAAGAGGGGATGGACTAGCTCTATGACCCCACCTATGGGAGGGTCAAGGGAGGGGTGGCTACACCCACTTCCCTTTGTCCAGTTCGCGCCAGAGCAGGGGCAGGTAGCCCCTGAGCTGGTTTGAACTGGCATATGCACAGAGGAGCCTTCTGCTCCCCCAGTGCAGGACTTCAAAGCACTCTAAGAGTGCACCCACCCAGCCCCAATACACTAAACCCTGTCTGGAAGGTGGTTACACCTCCCTGTGACAGGATGCCTATTGTTGGGCTTCCTCCACTGCGAGTTTCGGTCATCAGCAGGAGGGCAGCCCAGTGTCTGTGACTGGTGGCATCCATTTTGTGATGCCAGGGCTCTTTAGGATTCTACCGCGTTTCCACAGCAGGTACATGTCTTATCCCTCTAGAAGGGTGGAATGCTACCCCCGCCGCCAAGATTGGCGGGGAGGTAGTATTCAAGATGTTTGACACCAAACACGACATGTTTTGATGCAGCCATTCCAAAGTTAGCATTTACCGCGAGGATATAATGCACTTAAATAGTATATGGTTTAACCGCACCCACAAACAGCACCAGAGAATAGACTCTGAGAGCTGCAGAGGGGGCCCTGCTCAGGCAGAGGCACCCCCTCACATAGAAGCCAAGCACCCTGCCCTCAGGATTGATAGGGCCTGCCTTAGGGGTGACTGATAGGTTTATATGTGTGTGCAGGAGAGATATAGGAAACCTATATCTCTGTGAGGGGTGCTAGCACCACCTCACCCAGGCTGCAGTAGCAGGCCTGTGGTGTCAGATTTAGACTGCTTCCCAGGGGTGGCATAACATATGCTGCAGCCCCTGGTAGGCCTGTGAAGTACCTATGCCCTTGGCACCTAAGGTACCATATACTAGGGACTCATAAGGCACCACAGTATCCAATCACTAGTGCACCTAGAGTGCACTCCATGTCGTTTAGAGAGAACAGAGAGGCTGGGGCCCTGATTGGCAGGGACCCAGTCAGACTATAGCCAGAAACCAGTGCTAACATCAGAAAAAAAGTGGGGGCAACATAAGAGGCAGATCCTACTCTCCTACAACGAAGCAAGGGTCAGTCCTATCCGGCAGTCTCTTCAGCAACTTCTTCCTTGGCAGAGGTTCTTCTTGACCACGAAAGAGGTCAAAGCCTTTGCAGACTCGACCTGTCCATTTCGCCATTCAAAATTACACCAAATTCTAGGGGTTTCAGTTCTCTTAGTTATACCCCTTCATGTCTTTGAAGTTCGTTGTGCTCAGGGGTCCCTGACCCCTGCCTAAATCAGTTCTGGGTGTCTCCCTCCCAGTGTCACCTTTCTCTCTTTGATACTGGGGGTCTGGACCCTTAATCACTCAGCAGGAGATGGGTCAATTGTTTTATAGCTGCAACCCAGGCCCCTTCACCTCCCGGGGTTTCTCCTCGCATACTCTCCAGATGCAGGTCAGCCAGGTGCCATCTCACCCCCTCCCATCTCAGATCCAGACAGTCAATCCACATTCAGCAGAGACACACAGTAATGCTTAAAGCACAAAACTCAGCCACTTTCTAAAAGAGTTGTTTCTGAACACACAGTGACAAAACCACTTTCATAGAAAGATGTGTTATGACACTGTGAGTTCATACATACTAAACTTCACCTCTCCATTATAAACTTATAGGAAACTAGGCTAACAAAACACACTACCCAGCCTCCCCCATTCTGTCCTATGGGCAGAATGGCCTTTCACCACTGAAAACGAAATGGAGTGTTTTTCACTGTCAGGACATAGCACACACCTCAGTATATGTCCTGCCTTTTACCTACACTGCACCCTGCCCAGGGGTTACCTGGGACCTACCACAGGGGTGCCCACAGTGTACGCAAAAGGGAAAGTAAGGCCTGACATGTGGTTGCACTTGTGAGGACAACATGCTAACTTAGCAAACTGCGCGCAGGCCCTACACTGAAGGCCTGAGTTCCCTTCTCTGCGCGCCCTTGCATTACTAGCCCTTGCACACACAGTGCACATCACTAGGGACTTTTACTAGTAAGGCAAACCTACCAATCATGGCCAACCAATTACCATTGTACTTTACATAGGGAACCCTTGTACTTTGACACTGATCAGCAGTGGCAAAGTACCCAAAGCATCTAAATTGGCAACTCTATGTCAGGAAAACGGTCTAGTGGAAAGCAAAAAGTTTAGGGAACTTTAGCCAAAAAGGCCAAGTCCTACACTTGGGATGCATACAATGCTTTTATCAGAGGGAAAATAATTAGTCTTAGAGCATATAAAAATAAGAATAAAAGGACTTGTATCGAACAACTGGAAAAAGAAATAGCAACTTTGGAAGAGGAGTTAGTTAAAAGGAAAACCACACAGGAAAGATCTAATATAGAAGAGATGGAAAAAACGAAAAAGGAGGATCTAGCAGATATACTTGAAGCAATTGTTAGGGACAGATGGGAGGCCAGTAAACTTTCGCATTACGAATACGGCGAAGGATGTGGCAAATGATTAGCCTGGAAAACAAAAACAGATTTAACGCGCAACAGGGTAGCAAAAATACAAAAAGGAGATCAACAGGAATGTAGTACAAAGGATACCGAGATTAGACAAGCAATTGTAAAATTCTTTGACAACCTTTATACTGAGGAGACCTTAGCTACATCAGAACAGATAAATATCTTATTATACAGGATAATAATCCCCTCTACGTCCCAAAAACAAAAAGTGGAGCTTAATGAAGAGATTACAAGAGAGGATGTTATAGAAGTCATCAAAGGCCTAAAAAAGGGAAAAGCAGCTGGTCCTGTTGCACTTCCAAATAAACTTTATGTAAATCTACGAGAAGTTCTGGCCACCCCCCTAACGGAACTCTTGAATGATATCTTTTTAACTAAAAAGGACCTCCCAGACTCCTGGAATGATGCAATCATCAGTATCTTATTAAAACCAGGGAAGGATCCAGTCAAATGTGAGTCCTATAGACCAATCTCACTTTTAAATGCGGACTATAAAATATACACACAAATATTAGCTAGGAGATTAGGAAAAGTGGCAGGGTCCCTAGTACACTCAAACCAAAAAGGTTTTATGAAAGGAAGGCAAATTCAAGAATTAACTCACAAACTAATAAGCGAAATAGACGTAGCAATTAATCAATCTGATCCCTTATCAATTATAACTTTCGACGCCGCAAAGGCGTTTGATAGAGTTAGTTGGCCTTTTCTAAACGCAACCCTAGCTAAATTTAATCTTGGGGATACTTTTCAGGATGCAATAAAACAAATCTATAAAAACCCTCAGCAAAGGTCCTGGTGAACGATTGTCTCACAGACAGGATAACAATAAAGAGAGGCACGAGACAAGGGTGCCCTCTTTCTCCGTTACTTTTAATCTGTATATCGAGCCTTTAGCATGTATTCTAAGAAACGAGCAGGAGATTATATAATTTAAATATCAAGGATGGGAGAAGAAAGTAGCATTATATGCAGATGATCTGATGGTATTCACCAGCAATTTAGCGGTCTCACTCCCCAAGATAGAAGGTATTCTTGAACAATATGGGAAAATCTCAGGCTACTTAGTAAACCAAACAAAATCTGAAATTCTAGAATGGAACAACAACTCCAAAAACCCGATGGTGAAAGAAAAAATAAGGTATCTAGGGATAGACCTCACAACTAATATAGAAGAAATAGCAAGGATGAACTTTGACAGAATCTATAAAGAAGTAAGGAAGTTACTCAAAGTATGGGAAGTTCTTCCTCTGACCTTTATGGGGAGATTGAACATCATCAAAATGACAATACTCCCAAAATTTACATATCTGTTCAGCACCATTCCTCTAGAATTCAAAATAGAATGGATAAAAAAACTACAGGGAGAACTAAGTAGCTTTATCTGGGCCGCTAAAGGGGTAAGAATTGCCTTGAAAAAACTGAGAAGGAAAAAGGCACCAGGGGGAATCGCAAGCCCTGATATTTTAGAATATTGTAGAGCCTTTCAATTTAAAAATATTAGAAAACTATTGGATAGTTTTGACTTATATCATGTATACTTGCAGGCATTAGTCAATACAGAAGGAAATCATTACCTCTACAAATTTGGACACCCCAAATATTTCAAGAAGATAAAGCTGAAGACCCTAAGGTCAGCTGCAAAACTTTGGTATCAAATAAGAAGAACTTTAAAAATACCTTATTATAGCGAGCTTGCCTCAATTTGGGGTTCCCCAGGAACCCCAGAATGTCTTAGGGATAAACTAGCAATTCCCCTGAGGGAAAGTAACATCACTAAATGGGGCCAACTAATGGAACATAACTCGATTATAGAATGGGAAGTCCTCAATGAAAAGACCCAGGGCACTTTTGCGAGATTTAAGTACTAACAATTAACAAGCTGGATTAAGAGCCAAAAAGAAGACCAACTTGGGGATGGTGACTTCGAGAAAAAGATGCAGGGAAACAGGATTAATAAATAGGAAATCTCATGCTAGTACTGGGCCCTCATACAAGCAGGGGAAGAAGACTACAAAATTCCGAGCGAGATCTGGGGGAAAGAACTACCGGAGCTGGATGTCCAACATAAATGGCAAGTATCAATGGCTACTTGTTGGCGAATTGTGAAATCTACTCCTCTGAGAAAAAAACACTTGTTTACCACACACAGAGCGTATTGGACACCGAAGAGGCTGTCAAAAGGTGAGAAGCTGTCCTAAATGCGGGGAAGACGGAGCAGACGATCTACATATGTTCCGGCAGTGCCCCCAGTTAGAGGAATTTTGGAGAGACGGGTAAGACCCTATCCAAGTTGTTGGGACAACCAGTGGAGGTAAGCATAGATCTCGTTATTTTTGGGATAAGTCACCATAACCCAAATAATCCCAAGCTGAATAAAGATCAGGAGAGTATTCTTTTCCTATTAATACTGTTAGCTAGAAGGGAAAGATGTATTAAATGGGTGAAAAATATACCTCCAACACATAGAGAATGGCTGGCCTCTATCCAGAGAGTAAACAAAATGGATAGAATGGGGAAAACGAGTAAAAGGTATCAATTTTGGAACATTTGGGATCATTATAACCAAATAAGTTAAAGAACAGGGTTTGTGTCTTACTGTCCAATGATTAGGCAATGCAATAAAGCTTTCAAGCAGGTACTTCAACGAGTAGTCAGAGTGACTAGCTACCCCCAGAATCGATTTACGCTGGAAGCAGACATAAAGGGGCCAGAGGAAAAAAAGGGCAAAGATAATCTCCACGCATACAATGCGCTTACCCAGGAGAAACTCCTCTTATTCGGAACAGATATATTAAGGGGCCCCCGACACCTCCAACTCCAAAATATTGCAAAATGAGGACAAAAAAATTTCAAAAAAGAAAGGCACTGAGAGTTATCCAGCTACATGGGGTAACTCCTGATAGTTAATGAAGTGATATCCTGGACCCAATCCCCAAGAAAGGTGCTCAGGAAATCCAGCTAATTACAGTTTCTAAGTCCCTGAGATAGCCTAGGAACACTGTATGAGACCAATTAGATTAACAGGGTGGGTTTCGTCAGGAGAATAATACTGTTGACCATAGGTTCAACCTGTGCGTGAAAGCCCGAATGTTGTAGACGTATGTTGGGCAACTATGCAGCAGGTTTTTCAACTTTTCTGAGGTCTTTATCCCCTAAAGATGAGTGTTCTTTGGTTGAAACTTTGTGAAATTAATATCCCAGATGAATTACTGGCTATCATTTGTGCCCTTCATGTAGATAAGTGGCGCTGGACTCTAAAGGGCAATTGAAAGTGCTAACATGGAAAGTGGCCTCAAGCAGGACTGCATGTTTGCCCCAGTCCATTTGGGTTATTTGTGTTAGATTTGCCCAAGCACTAGACATTAGCAATTCCCTTTCTCCCAAAATGGGACTAGCCCATATTCCCTGTCTGCTCTGTGCTGACAGCCATGCCCTTTTGGACTATTCTCTTATGACCTACAAAGAAAATTAGATGTCCTCCAACTTTACCGTAAAGCTAAAAAGCTCACAGTTAACATGGACAGGACACTGGAGGCGAAAAGTTAGTTGAACGTTTTGGTCATCGTCAGGTTGAAGAGTGGAATAAGTGGAAACCTCTAAATATCTAGAATTAATTTCTAAGCCAAAACTAAACTGGGCCAATCATTTAAACTTCACAAAAGGAAATTGTCAGCCCTGAGTGGTCTACAAAAATGTGAATGAACGTATGACATTTCACTACTGCAAGCTTAGATGGTTAAAAGAATGCATTGCCTGCCTTCGAAAACCTAAATTCACCATATCTTTTAGACCTTTTTTTCGAATGCTATTTTGCCGGCAATGTGATTGGGAGTTCTGCTAACTACCTGGCAGGTTCTAGAGCAGAGGTCTTCAATCTTTGGGGCGCGACCCCAGGGGGCCGTGGAGTCCTGGGAAGGGGGTCGTGCATTTCCAGGCCTCACTTCTGCTTGGAATCTAAAACATGTGCTCTTCCTTTTGAAAACCAGGACGCTTCATTCCGGTCGTTAAAATGCTTCAGCTGAAGATAATTGAGTCTCCTGTTCTATGAAAGGAAGAGGCTGGCAGACAGGTGAAACAATCCTTGGTGCCAGGCTGCCTGCTTGCCTGAATGAAATGCAAATGTGCGTTTTGAGTTAATCTGCAAATGTAAATGGTGTTTAGGAGTGTTTCTGGCTTTAATTGCTTTGTGATGGCAAAGATTTTTTTTAATTATTTTTTTTAGTGGTAGTAAGAAGAGTTAACTGGGCTGTGAAGTGCATGTTTTTAATCACCTAGTATCTCTGAAAAAATGTTAAAGGGACAGTTATGCAAAAAAAAAAAAGCATTACTTATGTTCTAGTATTACTAAAATCTACATTTTGGAAGCTCCATTATATCTAAAACTATTTGCACAGTTTGTAGCAGTCTACCTTATAATGTGTGTAATGCAAGAATACATTAATGACTTACACTTTCAAAGTGCTTTCTGTCACAGGCTGTGACATCGTAGCACTAAAAATCCACAAGCCACTATTCCCCACTGCAGCAACCAAATTATGGGGCATATTATCGCCAAATGCGATGCAGTGCGCGCAACGAAATTCGTTTTATTTATTTAAATGTTTACTTACCTGTATTGGGCCTTAATCCGTAGTTTACTACCCCCCACCTTGCCCCTCCCCCGCCCCACGTCACCGCCCGACCGGCACTCCTACCACCGACCACGCCTGGTCTGCATGCTCTCACATTAGGAGAAACAATAGTGGTTAAGGTGCCTATTCACCCTGAATTCAGCAATTGACTAGTGCCAAAAAACCTGATGCATTAAGATATGCATGATTATGTAACGCTCCCTGAAGAAGGGTACATGCAAAACTCACTGGGTATGGGCAGAACACCATTTTAAAAGTCACATTGGTAACTATTAAGGACGACATTGAGTCCTTTGCAAATTTAATGGCAAAATGATTTGTTCTGAAGACAATAATTGAGAAGATGTATGTTCTCACAGTAAGTGCTTTTGAGTGGCCTGTTTGAATTAACATTGATTAGTGATTTTCATGGGTACTAACTGACTCATGATTCGATAAGAACTTTGAGGCCACTAACCAGGAGTGCTTGGTGCAGCTTTAGGTGAATGTCATGTAGGGAATGATGTGTAGTAAGTTTCTGAGATGAGAGAAGCAGGATTTGGCACCTATCTTGAATTAAGTTATGGCCAGGATTTTTAGAATTTTGACTGTTTTAGCACAATATTCTATTGAGGGCAGCCCGCTATTTGCCAAGTGTAAGAACTTGGAGTATTAGTGGAGCGATGAGAGAACCCACCTCAAATAATGATCACAATCCTTATCGGGGTGAACCACAAAAGTCACAAATGAGCCTGTGCTTAACTATCTGTTAGCTTGGCACAAAGCAGTCAGGCTTAACTCAGAGGCAATGTGTAATGCATTTATGCAGTACTCAAAAAGTAACAAAGTTAAAACACAACAGAAGAAATATCCCAACCCAATTTAGAAAGGTAGAGAGTGTTTGAATGAATAACATGACACCAAAATGATATAAATCCAATAAGCATAAACAGAGATATGACATTTTAAAGTTTTAATGAAAAATTGCACCAAAAAGCAGAAAGTGCGAACCACGGTTATCTGCTTGCTGTAGACAGGATCAAAGTAAAAAGTTAATGCCAACTGAAATGGAGCAAAGGTCGGCCACAGGGACCAGATTCAACCCAGTGGAAAGTTTACCTTCGCACTTAAAACGTTTTATGGAGAAAAAGTGGTCACTGTTGAGTCATTAGCAAGGCAAGCTGCAAGCTTCATCTGATGCTGGGCCTGAAGACAGTGGGTTGCTGAAGAGCAAGGTCCCAGTGTGGTCACCGACAAAGGTGGGAAAGCTCAAAGCAGGCGAAGTCTAAGGTTTGTGCCCAGAAAGGCTTCGATATTGATGGGTTGATGCTCAGTTTCGGTCCCAATGAAGCCCTTTACATTTGTACTTAGCATTATTACCTATATGTGCTATGCTTTTAATTTAATTTCAATGTTTTATTTAATATGTGAGGGTTTTAACTTGTTTGCTGCAAATGTAAATTTCATATAAATAATATTTCTGGTTTTGTGACAAATATTTTCAATTAAATATTTTTATAAATTATTATTATTTACCAGTTACGTTTTGTAGTATTTAAATAGGGTTGGGCGGAACTCATGGAATTTGACTCTTTACAGTTACTCAAGCTGATTTTGCTGCCGCTCGAGTAGATCTTCTACTTGAGAAGCATTCTTCGGACAGCAAATGGTCGTGTTATGTTATGTTAAAAGCATTTATCAAGCGCACGTTCACCAAAGGTTTCTTGGCGCTGGGGGAGTGAAAAGGTGGCATCAGGAATGGATGGCTTAGGTTCCATACGCCTGTGCGAACAACCAGGTCTTTAGCTGTTTTCTGAATAGAGTGAGAGAGGTTAGAGACCTCATCTCCATAGGGAGCGAGTTCCAGAACAAAGGGGCTAAGACCATAAATCTGGACCCTCCGTGTTTCTTACGTTTAAAAATAGGAGTGACCAATAGATTCTGATGGGAGGAACGCAGATTGCGAGAGGGGACATAGCGAGAAATCTTAGAAGCAATGAAGGCTGGGCTGTTGCCATGAAGGGCTTTAAAAACAGTACATCCTAACTTGAATGCACTGCGCTTGGCCACTGGAAGCCAATGAAGGCTTTTCATCAGTGGCTTAACATGATGCCATTTAGGTTGCGAAAAAATCAGCACCCGTGTTAGAAAAATCTTGTCAGATATCCTCCTAGCAACCAAAATTCATGCTAGGGAACACCAAATCTTGCTTGCACTGGCCAAATCACCATTCTGGAGCCTCACACGAGGAGAAATTCTGCCACTCGGTGATTGAAGGAATTTGGGCGGAACTCTGTGTTACAAGTGCAATGCGGAGTCACCAAATTCCACCAGTTCAGGGGGCGGAACAGAACGTTCCACCCACCTCTACTTTTGAATATGTTTTAGCCTAGACTGACTCATAAAAATTAATTGTGTAATATTTATTTAAAATTGATTATATTATGTTGGTGTTGCTTTTTGCTGTATTTATTTGTAAGAAAATGTCTGGGTGGGTTATAATAGTGATTTAGCTAATATTTCAAGGTAGTTTACTCCTGTACTAATTACAAAGAGTCTAACTTTGAATTGTACCAAGTACATTTTACTGGTCTGTTTGAGTATATTTGGTTTGATTTTTTTTTTTTTACTGTTCTATTCTTTGTTGTCGGTAACTATGTTCTTTTTGGAGAGCTTCTATGAATTTGAATAGTGTTGGTTGGGTTCATCCTAATGTCGCTTGGAAGTCATTGTGCCATCCTTCCATTGTGTTGGTTTGTTGAGGCATGGTGCTGTTGTAGACAGTCCACCATGGTATTTGGTATTTGGGTTCGCATCTGTGTCCAGAATAGTGCAGTCTGCCAATCTAAGAGTCTTATTTACAAGCCCCTTGGCGCAGCCTGTACGTCACTTTTTCCCATGTTAAAAGTGACGCACCGGCGGTGCAAGGGGCTTGTAAATAAGCCCCTAAATGTCTTAAAAGTAGTCCATTAGTGGCCTTAGTTTTTGCTAATTTCTTTGCTAAAATAAGGATTCTATTAGCATGTTCTAGTAGTTAGCTACATCTGTAACACACATTTGCTAGGGCTATTCCTTTAAATTCCGAAAGCAAACTGGCTGTTGCGTGTAAACACTTAGGGGCAGATTTATCATTATTTCCTACAGCGCAGCTAAGTGCAGCAAGCCATCTTGCTGTGCTGAGCTGCGTGAATGGGAAAGGGCAGGAATGCGCTGTATTTAACATGATACGGTGCATTCCTGTTCTTCCCCTGTGCTGGCACACAATGTCCTGCCTTGTGTTAACGCAGGCACCCTTGCACGATGGTGCAAGGGTGCCTTCATTGCCGGCAGAATTGTTTTTGTGGAGGAAGTGGCACCTTCCTGCACAAAAACAATCCTCAGGGACATTTTCCTCTTTCTAAGTGTGCTGCAGAATGCAGAACCCTTTGAAAGAGGAAATAACGAGGAGAAATAAAGATATTTCTCCTCGTTGCACCTCATCTGGGAAGGCATTGCATTTTGACACATTCCCAGTTTAACCAATTTTGGTAAATCTGGGAATGCTCCAAAATCCATGGGTGGATGCGCAGGAACACCCACACTCCACCCTTAGAATGCCTCACCTGCGTTTCACATCGGCTTAGTCTTAGAAGTTTGTTTTCAGTTGAAAATATGATTATCCTTCTGTTGATATCATGATTGTCATGTAGGAGGAAGAGTTCATTTGTATCTATAGTGGTCTGGTGTTCTGGAATTTACAGCAGCATTGGCAGGAAATGGGTTCTGATAAAGATGGAATGTACATCAGAAGTGTTCTGCTATCACATCAGCTATAAAGATAAATGCCACACTAAAGTAATTATAAAGTAAAAACAAAAACACTGGCACTGAGGGGTACTAGCTTGTGTGCGGATGTGCTCCTTGTGAGACAGCAAAACGCAGCCACTCAAAGTAAGGTTAATCAGTGGCTTAAGTAGGCTGACCCACTGGCCCATGCTGTATGCTGTAGTGGGCAGAAACGAAAGCCCCTATGGGTAAGTATATTATGCATATTTTAGCAAAATCAAAAGGTCTTAGCTAATGCCAGACCTAAAAAGTAAGCCTGGGCGTAGTTCGCGAAGTAGCGCTACGCGAAGCTACGCAAAGTGCAGTTCGCACTACGCGTAGCACTACGCGAACTGCGTAGTGCACTGTTCGCAATGATTGCACAGTGCCGGATGCTTGTCCGCACTGTGCAATCATTGAAAACGGCATCTTGCACAGTGCGAGCTGTCTTTTACTGCCGCTCGAGTAGATTTTTACTCGAGCGGCAGCTTTCTCAACGCGGACTGGTAGTTTCTCATCGCGAGCGGTCGCGAGCATACGCGACCACTCGCAATGAGAAACCTGACCTCCCCGCGTTGAGAATCTCGCCGGGAGGTTTATTTTCCACGCTCGCGATCGGCAACTTGATGTTGCTGATCGCGAACAAGGAAAAAGTCTCGCCGGGATGTCATTTTGCTTGCTCGCGGTCGCCAACTTGACGTTGAGGACCGCGAGCAAGCAAAAAATGACCGCTGCACTACGCTACGCTACGCGTGTTTGCACTGTGCTACGTGCAATTCGCGTTGTGCGAAGTTGCGCAAACTTCGCAAACTACGCGAGCGTAGCGTAGTGCTTTGCCCAGGGTTACTAAAAAGTGAAACACAACACACAATATCATCCAAATATAGCAATTAAATCCTTCATCTGCATTGCTGCTGTGTCACGTTATGGAGTGTATACACATTGCTGCCCCTGGCAGGATCTTCCCAGCACACCTGTCAGTTCGTATACGTCACTCATGTGTTCATTCGCAGTACAGAGACGTTTCCAGTGTGTACTGTTAAATAACAGAGGCTTGAGAAATGATTACTTAAGGTCCACATCCATTATTTAAGGCACTTCACAAACACCACGACTCCATAAGTCAGAAAGTACTGAGCTCGAAAATCGGAGATTTTTGAAGAACGCAGTTCACAAACACTGCATTTTGTTCTCTGATTTCTTTTTCCAGTGCGTTCAGGTTTCTTTATGCAGAAGAGCACATTTTATTCTAAACTGAAAGACTGATGGCACCGACTGAGCAATCCTTTAAAAGAGGGTGATGCAGTGTAAAATGGCTGAAATGATCACTGACAGAATCATGACAAGCATTTAGAAATGCAATAGTCTCCTTGCTCAAATCGCTCTGAAAAACCTGGGTATTGGCAAAGACGTATCTGTCCTGGGTTTTGGAGACAAGGTTGTTTAATCATGGACTATAGCATCTCCGTTGATTTTTTTACATGGAATGGTGATATCTCTCTTTTCTGAGCCTTCTGACTTTAATTTATTAAGGATTATTTACATTTGTACCTTGGCACATCAGTAAATGAGTGCCCACAATACACCAGGAATTACAACCCATTAACCAGGAACAAATTATGCAAGGATGCACCATTATGCTATGTATGCCTGCAGTATCCCTTGCATTGACAGCATATTGCAGGACAGGGGCACCATTACAACATATGTGATCCCATGGACGCTCAAAATTTGTTTTGAATTACCACCATTGTGCAAAGCATGCCCACAATCTGGAAAGAATCATCTCTATACGCCCGAATCAACCATTGTGCATGAATGTCCACAATATGGCAGCTATCACTGCCATTGTGCTGTTATGAACTTTATATCAGGGCTGAAAACCACTTTTCAATGGATGTCCATAACATGGCAAGAATGACCACCAGATGGCCAGGACCACAATATTGGGCCTCATTTACAAACTTTTGACGCAGGGCAGCAAGCCTTCCTGCTGCTCCTCCGTGCATCAAAAGAGCAGAAATGCGCCGTATGTACAAGATACGGTGCATTCCTGTCTTTCTCCCCTGCACCTGTGCGCAAACAGAAGCCGTGCCCCAACGCAGACACCCTTTCATCATGTTGCAAGGGTGCCTGCGTTGCGGGGATTATTGCTTTTGTGCAGGAAGGGACAACTTCTTGCACAAAAACAATCATTGATGGCATGTTCCTCTTTCTATGTGTGCTCATAGAAAGAGGAAAAAACGTGGAAAAATGAAAGTATTTCTCTTCTTTGCACCTCCTTACACTTCTCCTGGGGAGGCATAGGATTCTGACACATTTCTAGGTTTCCAAAATGTTGCAAATCTGGGAATGCATAAAGTTCCATGGACGTTGCGTGGGAACACCCTCAGCAACACCCATTGAACACCCCTTTCACGCAGTTATATGTGAAAGGGAAACATATTTACAAGGCCATGAAAAGTCAGGCAGGGTGACTTTACATGGCATTATCAATATGGGGAAGCCCATTGCGCTGCCGGTGTGTCAATAAAAGCGATGCATCGGTGGCGCAATGGGCTTGTAAATAAGCCCCATCATGTTTTGTATGTTGACCTTAGTCAGTCTATGTATTGAGTCTTTGCTCCGCGCAAATACTATCATCAGGTATGCTTTATAGGTCTGTTAGTGTATCTTTATGTTCTATAATGTTCAAATGTTTTTGACTATATTGGTAACCATATTACTTTGGGCCTTATTCACAAAGGGCCTCTGCACTCGTGGCGGAGGCCTTGCAGTCCTGGGGCAGTCTCCACACTTGGGGGCGGGGGGGAATCATTCCGCCCGTGTGCGTTAACTCCCCCACGACTGCATGGCCTCTGCCATGAGTGCGGAGGCCCTTTCTGAATCAGGCCATTTGTCTTTTATATAATATTATTCATTTTTGCCAAAGCTTTTAAAACCTCTTCTTAGGTAAAATTTTGTGATTTCTGCTTTGCTTTGTCTAGGATCATTTTTTCACATCCCCTTTCTTTTTGCCCTTTATTCTATTTCTTCTTATCATTTTGCTCAAGTGTCTTTCTCTGAGATAATCTTCTTCAGTCTCATCAGTTGGCTATGAGGTAAAATCTCTATTAGTTGTTTTTAAATGAAAGCTAGAAGCATGTAAAATATGTAAAATACTGTTTTTGTCAGTAGCTTTCACATGAAGGTCTGTGATAGATTTATTTCCATTCCAAATGATCTTAGTATCTAAAAACATGAGTTATATGTACCCCGGTTGCAAATTAAATTGTATTGGTTTGTGGAAACTTGTGAGATATTAGAAACAGTTTTGCAACTCTTCTTGAGATCCTCTCAGGACTTCAAAAACATAATCAGTGATGCCATCAAATTAGTAAATGTTGACTCCATCTGTTATTGTCTAATATCATTTCCTGTTCTATCTTCTGCATGTGGATTTTGGCATATGTGGGCACCATATTGCTACCTATTGAAATAATTATGGTTGGTAAATAATCGTTTTCTCTTCATCTAAAATGAGAATGAGAGAGGAATAGATGCAATAAATTCTTTCAAAATACAATTGCCTCCAAAGAGAAATCAACATGAACAAAAATGGCTACACGTGTATTGCAACAGTCACCACACTGTTCAGAATTATTTTCATTTACCCCCAAGGAAGTATAAATGCCTTCCGTGATTTTTGATTTCAATTGTTTAACTTGTGATGAGTCCAGTGTAGCACTGGAGAGATGAAAACTAGTCCCTGGTCGCCAGTATGTAGCTATAGTTAGGACTATGTTTCCAAAGGAAAAGCATTTTTTGACTTGCCTATATCTTTGACGTCGTTTGACGAATCTTCACAAAGGTTTCCCAAAAAAGTGTCAAGTTATGTTTTGTTGTGCATGGAAGGTTTCAGGGTGATCTGTCAAGTGGGAGCCGAGAAAAAGGGGGGTAAAAAAAAGTGCATTTCCAAATGCTAATTTCCATAAGGGCTTTGAACACGACTACAGCCCGAACCGCTGGATGGAATTATGCCAAACTTGCCAGAAACGTAGATTTTGTTCCGCAGAACACACTTTCAGTTATTTGGTGTAAATCTCCCCTGATTGCTATTAATATTGCCCCGGGTGGGCCAGGTCTGTGCTGCTTTTAATGAATAAGGAGGGGGACATATGGGCCCCCCTCCTAGGGCTTGATTATGCCCTGGGGACCACTACCTCTCCTGGGCTTATGTTTTAATAATGTGTGGGGGAGCTCGGACCACCACTTCCCTAGGGCTACATACAAAACTAAAATGGAGGGGAGAGCCCGAGGCATGCCACCTCTCTTGGCACAAATACAGCCCCCCAGCCCCAGGGACCACTGCCTCCCCGGGGCTTTCTATTGTTTTTAAGAAGGTGGGGGCCGTGCAACTCCCATCCCGGGACGTTCTCGGCCCGGGGAACACCACCTCCCTGGGGCAGGCCCTTGAAAATCAAAGGAGGGGGGCAGTGACTGTTGCCATACATGGCCCTGTGGATCCCCACCCCCCAAGGCCGGCTCCTGCTATGTTCCAGGGTGCCCAACCCCAGGATATAGCTGTTTGCTTTTGCTTGGCAGGATCAAGCAAAAGTAAACACTCCGGTTCCTGCAAGCGGGAGTCAAAATGCTCCTGTTTACAGAAAGCAGAATTTTCATCTCTTTCAGGCAGGGAAAGCGATGAAACTATTGCTCTAGCATGCAGGGAGCTGCATTTCCAGCAGCTCCCTGTGTGCAAGAGCAGTGCCAGCTCCCACAGGAGGAGGGGTGCCAGGTGGGATTGTGGGACCTTGAGGCTTCCCTCGCAGTCCCTTAGCACACTGGGTGCCCTAGGTGGGACCAGGGCACCCAGGGAGACATGTCTGGGCCCTTAGGGTTGGGTCATTTGAGATGTCATCAGTGATGTCATCAGTGATGTCACTGACCATGTCATGAGTGATGTAATATGTGAGATCATAAACAGTGGATTGCGGGGGCTTAAGTTATAGTTAGCTCAGGTAACTATAACTGCTGAATTTCACTGGTTTTGTACGAGGGAAATGTGAGCCTAACTATAACATCCCATAACATCCCTGCAACTTTTGTTTTTTTCAGTGAATATATATATATATATGGGGTTGTGAGAACAGGAATTTGCCTGGGCACCCAGCCATGATGAGTATACTGAAAAAATAATACTGTGGTTGTGTTTCATCGATGACCTTTTTGTAATTTGGGATGGAACAGAACAAGAATTTGCAGAATATTTCAACATATTAAACAACAATTCGGAAAACCTAAAACTGACCTTTAAAATCAGTGATAACAGAGTCAACTTTTGGATACTGAGATATTTGTACACAATAACACTGTGCAGACTACTTTACATAGAAAGAAAACAGCGACAAATGCCATCTTACATGCTGGGAGTTTTCATCAGGCAATCTAAAATGGAGTATCCCCTATGGGGAATTCTTAAGAACTCGCAGAAATTGTTCTCTGGAACAGGATTTCATGGAACAGAGTCAACAAACGCAAATAAGATTTAAAAAGAGAGAGTATCCCAGCAGAGTAATAAAAACAGTCTTGAAAAAGTGAAAGCAAAAAAACGGTCAGAGATTTTGTACAACACAGAAAAAAGTCAACAAACATCATTAGGCTCATAACAACCTTTTCTGCTGAATCAAAACGACTTCAGAACATTCTACGGAAACATTGGGGAATATTACAATTGGATTTCACAGCTGCCAAAATAATTGGAAGTCATCCCCGAATTACATATAGAAGACTGCCAAACTTAAGGGCTAAGTTGACACACAGGCACTTCAAAATGTACCCAAAAACATGGCTAAACACAGAAGGATTTTGGAGCTGTAACAATTGCAAAGCCTGCAAAATAGCTATGAATAAAAAACAAGTAAAGATGGCCACTGGTTCGATGTGGAAAATCAAACAACACATAAACTGTAAAAGTAAGTTTGTCATCTATGTTATTGAATGCCCATGCAGAAAGAAATATTGGTGGAGCACTACATGTGAGTTGAAAAAAAGAATTCTTGAACACATAAGAGCAACGTGCAATAAAGACCGCAGCAATGCAGTTGCAACACATATGGAGGAACAACATGAAAGCAACTGGGAAGAACTTAAATATTATGCAATTGAACAAATCCCCACATTGGACAGAGGTGGTGATCGAGAGAAACTGCTACGACAAAAGGAATCAAAGCATACTTTATCATTAAGAACTTTAAATCCCATGGGTCTGAATCAAAATGAAGAACTTTATGTGCATCTCAAAGGATAGTGGAACTAACTATCTCAAGGAAAAGTCTGGAAAGTGAATAATCTGCAAACAATAATCAATCAATAAATGTCTAACCAACAAATGTCGAGCAGTTTGATGGCATGGACTGATGTCATAGAACATATAATAAAAAACAATCAGAACATGAAGAGACTATGAAGGCATCATATGTAAACCCACTGGAGGGAACATATTTGTATCAAAAGGAAAAAAAAAAGGAAAAAAGGAAATGTAAAAAGGAAAAAGTAAAGACATCCAAACGGGCGTAATGAATATGGTGATTGAACACAAAAAATTGGCCATTTCACACCAACATATGATGAACTCTGCCCACTAGAGAGCACAAATGAACATGCACTCATTAATGACATAATTAATATGTAACTTTTCATGCCATATCAAATTGCAAATTAGAATTGGATTCAATTGTATAATATCAACGTTTTGAATCAAATATATATGTTTCCTCCCATTTAAAGCAATTTTGCACTTTCAAATTAAATTATAAGCTTTTTTGCACAATTCACAACAAAGGCACTTTAATACTGTATGGTTTGCACGTTAGCACAATTTGCACCTTACTGTTGAGTCCAAAACTGAACAACAAGTGCACCCCTTTTTGACTTGACTACCAAATAAGGTGGTGTTGAGGAGAAAATCAGAATGCAATGGAAAACATAGTACACTTCAATATATCAATGTCCAGCCACTGATTTTACTTGTAAGAAAATGTACTTCTTACAGAGAACAAAATAATATGCATATAAAATTCAGACAGAGGAACACGTATAGTTATACTTAGATGTCACTCACTGTGTTCAGGGGTGCCTCTGGTTTCAGTCCAATACTGGTCAGCCCATGTTTGAAGACTGAAAGTGAGGGACTCACAGGTGCTGGTGGATGCAGTTCTACATGACCGTCTAGAAACAGTCATGTTGACTTTGCCCCTCCTGGCCAATGTCACTGGTGGCTCTGATTTCACATTGATAAGCAGACACGACTTAAGAGATTGCTTAGTGTCAGATGGTGCTTTGTAAATAAGTTTTCCTTGGTCCCAACAAAAATACACTCCTCAAACAAGCAAAGAGTCCAACCCTAGTCACAACGATGATCCAACACAGTCTAGAGGGATCCACTGATATAGAATGCAATGTCTATGTAGTGCCCATCTCCTCCAGGGGCTTTGGGTTTCTGTGAATGTGGCTGCCAACATGCTGTCATGATTCTTTGAGTGCTCCGCAATAACAGGCACTTACCGAGGGCACACTTTGGGGGGTCTATTTACTAAGTTTGAGCGCTGTGTTTTCATGGCAAACGTGACACAGACGCTAAATCTTTTTTTACTAATCTACTTTCCAGTGCTAAGCTTGTTTATTGCTGGAAAATCACTTGAAAGTAGTGCAAAGCAGCGCTGCTTTGCATTACTTATCACCAAGGGGGCGCACCATGGGTGGTGCATGGGCATTCTCATGCAACCACCCTAAGGTTTCTGATGCTAAGACTTATTTACTTAAAAAAGTAGAAAGGGTTTAGCATCTGAAAATAGCACCCATTTCAAATAGGTGCTATGAAGGAGAAATGCTTTAATTTGTCATTTAATTTCCGACTTTGAATGTGAGCTGCAGTGTACAGCACACATACAAAGTAGGAAATGGTTGAAAGTTAGTCTAAGCAAAGAATTTTGTACTGGAAGGGTATCTATCCAGTACAAAACCTATGCTAGACTCACAGAGACACCCGTGCACTATGGTGCAAAGGTGTGTCCATGGCGCACAGGAGCACATTTTATGTGCCGCTGCTAGGGAGAGGGAAGGAGAGTGCCATAATTCTATAAATATGGCGCTCTCCTGCTCTCTCCTAATGCAGCGTAGCATTTGAGGCTGCTGTGCTGCATGACAAACTAGTAAGAGGATGTGGCCTTATGGCTAGAGTGGCCGACCTCGACGCTGGGGAACCGGGTTCGAGTCTTGGCAGGGATGCTCAACATCCTGTGATTCTGGGAAAATCACCTAATCTCCCCGTGCCTAACAAAAATGAATTTGTCCTTGTGTAACGCAACTGGTGCTCATGTAAAGCGCTCTGATACCTGAAAACTTCAGCTCAAGTTCGCGCTATATAAAACTCAGTGTGTCCCTCTAAACCACAGAGCCGTGCTCTTGCTCCTATTCCATCTCAAAAGTGACCTTCAGTGCAAATTCATGATTGTTATATGTTCTGAGATCAAAACAGCAGAGACTCGCTGTGAGGAACTTGAGCAGGAGTGCATGCTCCCCTTAGCGATGCAGTGGTCATTTTCCATCCCAACAATGCTACAGGAAAACATGATCTGATACGTCATGAGATTGCAAACAACTATTGCAACAAAAGAAACAACCTTGTAAGTATATAATTGGATGCACCCTAAAAAGTAAATCAATATACTGCGATCCAAAAAAGAGACCCTATACTATCGGCCAAGTGTAGAAAAAATGTATCTAGTACTTGTATCTGTTTCTCCCAAATCTTTATTTCATATTCCAAAATTGATTTAATTCAACCATTTTTGTTTCATGTTCCAAAAACACATTTCGTTCTTGTCCAATAGGAACGTATTCAGGGGGTTTAATTTATACAATCATCTCTTGGGGACATAAGTATAGAGAGTTCACATTTTGTGAAAACGTCATTAATCATGATTGTTCAAGTCAGATGCAACAAATACAATGAGTTGTTTAGTGCAGGTAAACCAAGGTATACTAATATGTTTAAACCATCTAGAACCTCATAAGGGGTGCTTCGTATTACACTAGATTGTGATATTTGTGCATTTTTTCGTTTTTACACCCTGCCCCTAGTGGCACAGCAGGAACACCCTGGGTTCAAATGCAAGCAATGAAAATGGGTCCCCTATCCCTAGTTGGGTAGAAGAACACAGCCATAATTGGGGTGCTGTGGGCTCTTAATACATGTTGTCCCTGGTGCTATTGTACCTGCTGCACTATTGATCGCTATAACACTGCCTGCCCCTTTCACAGAGCTTCTTAAACACACCATATGATTCAGAAAAGATGAAAGGAAGTGAAATGAAGAAGTATAGATTTATGTTGTTATAAATTGAGGTCTTCATCTACGGGATTTTGGAGTAGGGCAGCGCAGCAAGTCACCTTGCTGCGCTGCCCTACGCCAAAGTGAAAGGGCAGGAATGCTCTGTATTTATGCAATACAGTGCATTCCTGTCCTTTCTCTCTGTACTGGGAGCTTTTCAGCAGCCTAGCGTCAATGTAGGGACTCTTGTACCATGGTACAATGGTGCTTCTGTTGCATGAAGGATTGTTTTTGTGCAAGAAGGGGCACCTTCCTGCAATCCCAAAAGGTGTTTTCCTCTTTCAATGTGTGCTGCAGAATACAGCACATATAGAAAGAGGAAAAAACTAGGAGAAGTAAAGATATTTCTCCTTGTTACACCTCACCTCGGGAGGCGTAAGGAATTAGAGCTTCCCCAGGTTTACATGAGTTTGTAAATATGTGGCAGCGTAAAAATCCATGGGTGTTGCGTGGGAACACGCAACGCCCATGGAACACCTCCCGAGCGAAGAGTAAGGCAACGCAGCAATTTGCGCTGCGTCGCTTTACTCAAGATTTATGTGGCCACTCAAAGCCACACATGGTGGCTTTGTGTGACTTCATGAATCCGATTCAGAGACGTGCATCACACATGTACCACTTTACGTGGTGCAAAAGTGATGCAAGTGTCTCATATATAACCCCCTGGGATTCTGGTTGGCAGAGGTGTGCACCCTGTCCGAGCAGGAACCACAATCCTAGTCAGGGTAAGTCACAGCACACCCTAAATTAACTGGTGCTCACCCTTTGGTAGCTTGGCACAAAGCAGTCCGGCTTAACTTAAGAGGCAATGTGTAAAATATTTGTGCAACTCTTCAAACAGTAACACAGTGAAAACACCACAAAAAGACTCCACACCAGGTTAGAAAAATAGAACCTAATTTCATTAACAAAATAAGACCAAAACTACAAAAATCTAAAAGGTAGAACTTGAGTTTTGAATTTGTAAAGAATAAACTGAAATGTAGAGCTTAAAACCATAAAGCACCAACTGTGGCTATCTGGTCACTCTAAACTGGGTCAAATCCAAACGTTCAAGCTGACTGCGATTTAGCGTGGGTCAGAAATAGTCCCAGGTAAGTCCTGCTGAAGTTTTACCTTCTCAAGAACTGAGCCACGAGTCCTGTTTGCAGGGAAGTAGGTCGCTGGGTGCAAGGAGAGCATTGCTGGCGATGGTCCACGAAGAGCTGGCCAGCGTCACGGATGGACAGACTGGAGCCTTACGGTCATGAGCGGCGGTGCTTGCTGTGCGAAGAGACGAACTTGCGACAGCTTGTGCTGGTCCTGTTTGTAAGCGGCACAGTTCTGGAGGGAACAGGCGTGTTTGCGAAGAGCCCAAATACATGACTTAATGGGCCCAAAAAACATTTCCAAGTGCCCAGGGCCTGAGAGGCATCTCTTGGGGGTCAGGAGCTTATTGAAGATGGGTCCAGATGCTGTGGGAAGCCTGTTATGTGCCTGAGGCTCAGATCGGGAGGCCAGTAGACTTGCCCTAGGAGTCACTCTGGGGTCCTAAGTTCAAGATGGGTTCCCAGTACAGTTCTTTCACTGCAGGTAAAAGTGCAGAAGGCAGCAGGTCAGCATAACAGCAGTCCAGCAGAGTGACAGTCCTTCAGTAGCACAACAGTCCTTCTTCCTGGCAGACTATCCACAGATCCAGAAGTGTAATGATAGGTAGGGTCTGAAGCCGGGACTTATAACCAGTGGTACCTTTGAAGTGCTGGAGACTTCAAATAAGGACTTTGAAGTGCAAGGAAGTCCACACTTCCTGCCCTGGCTCCAGACTCACTACAGGGGGCTATTCAGCCCTTTGTGTGTGGACAGGAAACAGCCTATTCAGATGCAAGTGTGAGGCTGTGCCCAGCTCCTCCCTCCCATCCTGCCAGGATGACCCATCAAGGCCCATCAAGGCCCTGAAGCTGTGTGGCTGTCTAGGGGGAATACACAAGACAGGCTGCAGGCACACAGGGCTAAGAGCAGGCAAATGGCAACTTTCTAAAAGTGGCATTTTCAGAGTTGTAATGTTAAATTTACCATTGACGAGAATTTATCATTATAAATCCATAGGTATTAAGCTTGACAGATCTACTCCCTCTCAAGCGGAAATTACAGCTTATTTATTAAGTGTAATAAGGAATGAAGAGTAGGCCTCACAGTAGTGAAAAACGAATTTGGGAGTTTTTCACTACCAGGAAATGCACAACTTAAAAGTACATGTCCTACCTTTGATTACACTGTACCCTGCCCTATGGGCTACATAGGGCCTACCTTAGTGGTGACATATGTGTTTAAGGCTTGGCAAAGGATTTCTAATGCCAAGTCGGCATGGCAGTGTAAACTGCACACACAGGCTCTGCAGTGGCAGGCCTGAGATATGTTTGAGTGGGTGGCACAATCAGTGCTGCGGGTCCACTAGTAGCATTTAATTTACAGGCCCTGGGCTCTACAGTACTCTACAGTAGTGTTCTGAGACTATGTGTGCTAGGACCCTGGTGGTTCTAGGACGATTAATAGAGGAAGAACGTAACTTGCTCAGAGGTGTTAAGGTGTAGTTATTAACGGTTATGATGTAATCAGAGAGCAGGGTGAGATTGTATGCTGAGGAATAAACATGTACAATCCAGAGCTGTATGTGTGGCGTATTCATTTGCATGCTTCTGGGCAGTGATGGCCGGTGCAGGTAAGAGTGGTAGGGCGGGGGGGCATCGACAGATGATGACAAGGGAAAATAAATTTTAAAAAAAAGAACACAACTTACCTTGTGCTCGCCGAATCGCCGACTCTACGATGCGGCGAGTGCAAGATAAGTGGTTTTATTTCTTTTTTATTTTATTTTCCCTCATTGTCGTCTGTCGACTCCCTCCCCCCCCGCCTCACCGCTCTTACCTGCACTGGCTGTCACTGCTTCCGGGCTGAGGAGGATGCTACAACTGGCGATGAGGATGGGACCTGTGCCCTGAAGAAACAAGACTGCTCTACCTGGAAGCTTGCAACGTTGCAACAAACTCCTCGTGTGTGCCACGTGCACCCAATTTTGATGAGAAGCAGTTTGAAGTTGGCATGTGTGGAATCAAAGCCCCACTTTAGCCCATATACGGCCCTCGAAGAAGTTGAAGGCCCTGCAGAGGAACACATTCGAAAGCTCACAAGAAACCCCCTAGTAAAGTCAAAAGAAGAGATACTGTGCCAAAGCCTAACACAGAGCCATCATCCATGCAAAGCAAATGCTAAAGGCAGTGACAACCAGGTACGAAAGTACAAGCCTACTTACCAGCACGAGCGAGTGAAATGCCACACGACCTCGAATCGGGTGTGACGACTAAACCCTGTTGAGCCACCAACACGTGCAAAGCGGTGAACGGCGTCCAGTAAACCGAAAGGCATTTGGCATTGTTAATTTTTTCAATGGCTGCCAAAAGAAGCACGAAGTGCAGTGCAGCAGGCGCGCAACGCCCATTGGGCTGAAAGGGCTTCAGCCCTCCCCCCGTCGTATGTCTTAGTCCGGGCTGCTGCTGTGGGCTCGTCTAAGCAGTGTCTGGAGTTTTATCGCCGGCACGCCCGAGTTTTTCACAGGTCTTTAAAGACCATTTGCATATTTACATACCTTTGTAAACTGGTTACTGAGGCGTAGTTTTTTTTCATGTTCCAGTACCCCCTGGGCCCCCACTCTGCCTATTCCTTACATTTCGATTTTACTTTTACTGCCGTAGTGTGAGAATGCATTTCATGAAAAGGAATATTAAAGCAGGGTTGCCAAAAGAAAAATGCCAGCCATGTGTTGTTTAAAGAGCCTGCAAAGACCTCATCTTGACACTAAATAAGGTTATAAATAAAAAAAGTATGCATTCATTTGTAATATGACTTTTCTGTCTTTGTTCCCTTTAGTTATCAGTCATGGATCATTCAGGCAGCCCTAGAACACAATTACAAGTGATTTTTATTTATATTTGCTGTTCGAAGTATGCACAGGTAAGTGCAGAAAATACAGCTTGCGGTGACTGTTTATTTTTGTACCGTCTGGGACATCAAAATAATGAGCTGGCAACCCTAATCATAAGACTGGAAGTTTGTTGCAGGATCAACACATTATTTATTCCCTCCACCCTCGATCCCTCGATCCCTGATTAATGCCAGAATAGCAATAGTTTAACTTATATCTGAAACCCTATGCTGCCGTCAATAACATGCTGTGTTACTTCAAGTGTCTGTGAATGCACCTTGCATTCAGACAACTCACTCCTCATTCTTGCCCTTCACTTTCATGCTCACCCTGCAATCACAGCGATCACAATGCACTCACACTGATCACCATGCACTCACACCATTCACCCGCTCATCCTGCACTCACAGTGATCACTCTGCACTCACAATGCACTTGTGCTGTTCACCCTGTACCTCACCCTGCAGTCACACAAGTACACTACTCACCCTGCACTCATGTGACACTTCGCTCACATGTCCCCCTCACTGCTCAATCTGCAATCTCACTCAAACAAGCCCATCACTAACCATGCATTCATTCGTCCCACTCTGCACTTCCATCCGCCCCCAAATTCACCTCACTCACCCTGCAGTCACTCCTCTTACCCTACTCTCACACTGTTGCATCACTCACTGTGCCCTCACATGGGCATTCCTGCCACCCACACAGTGCAGAGGGTTAATGTACCTGCTACAAAGAACGTGTACCAAGCAGATCACAGAACTGAGTGTGAGTATACTATTAGTAGCGCTATAAACAAATGAAATGTTTGTCAGAAAGGTGCTATAGAGAGATGAGGTGCATTGTTGGTGAGTGGTAGTGAGGGAATTTATGGAGAAGGAGGAAATGGGGGAGAAGGCGCCAAAAAAGACTGTTGCACCATGTGCGACCAGTGCTAGGGCCAGCTTTGACTGGGAGTGTTAGCCCCTAGTGGCGGCTCCTCCGCTATGGCGGAGGAGCGTCGCTCGCTGCTTTCGAGCAGTGGAAAGGAAATATATAATGATAATAACTTTAAGTTATTATCATTTTATGTTTCCGGGCGGGGCTGCTCTGCTCAGGGAACAGGGCAGGGGAGGAGTGGTATGCCCACTCCCAAGTGCGCAATGACTGTTTGGTCGGCCGAACCAGTCATGCGCACTCTCCCCTTCTCCATGCAGGTTGCATTACAGCCTGCATGGCCCACCCCTACAGCTCCACACTGCATTGCAGTAATTGGCTTAGGGGAGTGAACCTGGCTGCCTGCTTCTTGTTCCTTAAGTCGGTAGCAGGAGAGCAGGACCAGAGACTGGCGGAAAGGTACGTTTTTATTTATTTTTATTTTTTGCATTGCGTGATCCCCCGCGCGACACCTCCATGTGACGCCCACCCACGCAACACCCCCATGCATGACCCCCCTGTGTGACCCCCCTGCATGACACCCCCTGCACGAAACCCCCACGACCCCCTGCACCCGCCCCCGCCACCCACAAGCCATGCCGGCCACCCCTGTTAGCCCCCCCCGAAGTTCAGGTCTAGTTGCGCCCCTGCAGTGCAGTCATGTTTCTGAAACCATCACCACCCTTCGACACCGCCAAAAAGCAGAATATTGGCACCAGATGGACTGCATGGATCGAGACGTTTGATGATTTCATAGATGCGCTAGAGGAAGTATATGACAAGAAAATCATAAAATACCGAAATAATCTTGCCTGTGATGGCGTGAAAGAAGTGATAAAGAAAATATCACAAGCTGATGCAGTATCATGCCATCAAATCAAGGAAGTGTTGGTGCCAAGTTCAATCTGATGCCGACCGGCGAATGTAAAAGGTACATTTTCAGTCGAGCACGACAGCAAGCTGGTGAAACGATGGATGAGTTTTTGAAAGACTTGATGAGCTTATCAACACTGCAAGTCTAGTGAATTTAATGATGAAGAAGCCATACCTCTTCGATGGCTGTCTTTCAGACTCCTTCCAAAGATGCATGTTGAGAGAGAAGCTCAGCTTAGAGAGAGTACTAACGTCTGCCAGGGTTGAACAAAGAGTGGATTGACAAGCCACTAACATGGAAGTTGGAACAGTGAAAGTGAGTCAGTGTTGGCCGTGAAGAGTAAGAACAAACACCTAGTAGACACGTCAGTCATCATCTACACAGATGAAAAGGTTGTGTTGCTGATGTGGGTTTTCCTTTCCACATGAAGGCAAATATCCAGCCATAGGCTAAACATGCAAAGGCTGCGGTTAGGAGAGCCACTTTGTAATGGTTTGCAAAGCGAAAGAGAAACTAACTACATCACAGCGAGCAGAGAAAATGGATACCAGAAAGTTCCAGAAGCATTCTCGCCACACCCACAAAACAAAAAAGCAACATCAGTTGCAACAAGTGGAAACCAGACAGAGTCGATCGTCGTCAAGTTAATCCTACACAGGCTCGTCAACATCGTTATCGAGTTCCAGTGAAGGAAATGGATGTGTGCTGATTGCATCGACCAATCAGTGACAGGCACATGTAGGTCTGGTTGCTTACCAGAAAGAACAAACAACAAAGGAAAGCCACCAAATGAAACAACAAAACTTATTTGGACATTGCCCCAAGATTACAATAAAGGTCAACGGTTGCCCCATAACCTATATTACAGACATTGGTGCGTCGATTAACATCATTCCAAGTCGAAAAGTTCAACAGTCTATCTCCTGTGCCATGCCTCAACCTGTCAAACACGAAAGTGTACACGTGGCCGCTTCTAAACCGTTGCAGAGTCAAGGGTTATTCACAGCTACTTTGAAACACAAAGCAGTATCAGTACAAGTGGCAATTAATGTTCTTCAAGGAGCTTCGTCCAGTGCTTGCCTACTCAGCTTTGCCACCGCTGCTGACATGGGGATAATAAATTATAATGAATTAATATTTAATTATTAAATATTATTAGTTATTTAATTGATAATTAATTTTGTACGTTGAGTAATTAATATAATTTTTTAAGATATATTTTAGGTGCGGGTAGTTGGGTTTATAGGGGTAAGGGGTGGGAAGTTAACTATGTATAATTAATTAATGATTTTTTATTTATTAATAATTGTTTAATTGATAATTAATTATTAACTTATTATCAATTATGGAATTGATAATTATGTAAATTGTGAAATTATCATATTTGTTAAGTTATATTTTAGGTGTGGGTTGTTTACTTTGTAGAGGAATAGGGTGGGAAGTTAATTAAGAAATAATAAATTAAAAATTATCGATTCATTTATTAAAAAGTGTTTTATTTATTATTTAATATGTTAATTATGTTATACTTTTTTAAATTTTAAATACATTTTAATTGTTGGCTGTTTGTGGGAATATAGTGTGGCATTTTAATTAATAATAGTTGTTTTAATTGATAATAATAATTTAAAAATTTAATAATTGTGTAATTTGTTGTTAAAATTTAGATATATAATTTTTATATTTACAATTTTATAATTTGATTTATTTAATTGAGTTGTTAAAATATGTTATTTGTTTGTAGTGAATTACTCTCTATCTATTGCTGCCCCGACTGGAGTGGGAATAATCAATTTTGCCCCTCCAGAGTCCAGCGCTTTCCCTACTGTTACATAGATTGGAGTGGGAATAGAAAGTTTTACCCCTCCTGTGTCCAATGCTTTCCCTACTGTTGCACTGAATGGAGTGGGAATAGTAAATTTTACCCTTCCTGAGTCCAAAAGAGTACACCACTGTGGCTCCATGCAAATGGTGTTGTGGAACAATTTATGGGTACAATCAATAGAGTAATCTAGCAAGCATCAATCGAGGGGATTGAATTAAAGCAAGCCCTGTGTCAAGCCCTTCCTGCTGATCGGTCAACTCCCCACTTCACAACGGGTTAAAGTCCAGCCACCTTGTTATTTGGGACAGCCTTCGGAACCAAGCTGCCACAATGGACAGTAGACTGATTTTTAAGTGCTCACAGGGTTCATGTGACAGACACCTCTCGAGAGTACAAAATGAAGACTTATCCTGATTGGCGTCGGAGAGCCCGACAGACATTCTTCAATGAAGGTGACTTAGTCCTAGTCAAGCCGAAGTGAAAGCGTAAAACAGATACTCCATTTGCTGTCAATCCTCTGAGAGTTGTGATGTACAAAGGACATATGGTGACTGCACATCTACCCATACAGTCCATCACACAGGACTCATAACATTTTAAACATCTACCTCTGCGATTGTCAGCTCCTGCACCTACAAATGATACCATCACTCCTGATCAAACAGCTGAACCTGTACCATCGATGCATGACCAGATTGAGTCTCAACCACTTCATGCTACTTGATCTGGCTGACTAGTGTGAGCACCTCGATGACTCATCAAAGAAATAGAATGTAACTGTTGTTTGTACTTTTTATTTAACAGAGGGGGAGATGTAGTGTCTGGAGACTAGGTGTGCTAGGACCCTTGTGGTTCTGAGCGGACTTCATAGAGGAGGTAGGAAACTTGCTGGGAGGTGGTAAGGTGTGGTTATTAACGGTTATGACATATCCAGAGAGCAGAGTGAGACTGTATACTGAGGAATAAAGACGTACACTTCAGAGCTCGGTGTGTGGCATATTCATTGGCATGCTCCCGGGCTGGGGAGGATGCTACATCTACGAAGGACTTATAGGTAAATTAAATTTGACAACTGTGGATAAGTTAATCAAGCCATGTTTAGGGGAGTGATCACCAACACTTTAGCACTGGTAAAGTGCACAGGGTCCTAAGGCCAACAAAAACGAATTCAGCGAAGAGAAAGGCAAAAAATATGGGGGTAACACTGCAGAAAGGGCCCTCTCCAACACATGCTATGGTAAATGATAACACCATTTGAATGTTTATTTAATTTTGTGGCGAGCATTTTGCTACCATTTTCTCAAAAGTATCTTAGAGTGGGACCTTCTTGTTTGGCACACCAAAAAAGTACGGGAATTTTTCTTAAGGGCCATTTGAAAGCCTAGGCCTTTTAGAAAAATTAAATGAAAAGTGCTCTGTGAAAAACAATGACATCATTTTTCCATCATTTTCTCTGGGGGAGGTGGAACCCCCCCGAATCCCTCCTTGAGGAGGTCGGCTCAGTCAATGATCGCCAGAAGCCGCTGAGGAGAAAAGGGGAAACAATGCAGAAAAGCCGCAGGAAATCTGCGCGTCTGGAGATACACTGCACATTTAAATTCTTATCAGCCTGTCGGTCCCATCTGCCTCTCTGCTCAGTGTGTCCTATAAATTCTTTGGAGTGCCTGCGCGGTTTGTTAATGGCTGTGCAGAGCAGATTTTAAGAATCTCCCTGGATCAGCTGGGCTGGCAGGCCCACCGTGACACCGTGTAAGACAAGCCTCTTAGACCGTGGCCGTCCAGACACATTCCGAACACTAACACACTCAGGATTCATTCACGGCTCAGCCATTTAAATTCCATTACAGCTCAGAAGCCCAAACTAAATTGGATTTTGAAAATTCTGTTTAAGGAAGTGAAACAAAAGGTTTTGTTTCTCTGTCCATGCGTTGAACGGCTGCATAAACTACTTGGGTTTAACATTGAAACTCTAAGCAAGACGGCTGAAAACTTCAGATAGGTTAACCGTAATTAGACAAATTGTGGAAAGGTTTGACAGCACACTACGGATGCTCTTCTAAGAACATAGGCTATGTTTTCATTAGGTTATGGGCTCATGTTGCACCTGGGCTCAGAGGTGGGAAGGGGCCCAACAACAACAGCCCCTCGAACCCCCAGAGGTCACCTAAAAAACCTTGCAGAAGTTCAGAATCTTCAGGAGCATTAAAGAGGATTTGCATTTTGATTGTTTTGTGTCACATTTGCTGTGCGTTCAAAGACATAGCTCAAATGTCAATCTAGTCTTCTGACAAACTGCTGATTATTCATTTAAAATCGAGACTAGAGTTTACTTTTCCTTCCCTCACTGCAAGTTGGGAGGATTTTGTAAAGGGAACTCTGTGAAAATCTTGCTGATATGAAAAGAATGGCTGTAGGATGTTGTTTTCTTCTACACAAAACAAAATTTAAATACCTAAAAATGAACTAAAATAAAATATTTCAAAATTAATAAACAGGAAATCACAAATGAAGCGTTTTTTTCCTAATTTTAAGGAGTTATGGAAGTAAAGATTTGAATAGGGTTAAAAGAAATCATGATACTGGGTGATGCTCAAATGCCAAATATTTTAGCAGTAAAATTGTACGGCAATGTAGTGGTCATTACAATGGAAAATGTGCTGTCTGTAAATGACTCCGGCTACTGCACCGTGCTTTAGTAAAATATTTGTGATGTTGTGCTCCTAAATGCAACACAAGCTACAGACTACCCTTCCCATTCTCCTGCTGAATGGGCGTGACTCATTTGCTTCACTTGATCTTTGTTTGATGCTTGGATTTTTCACAATCCCTATACGTTCAGTGATGTAACATTGATGGCAGCACCACCAGTCTGAAAATTGTTCCAGCACCTCTGCGTACTAGAGCCACAGGAGCTCTTACAGCACAGGGAGCTTGCTGTCACTTGCTTTGGTGCTGAAGGGGAGAGGGGCGGCGGGGAACAAGCAGCAGCAGGGACACAGAGGGAAAAGGCGCACCACACCTTCAACAGAGACTGCACCACCATGACCCCGAACTATGCCGCACCATCAAATGCATCAACATCAACTCCGCCACCTTCCCGGAAGACTGGAAACATGCAGAGATCAACCCCTTGCTGAAGAAGCCCTCTGCCGATCCGACAGACCTCAAGAACTTCAGGCCCACCTCTCTCCTACCCTTCCCAGACTAGGTCATCAAAAGGGCCATTAACGCTCAACTTTCTGAATTCATCAAAGCAAACCACATCCTGGACCTCTCCCAATCTGGCTTCCAAAGCAACCATAGCACCAAGACCACTCTCCTCGCCACCGCAGACGACGTCCCCACCCTCCTCATCCGAGGCACAACTGCAGCCCTCATCCTCCTGGACCTCTCAGCCGCCTCGATGCTGTTTCTCACCGCACCCTATGAACAAGACTCCACAACGCCTGCATCCGCGACAAAGCCCTAGAATGGATCCTCTCCTTCCTCACCGGCTGAACACAGAGAGTCAGACTACCACCATTCCACTCTGAACCCACAGAGATCAGCTGCGGAGTGCCTCAGGACTGCTCCCTGAGCCCCACTCTCTTCAAAATCTACATAGCCCCGCTCGCAGCCATTGTCAGGAACCACGGACTCAACATCCTCTCCTACTTCGACGACACCCAGCTGATTTTCTCCCTCACCAACAAACCCATAGTCGCCAAGAACAGCTTTCATGAGAGGGTGAAGGCTGTCGCCACCTTGATGAAGAATAGCTGCCTCAAGCTCAACTCAGAGAAGACCAAAGTCCTCATCATGGGCTCTACCTCCTCCGCCTGGGATGACTCCTGGTGGCCCGCAGCACTTGGATGCCCCCCCATTCCCACAGACCACGCATGGAACCTCAGCATCATCCTGGACTCCTCGCTCACCATGAGCCGCCAGATCAACTCTGTCTCATCATCCTGCTTATTAACGCTACGCCTGCTGCGAAAGATCTTCAAGTGGATCCCCATCGAACCCAGAAAGATGGTCACCCATGCACTCATCAGGAGCAGAACTGACTATGGCAACACACTCTACGCCGGCATCATCCAGAAACTCCTCAAGAAACTGCAGTACATTCAGAACACCTCCGCCAGACTCATCCTCAACATCCCCCGCTGCAGCCACATCACCGGCCACCTGATAGACCTCCACTGACTCCCAGTCAACAGTAGAATCACCTTCAAGCTCCTCACACATGCCAACAAAGCCCTACATGATGCGGGACCTGCGTACCTTAACCACCGCCTCGCATTCCATGCACCCACCCATGTATCCCCAAGACCATGGCCGGATGAAGATCCTTCTCCTACCTCGCAGCAAAGACCTGGAACACCCTGCCTCTCCACCTTAGGCAATCACTGTCACTGCCTCAATTTAGTAAGGACTTGAAGACCTAGCTCTTCGACTGAACCACAGCGCCTTCGACGGACCAGCATTCCCCCACCCCAGCGTCTTGAGACCCTTACAAGTGAGTAGTCGTGCTTTTTAAGCCACCTGATTGATTAATTGATTGAATTCCTTCAGCTGCTGAAGTCAGACTGTGAGCAGCAGAATCTACTGAGGGGTCTGTGAAGGCCTCATCTTGCGCACACTGAATACTCACTTTTGTAAATGTAGAGTGCACAGTTTGCCCTGGTTGCCTGACGCCATCAGAGGTCAACGAAGAAGTTATGCCCATGCTGCTAGGTGGCTTCTGAAGACAAGACAGTAATCAATGCGTTCAGCTTTACGGGGAGGGGGAGGAGGACCATATAAGGGCAGTTAGTAAAAGAACATTGCTTACTTAGGACAGCGTGCTGAAACTGGGGAAATGAATGATTTGAGGGTTGTTTGCTTTATTTTGTGCTAAAAAATGCGCAGGTAACTTTCTTCTTTGGGTCGATAATGCACAATTCTTCCTTATTGAAACCATCAGTAGAAATAGTTATCCTTCTGAGACCCGTGGAAACTGACCAGAATCTCAGAAAAGAAGATGCTGCTTCCCAGAGTGAGGTATTCAGAGACGTGGTACTCAAGACTGCTATGCACAGCAAATTAACAGGGAAAGCTGAGTTAAGGGTCCGTCTTGACTCTAAGAGCCCGTCTTGGCTCTAAGAGCTCAGACTCAAACTGCGCCATGGGAAGATTTTGGCATCAAAATCGTGCAACAAATATTATGTAAAAATATGATAAAGTTTCTTCAAAATTCCAAAAAGTATATTTCTTTGACCAGCGTCTCACCTTAGTATGTTAGATTATATCATTGCATTGAGAGGTATTTATTAAAAGTGACAAATTTTAAACATGAACTTAGAAACATTTTTGCCCCTCGCCCACTCCAACAATACCATTAGTTAACTAAGAGGCAAACCAGTTGTCATGTGCACCCTATATGTGGACTATATTCCTATTTTACAAGGAGCAACATTATAGTCTATTAAGTCAAACACAAGAGATATTTTTGTACACATCCTCACATATTTCAAAGTTTCTCAAATGCAGTAATGAAAAAATAGGAGCCACGATAAAATAAAATAATTGCCTAGGATTACAAAATTTGCTCAAGTGGCCATGCCTGAATTGATCCCAGGTTTTCTGGTCTCACATTGTGCAATTCAGCCACTAGATTGGCATCCATTTCTGCGTCTTGTTTGACATCAAAGTTTACTGCTTTGCCTTTCATTCTTGGTGCATGAGGTTCAAGCTTGGGTAGCAGGCAGAAGCCACAAGAAAACTCAGCTCATTTTAGGCTTGTGGGCTCAAGAGGTCCTCAAGCTGAATCACAGCCTAACATCTAGCTCAAGCTTTCAGTGGCTTGATTCACCTCCATACTTTACTCTGGGCGTTCTGTGCCTGAAATAAGCTTAGATGCCCCTGCCAGTGTGATACCTGTTTTGTATTTGAGGATATCTTAGCTTTCATCTTTTACCTGTGATGCATGTGAGGGGAACTTACACTGCTGCCAAATGTGTGTGTGTATATATATATATATATATATATATATATATATATATACATATATAGATATATATATAGATATATATATAGATATATATATATTCACTTAAAATATATATATATGTATATATCTATATATATATCTATATATTTATATATATATATATATGTAGATATATATATATATATATATATATATATATATATATATTCACTTAAAAAACCATAGGTTTCAGGCACGTTATAGTTAGAAATTAGCATTTAAAAAACCTTTGAAATTCATTGAAAAAACCATAGGTTTCAGACACGTTATGGTTAGAAATTAGAATTTAAAAAACCTTTGAAATTCACTGAAAAAACCATAGGTTTCAGGCACGTTATAGTTAGAAATTAGCATTTGAAAAACCTTAGAAAGTCACTGAAAAAACCATAGGTTTTAGGGACAGTTATAGTTAGTTGGACATTTCACTCATACAAAACCATAGAAATTCCCCCGTTATAGTTAGTTCAGCTAACTATAATTCGCGCCCCCGCAATGCACTGCTGATGACGTCACATATTGCATCACTCATGACATGGTCAGTGACATCACTGATGACATCACTGATGACATCTCAAATAATAGGGCAGGGGGATTAAAACTTCCTCTTAAAACGCGCCCCGGGGCGCGTTTGCACAGTGGTGAAGGGAGGGGGGCCTGAGGTGACATGTGTGCAAACAAGCCCTGTGGCCGTTTTAAGTTGGGAGATTAAGTCCCCTTGAATCCTGAGGGTCCCTGGGGTCCAACTAGCCCACTAGGTACCTCCAGTAAGCGCCACAGAGCTGCGTTGCCCAGAGGTGTAAAAAGGGGCGTGGCCTGGACCACCTCTCTGCAACGCAGCCCTGTGGCGCGCACTGGAGGTACCTGGTGGGCTAGTTGGCCCCCAGGGTCCCTCAGGATTCAAGGGGAATTAATTCCCCAACTTAAAACGCGCCACGAGGCGTGTTTGCACACATGTCACCTGAGGCCCCGCCCCCTCCCTTCACCACTGTGCAAACGCACCCTGTGGCGCGTTTTAAGTTGGGGTATTAGGTCCCCTTGAATCCTGAGGGTCCCTGGGGTCCAACTAGCCCACCAGGTACTTCCAGTAAGCGCCACAGGCCTGCGTTGCAGAGAGGTGGTCCGAGGCCACGCCCCTTTTTACACCTCTCTGCAACGCAGCTCTGTGGCGCTTACTGGAGGTAGCTGGTGGGCTAGTTGGACCCCAGGGACCCCCAGTATTCAAGGGGAATTAATGCCCCAATTTAAAACGCGCCACAGGGCAGAGTGATGAAGGGAGGGGGCGGGGCCTGAGGCACAGTCGCGTCTTTTTTTTGTTTTGATTTTTTAGAAGGGGGGCTGTGTGGCCCCCCTTCTTTTTTGGGCCCCATCCCCCAGGGCCTGACCCCTGTTTTTATAAGAAGAAAAAAAAAACTGAACGGGAAGGGGGCCGCGTGGCCCCCCTCCCGTGGCCAATTCCGGCCCCGGGGACCCCATCCCCCGGGGCATGGCCACATTTAAAAAAAAATTTAAGGAGGGGGGCTGCGTGGCCCCCCTCCTGAGGCCTCTATTGGCCCCGGGGACCCCATCCCCCGGGGCCGGCCTTTTTTTATTTTTATTTTGGGGAGGGGGGCCGCGTGGTCCCCCTCCAGGGCCACTACTAGCCCCGGGGACCCCATCCCCCGGGGCAGGCCCTCTCCGTTGGGGACCGTGGGGGGAGCCCCAACGCCCCCACGGTCCCGCCCGGCTCCCGCGTCCTGCAGGAGCCGGCATTGCTTTCCACATGGGGAGCTGCTAACATGCAGCTCCCCTTGTGGAAAAGCAATCTGCTTTAGATTTTGGAAGAGAGAGCAGGTTTCCTGCTCTCTCTTCCAAAATCCAAAGCAAGTTTGCTATGGCAGGACGGGAGCCGCAAGCCTCCCGTCCTGCCATAGCAAACAGCAGTGTCCCGGGGGTGGGCTAACTATATCAAAAATGGCGTGCCACGGAGCTCCATTCAAGCTCTTCTTATGCCGCACCATTAACAAGATTACCTAAAGGCAGCGGAGTTAATTTTTAAGCACATGCGGATGACACACACATTTTTTAAAGTGCAGGCAATGAATATGAGCATGCATAATTCCATCACAGCCTGGCCCATCTTCTTTTTTTGTTGTTGCATTTTTATATAATTCTCAGCAGTATGAGCAGTGACCAAAGACAAATACATCAAATCTACTAATACATAGTGGATGCCTAAAAGTTTCTCAAATTGAATGCTTCCATAACAGAATATTTAATCATCAAACATACAGGCACCACACCTCTCCCTTCAAACTAGCAAGACCTAATGGGTTCCAGTTCACCACCATCAAATACGTTCACAAGCTGGGCATAGTAACAAAGGCAGAACGCAACATGCAAGTGTCTAAATTAGCCAGCATTCGTTTTTGATACCTCAAACTTCTCAAAAGTCTGTTGCTTTTCATGAAAAAGACCTTCCACACACCAGTGGCAAACACTTTCATTCTTTCATGACTGGACTAATGGAAAGCCTGATTTCTGGGCTTTCCCGATAAATTGCTCAGGTGCTTATAGATAGTCCAGATCACAGCTGCCCGTTTACTAATCGGTATGCCACGTAATGAGCACATATTTCCTGCTCTTCACAGTATGCACTGGCTGCCCATTGAAACTTGACAACATGGCTAAAAGACATTTATATTGACAAGGCCAATAGCTCTGGCATTGCTAAGATCTATTGACTTTGTCAATGCTTCTTTGGTGTTGACGGGGTCTTGCTTAACAAATGTGGAAGTGATAGTGAGAAACAGTTGAGGAGCTTTGAAGTGAAGCAAGGATGTGGTGTAATGGCCAGAGCTACCGACAGGGGAACTAGGTTCGAATCTCACGGTCGGCTGAACAGTATGTGATTCGGGGCAAATCACTTACGCTTCCCCCTGCGTACGACAATTAATGTGTCATTGTGTAATATAACTGGTGAGCACTTGAAGCGTTGCAATACCATCGGCTATTGTTAGCCCTATGGCAAGATGGAGGATGGAATAAGCGCTTCAATACTATTGGATAATGCCCAAAAAAAAAAAACAGCAGCGATGAGGGAGGTAGTGGGGGGACGGGTCAATCAGGGAAGCAGGAGGGGATGGGGAGATGGGCAAGCAAAGACAGGAGAGGGCGGGAGGAAGCAACAATGAAGGGGCAGAAAATACCTTAACTGAAGCAGGATCCATGACAAAATGAATATGTCATTGTGGAATGTAACTGGTGAGCCCTTAAAGCGCTCCTATACCATCAGCTCATGTTTGCGCTATGGAAAGACGAAGGGCGGAGCGAACGCTCCAATACCATTGGATCGTGAAAAAATAAAAAAAATAAGTGATGTTTGTGTTTTAACAACTTTTAAAGTAATGCCTTCGTTTATGTACATACGCATGCATTTTAGTGGTATGTGTGTATGAGTACAAGGGAGACGGCCTGAAAACTCAAGTACTCCTATGGAGTGCTTGAAAACAAAGAAAAAATAGCTGCGCAAACCGGGAGCAGTGTAAGGAGACATGTACTTGGTCCATGTGCTATGGGAGGAGGAAACACAAGAAGATGGCATGACACCCACATGCCATGACGAATGGCATCAAGGAACATGACAGCAACGCTGAAGTTTACCAATGGTAGGAGATGGGCAGCCTGTAAGCTCACAGATAAGAACACAATACATGTCTTTGAGACAGAGCATGCACCGTCTAGCCAAGACCTAAAAACCATAGATTTTGCACAATTGAAACCTACTGGCTTTGCCACTGTTTGTTGTGTTTAGAAGCAGGGAGAGCAAGTGATTATATGTAGTCACAAAATGTGGAACTGAGGCCAATGCTAGGGAGAGGATGTGGCGTAAGGCCAGAGCTGTTGACTACGGAGCTGGTAAACCAGGTTAAAGTTTTGACGTCTGCTTAACAGCCTTGATTTTGGGCAAATCACCTAATCCTGCCCTGCCTCCAAAAATGTATGTGTTCTTGTGTAAAGTAACTGGTGCTAATGTACAGTGCTCAAATACCTTCGGGTGGTGTTTGGCTCTATAAAATTTCACCCAAAAAAGTAACTGGTGCTTATGTAAAGCGCTCCAATACCTTTGGGTGGTGTTGGTGCTACATACAATATGCACAAAAAAAATGAAAAACAGAGTTGGTGGAGGAGGGGATCTGTACAACGGAGTTCAGTGGGGGCAAGCAGCGAAGGGGTGAGATGCACGGGCAACCAACAGCAAATGGGGACAGCCACAGGGAGGTTAAGGGATTTGCCCGTAATCATAAAATGTGGAACTGAGGCCGAAGCTAGGGAGACAATGTGGCATCCTCTTGGGAGAGGATGTGGCATGAGGGCCAAAGTTGCCGACTATGGAGCTGGGAAACTGGGTTTGAGTTTCGGCGTCGCCTTAACATCCTTGATTCTGGGCAAATCACTTATTCTCCCCGTGCCTACAAAAATGAATGTGTCCTTGTGTAAAGTAACTGGTGCTAATGTAAAGTGCTCCAATACCTTCGGGTGGAGTTTGGCGCTATATAAATCTGCACACAAGAAACAAATGTGAAAAGCAGAGTTGGGGAGGAGGGGATATGGGGGAAGAGGGGATCTGTGCAGGAGTTCAGCGTGGGCAAGCAGCGATAGGCGGGAGGTTGATGAGCAACCAACAGCAAATGTGGCTGGCATGGGGAGAGTAAGTGATTTGCCTAAGTTTACGGTGTCCTCCTGAAAATTAACTGGTGTTAATGTAAAGCACTCCAATACTTTCGAGTAGTGTTGGTGCTGTATAAAACTGCACAAAAAGTAACTGGTGCTAATGTAAAGCACTCCAATATCTTTGGGTGGTGTAGGTGCTACATAAAACATACTTTACACAAAAGAGGAGGCGGGGTCCAAGGGAATTTTAAGACCAGCAAGGATTAAATCCCCAAACAATTGATAATAAACACTAAAAAATCCTCGGGTCTAGAATGCCAAACAAAACAAGAAGGAGACACTGGAGATTATCTTATTACACTTGTGGGGGAATCCCTTTGTTAGGACGAAATCCCTCACCCACCGTAGGTGGCATGCTTCATCATTGGGATTCTCCTCGTGATGGGAAAACCTAGTCCCGCCACGGGCTACAATCCCCTCTCTGAGAGGGAGGAGCTCAGGGATGTTTTGTTCGTAATTGTTAGGATATGCTAAATCCTGCAATGAGAAGAAAGATGACTGGTTGGGTCGAGGGAGCAGCGCAAAAAAAGATACAAACTGTGAGGATAGTGATATTAAAACTAGCTACCAAGAGCGACAGGAATAGCTTTGTTGACTCGTTCCTGGTGCCAGGATTAAAGACAGAGCACCTGCAGTGAGAATTTATAACTGCACGTTTCAAACGAAGGCAGGTCTACATGTTTCAGCCTTATAAACCCATAAAGGTGTCGCGGCTTTCGTCAGGACCTAAATATGCTACTGCGTGACGAGTGATAAATAATAAAGTGAAATACAACACCAGTAATCCTACTGACTGTGTAGCTCATTTACTGGTCGAACCTGTATAAAAACACAAGCAACACATGAGAAATCAAATATACAAGTGACCCTAAGCACGTTTGTTTAAACAATTTGGAGGACAGTGCGAGATGCTTATGTCGTCACTGGCCTACTTTAATGACAGTTATTATGATAAAGGATTTGCTTACACGTATTGTACAGATAAGAGGCCTCACCTCAACCTGGTGACAGCTCAGGGAAGGAGTACCGCTCTGAAAGAAAAGGGTGTTGGATGTGTCAAACATTGCAAAATTTATATAGACACATCTCCTTAACCCCTTCCCTGCTCATGACGAGCTCAGCTCGTCATGCCTCACGGTCGGGCTGTGCGCATGACGAGCTAAGCTCGTCATGACCCCGCCCGCGATTGGAATGTCCAGCACCTGGCTGGAATTCCGCTCGCAGCGAAGGCGTTAACAGAATCATGTAGAGAAATCTAATCACAAAAAAATAAATGCACACATGTGCTTACTAAAAAGATGTCTAATGGCTCGGGACTCACACTAGTGAGTACCTCAGAGACACACATCAATCAGCCACGTCAATGAAGCAAATAATCGCGTGGCCGCTATGTGTGGGAATACTAGATAGATCTGTCTTGATGTACTAGGATCAGGCTGCATATTTTAAAGAGGAGAACCACTGTAAACAGAATAGGCCCAGAGTTCAGGTGCTGTTCAGAACCGGGTAAAAACTGGATTAATATCCTTACTTGAATAACCCGGGGCTTAGACTCTGTTTTAGCAAGCCACCAGAGCCAGAGGCAATGCCTTAATAAGATTCAAACTGTTGACAGAGTTAGTCAGACAAATTCGAGAGAATATTGCCAGACGATTGTATCAATGCAAATCATGTGCCCAGAATTCAAGTGCAATTAAGAACCGGGGGTAGTATCTATAATTAGGAGTCCCTGGGACTTAATCTCTGTTCTGATAAGCCGCCAGGACCAGAGGTAATGCCTTCGCAAGAAACTAATTACGCACAGAGTTAAAAAGGCAAATCGGAGGGAAGCTCGCCAGGGAATTAGCCATAAACCAAAAGTAAAGTAAACCGTTGCCCCTTGACGAGTGGGACAGCGGAAGGAAGGCTAACTGTACCTAGCAATGCCACGGCCAGGCTCCGCCGAGCCTCTTACCTATCCGTTGGTACTCCGGACGGTCTTCAAGCTGTAACCAGAGGCAGTCAGCTGCTGCTCGCAGGGAATTCAAATAGCCTATGGAACCCAGGACGCTTGCGCATGACGTACGAGCGTCATCGCATAACGGCCGAGAATGACAGGAGAGTCTAGTCATTCTCAGTTGCGATGTCCTCTCCGGTGCCGTGAAATGCTGGTATTCAAATACTGGATCACAATGAGGGTTCCTCCTTCTATTGGACTAAAAAGTGTAATGCATCTACACTAAAATGTAAGTTCAATAGATCTGGTGGAAATAAGAGCTTTGAAAAATCCATTAGGTGTATGCTGGGAATTGTAGTGCATCTCCCCTGGAGTGTAAAAGCAGTTGATCATGTAAAAGAATGGGCTTGCGAATATCCTATAGCGCAACTGGGTTTATACTCAGTTATTGCTCAGAGCCTCTCTGTAGTGTCATAGCCATTTGACACTGTGTGACATGTTTTACTGTATTTTCTAAAGATGTATTTAATGTTCACCTTGGCAAAATGCTGACCGGCAAAGCAGTTACTGCGGACCATAAAAGTTGATAAAGGCAATAATGCCCTCATTTCTGGTCTCAGTAGAGGGTCAACATTTACCAATAGGGTATAAGGTATGCAGACAAAAATAGAAATCGATCTTTACAAACCAAGTATGGTTTATTGGACACGATGTCTTGATTCTATTATTTTTTACAATGCAGTCCAAGGGATATCGTCATTCAAGCCCCCACTGTCGCTATGTAGCTTATGAACCCATCTTTGCTCTTGCAGAAATAAGAATTTGGTTATGTCAGATATATGGGAAGGGATGTATGGTTGTTCCAACCCTGTCCAACTCAAATCTTTTGCTGAGTGATTTTTCTCAAGGAAATGGTTTGTAAGTTTGGTAGAATGTTCCTTACATCGGATGGTACTCTTATGTTCCATTATCCTGGTTTTGATCTTTCGTGTGGTCATGCCCACATAACGTAGTCCGCATGGACAAGTTACCAAGTAAATGAGCCTTTTTCTGTTGCAGTTAATGTGGCGGGCTAGTATCCAAGGTCCATCTGTGCCATTGTCAATCGAGGTTGTATGTTTAGTCTGTGGACATGCTGCACAGGCCCCTCATGGAAAATGTCCTTTGACCGCCGGTAAACTCCAAAGTGTGTCTTGGTTTGTGGGTCTCTTGTTCTGGGGTCTCGTGTGGACCAGCCGGTCCCTTAAGTTGGTGCTCCTTTTAAAAGCAAACAAGGGTTCAGGAATAGGAGTATTTCCTATGTTGAGAATCTTCCAGTCCTTTCGGATGCTCTTCTTAATCTGGTTGGAAAATGTGCAAAAAGTATGGACACGTGTGATCCTGAAGAGCTCTTCTTTAGGTGGAGCGATCTCAATCAGGGCCTCTCTGTTGTTGTTTCTTGCTCTTTTGAGAGAGCGTCGAATCAATTTGGCAGGATAATCCCTCTTTCTGAGTTGTGAGCGTTCTGGCGTGTTCCTCAAATTTGTCCCTGGAAGAACAATTCGTCCTGATTCGCAAGAATTGCCCATAAGGCAAATTGTCTCGGAGTGATTTAGGGTGATAACTCTTACAAGACAAAAGAGAGTTCCGGGCCATTGGCTTTCTATACAACTCTGTCCCGAGTCCATCACCTGTGGGAAAAGTTTATATGTCCAAGAACGGTAGGCTGGTGTTGCTGAATTCGAACGTGAATTTCAAAAACTCGTTCTTGATATTAATCCACTGGTGGCAATCAATGATGGTATCTGGTTCTCCCCGCCAGATGACAAAGATGTCATCAATATAGCGCTTCCACAGGAGGATGTGGGTCCTGTAGGGGTTCCTTTCTGTCAAGATTTGCTCTTGTTCAAAGAGGTGCACGTACAAATTAGCTAGGCTGGGTGCAAAAACGTTGCCCATGGAAGTACCCGATGTTTGTAGGTACACTGTGTCTTCAAAGCGGAAGAAGTTCTCCTTCATGGCTAGTCGAGCGCATTCCATGATAAAATGCACTGGAGTGATGGTTTCTAGTTCTCTGTTGCTTAGTAAGGTCTCCATTGCAGTGAGAGTCTCATCTTGAGGAATACAGGTGTAAAGAGGCTCCACGTCAAATGAGACCAGGTAGTCTCTGGTGGCATCAAAGGGAGTGTCCATGAGTAATCTCAGGACGTCTTTCATGTCTTGAAGGTATGTTGGCATTTCAGAAACAAGAGGCCGAAGAAAATGGTCCACAAATGTGGAGAGTGGCTCTAGGAGAGACCCAATTCCGGAGATAATTGGTCTACCTGGAGGAGGCCTTTGTACCTTATGTATTTTTGGTAATACATAGAAGTAGGGGATAACCGGGTGGGATGTGATGAGGAACGCTGCTTCTTTAGGATTAATCCACCCATTGTCTTTTGCTTCATCTACCAATGTGGCTATTTCTAGCGTCAATCTCTTTGTTGGGTCCACTTTCAAGGGGCGATAGAAACGTCTGTCTTCTAGTTGTCTTAAGCATTCCATGCGGTAAGAAGATGTATTCATGATGACAGTAGCGCCTCCTTTATCTGCTGGCTTAATTATGATAGTCTCGTCATTAACCAGCATTTGTAGAGCCTTGTATTCTCTATTAGGAAGGTTCTGGAAGTGCCTTTTGTTGGTGCTGCACAAATTTGTTACCTCTTCTCAAACCGCTTTCTCGAAGGTAAGCACCTGAGTAGGAATCAAGTGAGAGGGGGGATTGAAGGTGGACCGATTTTTCAGGCCTGTGTTTGATGGTTCTTCATCTGAGACCTCAGATGTTTTGTCTTTGAAGAAGAAATGAAGTCGCATTTTACCAAAGAATTGGGCCAATTCCTGTTGGATCTGGAAGGTATCTCCTTTATAGGTGGGACCAAACCCCAATCCTCTGTTAAGTACTGCCAATTCTTCGGTGGAGAGTATCCGATCACTCAGGTTGACAACTAGGTCGCTTCGTGACTGCTCCCTGGTTGTGAGGGAGGTTTCATCATGCTCCGAGTGGTCCTCGGGGAGAGGGGAGGGCTCCAGTGCACCTGTGATTGTTGCTGTCTTCTGCGGCCTCTCAATCATCCTCAGCCAGACCCTAAAAAAGGCTGGTTGGGAAAGAACTGAGGATGTGCCTGGTATGGAAGCATCGGCAGTTGGAAAGGTGGAGTCGGGTAACCCCAAGGTGTGGGGGGCCACCATTGTGTCTGATGTGGACCAGCTTGGCCGCCTCTCCAGTTATTTCTGGTTCTTCTTCCTCTTCCTCTTCCTTAAGGTTCTGTGTTGTTGGTAGAATCAGAATCAATAGACCATCCGTCACTCCCTGAGATCGAATAGTTAGATCCATATTTTTTGCCTCTTTGATTAAATTGTGGGGGAGTATAGTTGTCACTGGTGTAAGGATAAACTTTTTCAAGAGAGAACCGTGCCAAATCTTTTTTAAATTTGTTAATCTTGGCCGTGAGGATAGAGTCCTTGAACTCCTTGTTGGCTTGTTAGTCTCGTCTGCTTGTTTCTTGTACAAAGTCACTGAAATTATTGGTTTTATGTGTGACTCAAGGGTTTGAATCTCGATAAGAATGGTATCGGCAATGCGTTTGGCTGTACTAATTATTAAAATCAGCCAGTCTCTTGTGCACCACCTACGGTGGGTGAGGGATTTCGTCCTAACAAAGGGATTCCCCCACAAGCGTCATGATATAATCTCCAGTGTCTCCTTCTTGTTTTGTTTGGCATTCTATACCCAAGGATTTTTAATGTTTAATATACTATATAAAACATCACAAAAAAAATGTGAATAGCAGTCGGGGGAGGAGGGGATATGTGCAATGGAGTTCAGCCGTACAAGCAGCAATGGGCGGGAGGTGTGCGGGCAACCAACAGCAGATGTGGGCAGCCACGGGGAGATGGAGTAATCTGGTCGTAATCACAAAATGTGGAACTGAGGATAAGGCTAGGGAGACGATGTGGCATCCTCTTGGGAGAGAATGTGATGCAAGGGCCACAGCAGCCGACTATGGAGCTTGGAAACAGGGAGGGCTGAGGGAACAAGCGGAGATGAAAGGGAGGAGGTAGGGGAAAAGGAAAGCAGCAACAAAGGTAAAAGCAGTGACGGGGAGGGGTGATCTGTGGATGGGTAATGAGGGTGGGTGGTAGGATACAGAGCTGATAAAAGCATGAGCACTGTTTAGAGTGCTGAAAAAGAAGAAAAAAGTAGGTCCTAAAATGGTCATAAAAATGGGAGCAGTGGATTCTTATAGTACTTGGTCCATGCTCTGGGGAGAGGGCTGAGCACAAGAAGAGGCATGACCATGCAAGCCAGAGACAAAAGGGGGCAAATATTATGAGACAGACGATGGAGCGAGCAAATGGGAAGCCTGGGGCCAGACTGAAGTGCACAGATTAAACACATCATATCTCTTCAACACAGCACATGCACTGTCTAGCCGAGACCTAAAAAAGAATACTGTGTAAATTTTTGATGCAGATGCATTAGGTAATACACTTTAGTGCACAGCTGTTCCTTAAAAACAAATCACTGCTATATAAACTTTTAAGTTGTTTAAGGCCACAGGATCTCAATCATCTCTGTGTTCCCAGAACCAAAATAGAAATTTCTAGAGATTGTTGCACGGATCCTGCTGGTAAAGAGGATGTCAGAGTGTAGGGACTCAGGGGCAGATTTACGAGCCCCTTGTGCCACTTTTGCGCCGCCGTTGCGTCACTTATGTGACGCAGCGGCGACGCAAAACATGCCCCACGTTGCGCAATATTTACAACGTGACGCATCTAGGGAGATGCGTCACGTTGTAAACCCCTGCGCCACATGAAACCTGCATCAGGTTTCATGTGGGCGTTCCGGCGCAGGGTGGGCGTTCCCTCGCAGGTACGCCTCGTAAAAGTGACGCCGTGAAATCTACAAGATTTCACTGAGTCACTTTACGCCCATGCTGCGTCAAAACCCTGCGCCTGCTTGAAGCAGGCGTAAGGATTGACGCAGCATGTTAGGCATAGGGCACCCTCGAGCCTTGCTGGAGCCGCGTCGCGCTTGCGACGCGACTCCAGCAATGCGCCGCCTTTCCGTCGGGGGATGCGACACGCATCTGCCCATCCGTGCGCCACGGCGCACCGCATTGTAAATGCGGCGCATCTGCGGTGGCGCAAGGGCAAACTTGCGTGATGCATCTTCCCTGGCGCATCCCTGCTGATTTGCAGGGATGCGCCAGGGAACGTAAATATGCCCCTGAGTCTCTCTACAACTTCAGTGACTGTCAGCCCAATCCTGGCTAGCTCACAGTGTCTCACCTGGACACCTGGACTCCTAACCTTCCCAGAGTAACAGGTGATTTCGGAAACATCGAAAATGACCGTCTTGTCAAGGGAATGGTGGAAACAGATCCTCCCCTTTCGATACTCACTTACTCACTCATGCATGCCCGTAGTAAATTTAATGCGGCGCATCGGCGTTGGCGCAAGGGCAAACTTGCGTGACGCATCTTCCCTGGCGCATCCCTGCTGATTTGCAGGGATGCGCCAGGGAACGTAAATATGCCCCTTACTGTTTATCAGTTAGTGCACGTTACAAAATAAGTCATTTTTCACCCTCTCTTTCCCTCTGTGAGGCGTTTTTACACAATTCCTTTCTTTCTTTCCTGACTAACTTTCTGTAGTGTATTGTTGTTATTTACAATGCGGCGCGCCGTGGCGCACGGATGGGCAGATGCGTGTCGCATCCCCCGACGGAAAGGCGGCGCATTGCTGGAGTCGCGTCGCAAGTGCGACGCGGCTCCAGCAAGGCTCGGGGGTGCCCTATGCCTAACATGCTGCTTCAAGCAGGCGCAGGGTTTTGACGCAGCATGGGCGTAAAAGTGACTCAGTGAAATCTTGTAGATTTCACTGCGTCACTTTTACGAGGCGTACCTGCGAGGGAACGCCCACCCTGCGCCGGAACGCCCACATGAAACCTGACGCAGGTTTCATGTGGCGCAGGGGTTTACAACGTGACGCATCTCCCTAGATGCGTCACGTTGTAAATATTGCGCAACGTGGTGCATGTTTTGCGTCACCGCTGCGTCACATAAGTGACGCAACGGCGGCGCAAAAGTGGCGCAAGGGGCTTGTAAATATGCCCCTAAGTTTATCTGCATCAAACACACACATATCTTAACCTAGTGCTCCTGAAACATATGCAGGCACACATAACTCGAATGGCACTTCAGGGACTATACCTGAGGCAAATGCACTGATTCAAGATCAGTCGCAGTTCTCTTTGAAATGTTTTGGGCCCATTACATAATGGGAGGGGGTTGCATTGCCCCCACCCTCACCTGATGTAGAATCGCCAATGCTAGTGCCTTTCTATGGATTATTGCACTGTGGGGTCTCCCGCTGGCAAGAAATCCATTCCAGTTGATGGCCTTAGCCAGCACCCTGGAGTGCCTGATTTGCATTGAGTGATCCTATGGAAATCAGGCCCTGCACACTTACAGTGCCAGTATGCTAGGCCAATCTGGTGTTACACAGCCAGTGATGTGGGCATAAGCCACCTATATACAAAAAATGATGTGGATGGTGTATGCATGGAGCAGTAAAGGCGCCTCTCTGAGAACCATCAGCTTGTGAAAGCATCCTGTGGGACTCTATCCACTCCCACATCTGAAATTGCTGAGTGGAGCAGCAGACAGAAATGGGCCGGATAGTGCAAACATGTTTTGCTCTGCCCTTTTCCCCCACTAACACGACAGAGATAGATTAACCTCCACCTGGACTTTATTGCCATCTGTTCTGGTTTATCTTCTACCCCAACAGATGGAAAATGTTCTGTAATGAGGCCAATTCCTTTAAAAGCGTATATCTAACAAATGCATAATCTTTTGACCATTGTGACAGAGCTATCAGGCACGCAGAAAGAGCAATGACTTTTTAAAATTACCCTTACTGACATTTTATTTGCAGACTAAGCAACAGGATACACTTCAGTATATGTGGTTGGCAATGGCAAGTAACCAATATAGCTCAAAACAGATAAAAGCACACTGTCCCAACAAATAAAAGCAATAATGGATGTGAATTACATTTTCAATTTAAAGAAAAGGGTAACAAACATTGGCAAAGTCAATACGCCTTGGTTGTATTTTCATTTATAAGACAAGCATGTAGAATTGTTTTTCAGCAGTGGCCCACTGGCAAGAACAGAAGAGCTGCAGGTCAATGTGGTTGCTTGGATGAACAGTTTGTTCCTATGATCAGAACCATTGGTGAAATAACCATTTGGTGTCACTAGCAATTCATTTGTCTTTCTCTACAGTCAACAAATGTTGCATGCAGTGAAGCAAATAAATACAAAAAATAGCAAAGGATTGCTTTTTGTATAAAATGCATGTATGGGATATAAAAGCAATGTAACAAAAAGTGTAACGATTAAATATACTTATTTTATGCAAAATACTCCCCATGCATTACAATGCAACCAGTTCATAAGAAGTGGATTGAAACACAAAAGGGCCAGCAGCATGAGGTGAGAGATGGACACCTTTGTGGGCTGCCCCAAGAAACAATTGATGCTGTTGCAAAGTGATCCCTTTTTGGGTGGTCACCCCCAGCTTCAGGTGTCACCGAGGCAGCACATGCGCTGTCTCTTCGAAACATGCGGTATCCACTCTGTGGGCTTACAGCCCACCCTTTGCTTTTGATTAGTTTCTTCACATGTCTTTCCCAAAAGCTTGCTTCTATGTGGATAATCTGTGTTTTTTCCCCTCCTTCTTGTGTCTTGCTCCCTCACATGGAGCAGTGGCCTACTACTTGTATCCTTTCACTTTTGTCTTTTTCAGTTCATGTATGTGAACTGTTTCTTTCGTTTCTTTCAGCCCGTGTTTTGGGAAGGTTCCCTTTTGTTTCTTTGTAGTTTTGATGCTTCTAGTGCCATTTCTATAAACAGCCCTGTAAATCTTGTCCTTATCTAGTCACATTTGCTGTTTTCCAAGGGCGCCTGTTCCGTCCATCCACCCCTCCATTGTCAGCCGCTCTTTCCGTCTCCTCACCTCTGACTCCCACTTTAGCTTCCCAGCCCCTGGTTACAACTGCTTCCAATGGAGAGCTATACGCACACGTGAGACCGCCAATCATCACACATTGGAACAATGCATCAACAATAATTATTGCAACCATATATGCAAACCCAAAACATTGCAGCTATGTATTTTTTAAGACAAACCGTTCACTTTTGTCTATTTCAGTTTTATGTATGCACTCTATTTTTTTTTGTTTCTTTCAGCCTGTGTTTTGGGAAGATTCCCTTTTGTGTCTTTGTACTGTTGATGCTCCTACCACCATTTCGGTAAACAGCCCTGTAAATCTTGTCCTTATCTCATCACATTTGCTGTTTTTGAGGGAGGCCTGTTTCGTCCACCCACCTCCTCCTTCATCGCTGTTTGCCTCTTCTGTCGTCAGCCGCTCTTTCCATCTCCTCCCCTCTGAGTCCCACTTTAGCTTCCCAGTCCCTCGTTACAACTGCTTCCAATTGAAAGCGGCATGTACTCATGAGACCACCAATCATCACACAGAGGCACAATGCATTAACAATAATTATAGCAACCATATATGCAAACTCAAAACTTTACAGCTTTGTTTTTTTAAAGCAACCAATAGTGCACAGTCTTGCGGCTACCCCGCGTGTTCCAAAGGTCAACGTTCAGGAGCAAGGAAAGCAGTTGTGTGAGCAGTCAACTTCTTATTCTTCGCGCTGCGACATGTGACTCAAGTTCGCTGAAGGGTTGCGCAGAGACGATGCTGCAAGAGGTGATTAGTTTACAGACATTGATTCACACTTTTACGTCAAACCGCATCAGCAATACTCCACAAACCAGCTACCAGTTTTTTCATAGGTTGTGATGGCTCTGCCTTGACAATAAACAGAGCTCTGCTGCCTTTCAATATAAATAAATACCTAATGCATACAAATTCTGTACTGAATGGAGGCTAAAATAAGACCCCCTCTCCTACTGAAAGAACCAAGGGGCATATCATCAAGGCCATGCGATAATTATCGCTCAGCGCTCTTAGCGCGAGGATAATTATCGCCGGCCAACTCTGAATTTTATCGCGGAGATAGCGTGCTATCAGCAACGCTTATCTCCAAAGCGAAAAGATTCAGAGCGTAAGCTGCCAATTGTGCGATTATCGCTGGAAATACAGCGATAATGGCAGAAGGTTTGGCGATAGCTTGCTGATAGGGCAAGACATACTTAGACATGATATCCACCTAACATAAGATATCATGGCTAAGTCAGTGTTGAAGCAGGCGTAAGGAAAGTAGCGATAACTGTGGTTATCGCTACTTTTCTTATCGCTCTGCTTGTTTGCGTGCAGCTTGATAATTGGAGAAATGTTGGTTAGCGATATTTCTCCAGTTATTTTAGCACGGAACGCCCACTTTGCATCTCATTAGAGATGCAAAGATGGGCGTTGGGGGAAAGGGTGATAATGCAAGGATTCACGCGATAGCGTGAACTTGCTGATTAGGAGATAAAATTATCGCCGCTTTCCGTCAGAAAACGGACGCTAAAGCGGCGATAATTTTATCTCCGGGGCTTGATGATAAGCCCCCAAGTCTCTGTGTGGTGTGCTAAAATGGCTTTACAAAAGCATGTACTATAGCTCACTGAACACATGCCAAAGGGAGCTTATGTAATCTGCAGTAATGGTTTCCAATGCCATTGATGTAGTGCAGGGCTTTAATGCTTCATCTGGCTAACATTGACAAAAAGCATTGTACAGCAAATAGGTCTACAGAGGCAGACAAAATATCCAACATACATCACTTAATCAGCAAAACATTAAATACTACTTTATTAACACAAACACAAACAATCTACACTTACTATCCACACAACTACTGTAGAATAGAGAAAACAAAAATAGAAGCTCTTGCAAATGCTATGCTATGCCAATGCTTGTTTACTTTTTGGGGACACACCTGCTGGTAATTTTGAACTTTAACACTGGGCTACTGCTATCCAGTGCCAAGTGTATGTACTCTGATTCCCTAAACAAAGTCAAAATTGGCTTAAATCTGGATTTGGCATTTTTAATTTTACTATAAGGCCATTGTATATGGTGTAAAAACTACACCCATGGCATGTAAAATTAAATGCAAAAAGAACAATTGATGGACAGAATGCAGAACAATGTCATACATTCACCCCAGTACAGAGATCTGAGCCTAAATCCATCGTTTTTTTGCTCACCATGCCATTCCAGTTTGGACCCAGCCATATGCAAATCAGTCTTGACCCTGCACACAATGGGAACAGTCCAGCCCGAACTGCCAGGCCAGGTCCTCTCTGGACTGGAATCAAGCATCCTAGGACCGGTTTCGGGGTTTCACCCCTCTTCAGCCAGGATAGCTTGACTCCAGTGGCATGGAGAGCACAGGACCCACGTCTGGGCATACCCGTCCCACTCTGGGTGACAAATGGAAAAAGATCAATTGATGGACAGAATGCAGAACAATGTCATACATTCACCCCAGTACAGAGGTCTGGGCCTAAATCCCATCGTTTTTTTACTCACCATGCCATTCCAGTTTTGACCCAGCCATATGCAAATCAGTCTTGACCCTGCACAGAATGGGAACAGTCCAGCCCGAACTGCCAGGCCAGGTCCTCCCTGGACTGGAATCAAGCATCCTAGGACCGGTTTCGGGGTTTCACCCCTCTTCAGCCAGGATAGCTTGACTCCAGTGGCATGGAGAGCACGGGTGGCATGGTGAGAAAAAGAATGATGGATTTAACCCAGATCTCTTGACTGGGGTGAATGTTTTGATTTGTTCTGCATTCCGTCCATCAATTGTGTGTCTTTTGCTTTCTCGCCCTAAGTGCGCCAGGTATGCCCAGACGTGGGTCCTGGGCTCACTGGGCCACTGGAATCAAGCTATCCTGGCTGATGAGGGGTGAAACCCCAAAACCGGTCCTAGGATGCTTGTTTCTGGTCCAGGGAGGACCTGGCTTGGCAGTTCGGGCTGCACTGTTCCCATGAGGCCCAGGCTCAAGACTAATTTGCATATGGCCAGGTCTAAATTGGGGTGGCATGGTGAGCAAAAGAATGATGGATTTAACCCAGATCTTTTGACTGGGGTGAATGTTTTGATTTGTTCTGCATTCCGTCCATCAATTGTGTGTCTTTTGCTTTCTCGCCCTCAGTGCGCCAGGTATGCCCAGACGTGGGTCCTGGGCTCACTGTGCCACTGGAATCAAGCTATCCTGGCTGATGAGGGGTGAAACCCCGAAACCGGTCCTAGGATGCTTGTTTCTGGTCCAGGGAGGACCTGGCTTGGCAGTTCGGGCTGGACTGTTTCCATGAGGCACAGGGTCAAGACTGATTTGCATATGGCCAGGTCTAAACTGGGGTGGCATGGTGAGCAAAAGAATGATGGATTTAACCCAGATCTCTTGACTGGGGTGAATGTTTTGATTTGTTCTGAATTCCGTCCATCAATTGTGTGTCTTTTGCTTATGTAAAATTAAATGTCACATGTGGACTAAAGCCCTATATTGTGACATCCAATTTTAACCCAGAAAACATGATACAGGCCTCAAGTGTGGCCTGGTCCCTGCAACCTGCAAGTTCTCATGGTGCAGATAGACCTCATAAAATAAACTCTTTTACAGGCCTGAAAACCTGTTCAAACCACTAAATAAGTCATCACTAACAGTGGCGGCCACTACATACAATAAGTGGTGAGGCGGGGAGGAGGGGACGCCGGTGGAGCGTAGGAGGGGGCACTGAGGAAGGGAGGATGAGGGACTTTAAAATAATAAAAATGTTAAAAAAAGTTAAACTTATCTGCTGCTGGCCGCCTCCAACATTGTGCTGGGTCTTCTGTGTCCCAGCAGACACTGGGACTAATCCACAGACTCCCTGTCCTATCCCCGTGCTACAAAGCAGCGCCGGGTTTGGCCTGAGCTGGCTGAAAAGACGCTCCGCTCAGGTCAGGGAGTCTGTGGGGTTTCTCTAACCCGGCTGTTCAAAACAGCCGTGTTAGAGAAACCCTAGTGTGCATGTGTTTCGGTTGGCCTGAGATGGTCGGCCAAACGCACATGTGCACTTAGAGAATGCACATAGCACTCCTCCTCTCCCCTCCCATGCCCCGGCCCGCCCCTCTCTGCACACGTTGGCTGAGCCAGCTGGTTAAAATTAAAACACTAATGAAATCTCGTTTTATTTTTTCGCTGCTGGCTCTGAGCCAGTGGGGCGATGCTCCTCCGCCATTGCGGAGGAGCCGCCCCTGACCACTAAATTACCTCATTGCCCATAAGGTAAGATGCATAGTGCCTAGAAGTGGTACATGACTTAATTATTGTTAGCATGTACCTATAGTGACTAAATCCTAAAGTGGTTTTCACTGTATTGGGTTTAATTGTTCCCATAGAAAATAATGGTAAAGTAGATTAACTCACTATTTCTGCATCCTCCAGTAGAAAACAGCTACAGAAAAAGTTTTTCAAACTATTTTAAAAATCCAATTTATAGGTAAAGTCAGATTTTTTCTAACTACTTAGGAAGTCTATTTACTTGCCTGAGCCACTGTGGGCTAATTGTCCTAAGTCTGCAGCTGCCGTCATGCATGTAATAAGGTGTGAAATTCCTTCCAGGTGCTTCACAATAAAGCACTTTGATTGGCAGGTCAAACGGAATGGGCAGGGATGCCCTTCAGCTCAGCAGAATATTTAGGATGGGGGTTGCTGCACTCCTGTTGGCACAAATGTGTCACATCCTGCACGACAATTCTGTTTAAGGTGCATGTAAAACATTTCTGCCTTTGAAAGGGATCAAAAAGACCCAGATCTCAATTCTTATGTATCCCCTGTCTGGTTACTGAAGGACTCTGCTTTTCCTTACTATGTGGCTCCAGGGTCTGCTTCAAACTGGAATTTGGTGTTAGATGTGGGAGGACACTATTAATTTCCATAGTACACTATCCTACCACCCCAGCTCTTAGATCCTGCTTTTAATGTGACTGAAGACTTTGGCGATATTGGATTTGCACTGACATATTTACATTGCATTAGGCCTGTTTGCAGTAAGGCAAACAAGAACTACTGAACACTTAGATAGGCCAGGGCATGGGAAAATTTACTCAATTGGTCAGAGGGGGATGAAGGGTGTCTTAGGGTGTTCCCTACTCAAAGGTTGGTGAACCCTACAAAATGGACCCTCACCCAGCCTTCTTCAGAACACTCCTGAATACAACCTATACTAAACTCCCTTGGCATCTTTGACCTGTCAGAAGGAACTGAGGAGATTGTACCCCCCTTCCACTTGACATGGACAGAAAGATCTCCAAGAATCATAAAGCTGATCCCTGGGAGCCTCTAGGAATCACACAGAGATCTCCACTCACCCAAAAAATGGTTAAGTCCCATTCTGAGCTGGAACTTAAAATATTTTCAGGGAGAAACCTCAAAAGCTCCGGAGCACCAGCAGGACCACCCTGCTTCAGGTCAACGATGGAGCCCACTCCATCGTGGTCCACCTGCAATGGCACCTTGGTCCTGATCTTTCTCAACCATTGTGTTATATTGGGTTCTTTATTTTTTGTGGTGTTGTTTCACTCTAATTCTTTAAAAAAAGTATATCTCCTGTACTCCCTATTACTGACTTATTTAACTCATAACATTGTGGTCTTAAAACTGGTTTTGAAGATTTTTGTGTTTTGTGTAACTTTTTCTATTGTCTATGCACTGCTTAAATACTTTACACATTCTCTTTAATTTAAGACTGATTGCTTTGTGTCATATTACCAAGGATTGAGCACCAGTTCATTTTATTTTATATGTGTGACATATAGCAGGTGGTGGCCTTAATCTTTGAAGTGGACACTTGCCCACCCAAAATAATAATCCACTTTCCTACAGGCGTCATCTCAAGTCAGTGGCTAAAGATTGCTAATCCCAAAGGAGTCAATGATTAACGAGGCATGACCCAACATTTGCTTTATGTATATTAACTCATCAAATTAAATATATGGTAAATAATTACTTTAAATATATTAATTTAATACAGAAATCATTCTTAAATAATAATGTTAAAAATCCCAGCCTCAGTAACATTTCTAATTTTATTTGATATTTACTGCATTTTGTTAAAAGAAATGTGCTGAATTAATTTAAATTATTTAATCAATGTTTAAAAAGCCTATTTTTAGAGATTAAATTATTAAATTGTAAAATAAAACAATTATTAAATATTATATCATTTTATATAATTTAAATGTGTAATTAATTTGAATTAATTTCATGTTAGTTCGTATGTGGTGTTTTTTTAATTCACTTCCTTCACTAACTTCTATGGCGTGTGTTGCAGTACCAGTGGTTGGTACGTGACATACTCCAAGGGTGGGCTGTAGTACATTTACACTTCCTGTGACACCTTTAGGCCTGTAGTAACTTTGGGAGTGTAATTAGTCATTAGCAATGGTCCTTTTCTTTTGAGGGTGTATGCTTGTATTTTTCTATAAACTCCTACTTAAATTTCCCTAGACCCCTTCCATTTAGTAGTTAGTATTCCCCAATTTCCACCCATTCTCCCTTGTGCTTCCCACATGTACTACTAAAATGTATACCTATGTGCACGGAGTTCTCCGCCATTGTGGTGGAGATCTGCGATAGAAAAGAAAGGAGAGGTGGTAGTGGAGGTCTACGGACAGAGGTTTATGGAGAGCATTTTGTAAAACGTTAGTAGTTCTACTTTATGTACTGCAAAGTATAGTCTGTGAATAGGTGCTACAATGTGTGAATATAGAAAGTTCTTACCATGTTGTTGGAGGTGATCAGCTTTTATAAGTACTCCCCCAGATGTTTGCCTTCTTTTGTTGATCCCATTTTTGTTGGCAATAGTATTCTGTGCCCTTTACTCCTGCTAACCAGTAGTATAGTGCTTGTGCTCTCCTCTCCAAACATGTTAGGATTGGTTTACCCCTAATTGGCACCTTTAATATACTTCTAAGGCCATAGTATTTGGTATGTGTAACCGAGGCTTGTCAACTAAATGCTACTAGTGAACTGCAACACTCATTGTGCCACCCACTAACGCAGCACTGTTAAACGTGTCTCCAAGCCTGCCACTGCAGCCTTGGTGTGCAGTTTTAAACTGCCATCGTGACCTGGAAAAATAAACCTTTTGCAAGGCCAAAACATTCCTTATTAATACTTATACACCACTCCTAAAGTAGGCCCTAAATGCCCATAGGGCAGAGTGCAAATCTTTTTAAAAAGCAGAACATGTATTTATAATGTATTACATGCCCTGTCAGTGAAACACCTCGAAAGTCTTATTTTATTATGTCGAGGCTGATTCTCCTATAGGCTAATACTGGTTCACACTATTACACTTAAATTCTAACTCCAGTTTGGGAGTAGCGAGAGAAATGGTTCAATGAATTATTTTAATAGTAATTTGAAATCTAACCTTTTGGTCAAGTTGGATTTTATATTACTATTTTAGAAATTACTAATTTAGAAATTACACTTTTAGAAAGTTGTTGCTTAAGCAAACAATCATTTGCAATGCAATAGGTCTCGCATTTGTTGGAGTTGGAGTTAATGGCATAGTAAATGGCAGTGTTTTATATTTATGTTTTTTTTGTTTGTAGTGGAGTGATCATTTAAAGAAAAAATGCACAATTTACCATATTATAAGCTTTTATAGCAACTGTACAGTAAAGCTATGGCTATGTTAACATAAAGGGGTGTGAATGGATGAATACAAATATTAAAAAAGGATCGTAAAATGCAGGATGGAATGTATAGCAGGTGACAGGTACTGCCTATAATTTAATAAAAATACATTTAGGAAAGTGGCTGGCACCAGCGCGGTGATGGACACATAGGCTTTTGTGTTTCAGTACATATACGAGCAAATGCACCATGACATGGTGTCTATTTTGTTTTATTTTGCCATTTTAAGATGGTTAAACACCTATCTTGGAGGACTAAATTTAAAAAAAACTATAAAGAGCATGCTGAAAGGTCCTCCGTATGAGAGCGCAGCCAGCCGTGTGAGGGATAGGTGACCCAGGGAAAAGTCACTGAAACAGAAAGTTCTGCTGAAGGGGGTGTGAACTTGACACAGCTTCCCCTACGCTAGGGAGGGCACTTCATGGGAAGATGCAGAGCTTGAAGTAATACGACACAAGAAAGAGAAAGTAAAACATAAAGAATGGCGCTCGTTGAACAGGCGCTACGCTGACAGTTAAAGTATGGTTATAATTATTAACAAGCAATGACAAGTGGCAGCAGAAAGTAACAATAAAAAAAAGAGTTCTCCCACACAACATCTGAAGAGGGAAAGCGTAAGGATACTGTAATTGGCCAGTGCGCCACAGCCTTGAATGGAACTGACGTATTGGCAAAGCGAACGAGTTAGAAGGCAGCAAAGAACAGCAACATTAGAGTGAACCAATGGTAAGTAGCAGGCAGGAAAAAAGTGGTATTATTGATTACAGCAGGTCTTGCATACAGCGTATGCGTGCTGTAGGCTCGACCTAAAAAAACAGTAGTCATAACAAGTATACCTCACACGCAGGTCTTCTCGATTTCTGCGGGCAGCCAGTGCCCTGGTGAATTAACCTGGGTTTAATTACATTTTACACTTTGAAATTAATATAACAAAATGTTCTTCCAGCACCAAAGCTTCCAGACAGTCACAGCAGAAGTGGCTGGTAATGTGGAGTCCTTTGCCAAGGTGTTAAAGTATCAGCTCTCTTTAACTTGCCTGTTTACGTTTTTGTTACAACCTCTGGTGAAAACTATCCATAAACACAGCCTTTTATTTTTCAAGTGGCAGAGAAACGCGTAGTCAGCAGCGTGGTAAGGGGTGAAACCAAAAATATGAATATTTGAGTCTAATAAATTGTGTTTTAGTAACAAGTGATATTTATAGTGCTAAAAAGGAGCAGAATTGAGATACAAAGTGCCTATGTATGTATCTTATTAGTATTTTTATTATTGCTTTAATGATATGTATGGGCGAGTTGTAGCATATGTGTGCTCTTTCTTAGCACTCTAAATATAAGATTATTATTTATTAATAATGATAAAAGTGATCATGATAATAATAATAATATAATACATGGGTCCCTCATATCGAACGTTGCTCTTTCTTAGCACTACAAATATCAGATTATGATTATTATTATTATTTATAATACTCAGAATTATAAACAAGTTAATTCAAGCCAACATTTATTGGATAAGCCGAAAAGCAGACGCAGATCACTCCCTGAGCGGCCATTTTGACCAAAAGTAATTATTATATTATGAGAGAAAGGACGACACAACAAATGCAGCATTTACAAGCACTTGAGGAGGTGTTTGGCATCGCAAATAAATTTGTACAATAGTCAGACATGCCTGTAAGTGTGGGCGCACACGGATTGTTAAATGTGTTTAGTCTAGACGCTAGACCAAATAGGCCGGTAGGCATCGGGGCTTAGGCATGGCAGGCTAAGGGAAAGACCCGCTCCTGGGGGGGCAGCGAGGAAGGTTTATGTTTTTTATGCCTTCCTCCAGCACTGGAGAGTGTCAGACAGTTCATCTCTATGCTCTGGGATATGTATATCTTACACTGCAGCAAAACCGGTCTCGGTAAATTCACAGGGGAGTTAAAAACAACTCCTCAAGCGAAAGAGAAACTATGTTATGGCTTTAAAATCATCACACAATAGCAGGCAAGGAAAGAATGTATATTATTTTTTATTCATCTACATTTTATCTTATATATATTTTAATTGCCAGTGGCGAGATCTTGTTTTATATAGGGTTTAACTGTCGATGTCTTCTTTACATGGGAATGCAGGCATAGTATGCAGTTTGCAAGAGCCTGTCAATACATTGATATTATCTTGTTTGATTTGCCTTTATTATTTATTTATCATTCACTAATTACAATTCAGATCAAAGCGCCAGCATGAACATAAGTTACTTGTCTGGCACTCAGATCAGTACTCAGTGCACCCCATTGCGAAGTGCATTCTTACTCGTGGCCGCTTCGCATGGTTGGTCAAGAATATGGGCCTGAGTATCTATTCTTAACTATTATTATTTATGCACGTTTTTTGTAGCAGAGTGACTGAATATCATGGTCCTGAAGAATGCCCCGAACATTTGATGTCATTTAGGGCAGAAACATGTTGACCACAACACTGGGTATACATCCATAACCCTGTCTCACATTGCTTTTAACCTCTATCCTTTAGGACGCAGTAATAAAATTTGTTGTTCCTATTTAGATAGTTTTAATACACACTTTTTTTTTGTTGCACTCTGCCCCTCACCTCTACCCAAGAGGTATTTAAAACTTTGACATGCTCTTTAAAACACTCCTGCTCCTTTTCTGAGGGAAAGTTGTAGCCCACACTGGGTACCTTGCGGTCCCAGTGTGCTGGAGTAACCCAATGATGAAGCATGTCACCCTCGGGTGAGTGGAGGTTTTTCGTCCAAAACACCTGTTGTGCCCCCACCTGTCACAACTCTTTTCACTCTTGAGCACCCTGCTACCCTATACTCTGTGTGAGCTTTATATTATATTAACAGTGCCCTATAGTGTTACATAAACTAGCTTGGATATCTGTATTTTCGTACGTCCTCAGTTGTGTTGTTTTTGCATATGTGTGCGAGTGGCGGCAGAAAGTAACAATAAAGAAAAAGTTCTCCTACTATTTATCTCCAGAGGGAAAGTGGAAGGAAACTGTAATTAGCCGGTGCGCCACAGCCTTGAACGGAAGTGACGCATCGGCAAAGTGAACACGTTAGAAGGCACAAAAGAAAAGCGACACTGGAGTGAACCTATGGTAAGTAGCAGGAGGGAAAAAAGTGGTATTATTGATGACTGCAGGTCTTGCAGACATTGCATTCGTGCTGTAGGCGCGACCTAAAATGGGCATTTCTGCAAGTGTCTAGTGTCACTTTACTGCTGATGGCTCATCTGTAGTGAGATATGGATTGCTGACAGGCAGTGGACATAAGGCTGAGAGGTGAGGAGGTTGGCCCGTGAGCAGGATGGCCCAGTGAAAACAGTGGAACCTGAAACCTAGTGAGATCCTAAGTTCTTAAGAGAATTGGTGGCCATCTTGGGCGCAGTATTATAAATACTGCACCCATCACACGAGGTCTTGCTTGGCTGTGTGACTTCCGCTCCTGTATTCTTGCTTACCGTCATCTAACTCATGATCACCTGCCTAATTTCCTGATCTTTTTATCCAATGTAACCTGGAGAACAAGAAAATAAAGCATAATTGGTGTGATTTTGTTGTCAACAACAGCAAGGTCAGTGCACTGAACCTTTTGAACTTTGATTAACAGAGACTTTAATAAACACAGCCCCTCTTGGATTCTGACTTACAGTGAGCTTTTTGAAGCTCAATAACAAAAGCAAAGACTTGACCCCCAAGTGTGTACCCAAGGTTCTGGACCCTTGGCTGGTGTCACAGAATACTTGTGAAAAGGATATAACTACACACCAGTTGGTTGTTCCTTATCTTCTTTATTCAAGATAGATACGTCAAGTACAACAGACTCCATCCATCAGCGTTCAGAGCTCCAATGCTTATCAGCTCTAACTCCCCTCTACTTCAAATCCAGTCGCGGTCGGTGTAGGTGTGCCGGCCGGGCGGTGACGTGGGGCGGGGGAGGGGCAGGGTGGGGGGTAGCAAAGTATGGATTACGGACCGATACAGGTAAGTAAACATTTAAATCAATAAAACGAATTTCGTTGCGCGCACTGCATCGCATTTGGCGATGCAGTGCGCCCAACGAAATTCGTTTTATTGATTTAAATGTTTACTTACCTGTATCGGTCCGTAATCCATACTTTGCTACCCCCCACCCTGCCCCTCCCCCGCCCCACGTCACCGCCCGGCCGGCACACCTACACCGACCGCGACTGTTCAAATCATCACATTCTTATCTGGAGCATTACATATCTATCCCATATTCCAGTTCTCATTGCAACTTACCATATAATGCTTAGTACAGCATACCACATACCTCTCTCCTTTTAATATAACAAACATGTTAAATCCCACCTTGTTTAATTTCTTAACATAAGATAGATAACACTATATACAACAATTCCACACAATGTAAGAGCACATTAACAAACAAAGATTACTTCCACACAAAACCCTTAAACCGGGTAAGTTTTCAGCTTACCCATAAACCTTCCCTTTCCAATTTTTGCATCTGTTGCATTTAATTATCAACACCAGCCCCACAAGCATCAACACCAGATTCACCAGCACAGGTTTCCCGACAGTCTTGCCTGCACCCAGCAGCTGAAAAGTTGTGCTCACGGTCCTTGTTCACTACTGACTTTGTGTGTTCAGCACGTTTCCACAATGCCACCCTACTTAAATTCCATATAAGAATATCTTTAGTTTAATCGCATTCTTGAAAAGCTTAATGACCCACATAGGTAGGATAAACTTATTCATTAGCCCTCCTTTTCTTGTTTTTTTTTACCTTTCCCCATTCACCCACATTAACCTTGGTGTTCTTCACAGCCATCCGCTTATCAAAATACTCTTTCCTTTTCCGCACAATCTCTTTCTCCTTCTCCATTCTCAGCTCTTCATTCATTGGAACCTTTCCTGTTTCATTCGATTTCATTTTATTCACCCAAGCTGAACCCACCATGTCATTAGGCAATCTCTTTTTAAACAGCAGAAAAGGTGTGGCTCCTGTAGACGAATGAGGAGTGAACCTATACATGCAAATCTTTCTCTCAAGTTCCTCTATCTAATTCAACCCATATGATAACGCATGCACTATGCACTCGTTGACCACTTTATTGAAGCGCTCAATCATTTCATTGGCTGCTGGATAATATAAAGATGTCATTTTATGTTTGATTCCTCTTTCATTCAAAAACTCCTCCATTTTTTTAAGGTTAGCTGCACACCATTGTACATCAACAAAGAGACAGGGAACCCTTCACAGCCAAATATTTCCTCCAAAAATGCAAAAACATCACATGTTTCTACTACACTTATTACTTTTAATTCTGGCCATCGAGAATAGATATCTATATATGTGATGATGAACTTATCGCCACCTGACACTCTAATCAGACCTACAATATCCAAAGCATCTTCCATCCAAGGGCCAGGTATGCTTTCTCTAATCACCATACGTTGTGTTCTGCATTTTAAAATGATATTACTTTTGCTACGTGCAATACAACCTAGCACTTTTCTTTCTATCAAGATGTCCATGCCCGGCCACCAGTAATTCATCCTTACTCTCTCTTTAGTTGTAGATTTATTTTGATGACTTTCATGGACATTCTCCACCAATTGCATTCTTAGGTTACCAGGTGGAACCAAGCTTCCACCTCTCATTATTTAATTATTCTCTAATGAAAGCTCATCTTTCACGTGCCAAAATCCTTTCACTTCCTCACACACTTTATCTTCTTCAGACCATCCCTCCCTCAATCTATGCATTATCTCCTGTAACTGTGTATCATCCTCCTGTACTTTCCTCCATTCATCCTCTTGAAGTATGCCACCTGACACTGAGCAGACCATAACGCTCTCAACACAAAAATCATCTTCCATAGCTTCATTTGCCTCCTCACTTGTCCCGCTCACACACAATCTAGAACAGCAATCCGCAATTATATTCATCACGCCATGTCACAAGGTCACTTCTCATCTTGTTATAGATCTAATAAGAGTACGAAGAGAAGTTGCATATGATTTGTAGTCTGAATGTGAAGAAATTATTCTTCAGATACGGAATGGAGCTAGCAACGAACATGCCCCCCTCAGGACAATAAAAACAGCCAGGCGTCATGAGGCCCAGAGATGGTTCTCAGAAGATTTAAAGACTCAAAAACTAGCCCTGCACCAAACTGAAAGGAAATGAAGACTGTGGGACTTGGCCCTTTTGGCTAAGTTCCCTAAACTTTTTGCTTTTCCCCTAGACCTTTTTTCTGACATTGTGTTGCCAACCTAGATGCTTTGGACACTTTGCCACTGCTAAACAGTGTCAAAGTGCAAGTGCTCCCTGTATAAAGTAAAATGGTAATTGGTTGTCCATGATTGGTATGTTTGCCTTACTAGTAAAGTGCACTATGTGTGCCAGGGCTGGTAATGCAAATGCTACTAGTGGGCCTGCAGCACTATTTGTGCCACCCACACAAGTAGCTTTGAAAAGGGAACTCAGGCCTGCCATTACAGTGCCTGCGCACAGTTTGTTAAACTGCCATGTTATTCTGACAAGTGCACTCACTTGCCAGACCTTACCCTTCCCTTTCTATGCATATCAGACACCCCTATGGTAGGTCCAGGGTACCCCCTGGGCCGGGTGCAGAGCATGTGAAAGGTAGGACATGCACTAAGTTGTGTACCATGTCCTGACAGTGAAATAATCTCCATTTTGTTTTTCACTGTTGAAAGGCCATCTTGCCCATAGGACAGAATGGGGAGGCTGTGTAATATGTTTTCCAGCCTATCTTCCCAAAGGCTTAAGATGGAGAGGTGAAGTTTAGTATGTCTGAACTCACAATGTAATAACACATCTTTTTTATCAAGGTGGCGTTTGCATTGTGTGTTTAGAAGCCACTCTTTTAGAAGTGGCTGGGTTTTTGTGCTCTAACATTTCTGTGTGTCTCTGCCTGGTTGTGGATTGACTGTCTGGATTTCAAAGTGATAGGATCTGGGGAATGTCTTGACCCAGGGGTAGAGGTGAGACAGCAACAGGCTGACCTGCATCTGGAGTGTAGGGGGAGGAGTAGCCCCTAGAGGTGAAGAGGCCTGGGCTGCAGCCACAAACCAATGGCTCCGGCCCCTGCTGAGTGATTGAGGATCCAGACCCCCACTATCAAAGGAATAAAGGTGTCACTGGCAGGGAGGCACCCAGAACTGGTTTGAACAGGGGTCAGTGCCCCCTGAACACAAAGACTTCAAAGCCATTGAGGGGTATAACTATGAGAGCTGAAGCCCCTGAACATTGGAGAATGGCTTGATCAAGATTGAACAAGACTGGAGCTACTTCGTGGTCAAGAGGAACCTTTGCCAAGGGAGAAACAACTGAAGAGACTGAAGGATAGGACTGACCCTTGCTGTGTGTCCTGGGGCTGGCCTGCAGTTTGCTGTTTTAACCAAGGAAAGGCTAAAGGGACTTTGCTGTGTCCCCCTGCTTGAAAGGACTTTGCTGTGCTGTGTCCTGAAGTAACTTATCCCCAAGGGCCGGAGGTGAGCTGGCTCCATGCTGCGGAAACTCAGGAACACAAAAGTTTCCAGGAGAGTCTCAGCGACGCTGTGTGCGTGTGCTTGTTGCAGCCTGAGACCCTCGTAAGAAGCGCCCTGTGATCGTGTGCACCGGAATCCAAGTGAGTCTCATCGACGCTGTGTGCGTTTGCTTTGTGCAGCGTGAGACCTTCGTGAGGATTGCCTTGTTATCGTGCACACCTGGAATCCAAGTGAGTCTCATCGACGCTGTGTGCTTGTGCTTTGTGCAGCGTGAGACCTTCGTGAGCATTGCCTTGTTATCGTGCACACTCAGAATCCAAGTGAGTCTCATCGACGCTGTGTGCGTGTGCTTTGTGCAGCGTGAGACCTTCGTGAGGATTGCCTTGTTGTCGTGCACACCCGGAATCCAAGTTAGTCTCATCGACGCTGTGTGCATGTGCTTTGTGCAGCGTGAGACCTTCGTGAGGATTGCCTTGTTATCGTGCACCCGGAATCCAAGTGAGTCTGATCGACGCTGTGTGCGTGTGCTTTTGCAGCGTGAGACCTTCGTGAGGATTGCCTTGTTAACGTGCACCCGAAGTTAAAGTGAGTCTCAGCGACGCTGTGCGGGTGTTCTTCATGCAGCCTGAGAACATCGTGTGGAGTGCCCGGTGATCGTGCACCCGAAGCTCAAGGGAGTCTCAGCGACGCTGTGTGCGTGTGCCCTGCGGCAGCCTGAGATCTTCGTAGCAGTAGCGGCCCTGACCGGCAGCCTCGGAGGAGCTGAGCCGCCGGCACGAGCCCGCTGTTGCCAATTCACAAAGATTGCATCGGAGGCCCAAGTCGTTGGACGAGGAGAGTGAGTTCGCGCCCCCTAGGTAACGTGTGTCGACTCCTGGGGCGGGGTGCAGGCTCGGAGGGAGATGCTCTCGGCCTCTCTCTCAGTCCAGCAGCACGAGCCTCTGCTTCGGCTCGTATCGCGGCCCGTATTGCCAAGGGAGTGGCAGTACTGGGGCCGGAGTGCGGAGCTGCATTTTTTGTTACACCGTACCCGTGTTGGGGGCAACTGTTGACAGAGGCTGACTGCGAGTCAGACGGAGCGGCGGAGAGACCGCCTAAGGCACCGTGATCGGTGCCGGAGTGTATTACGCATTATCTTATTTCTGCATAACGAACTACCTGATTGTCGTATTACACATTGCATCATTTCTGCATAACGAACTACCTGATTGTCGTATGACGCATTGCATTGTTTCTGCATATCGAACTACCTGATTAGCGTATTACGCATTGCATTATTCCTGCATAACGAACTACCTGATTAGTGTATTACGCATTGCCTTATTTCTGCATAACGACGTACCTGGTGGTTGTATTACGCATTGCATTATTCTTACATTGCAAAGTGCCTGATTGTTGCGTTACGCATTGCATTATTCTTACATTGCAAAGTGCCTGATTGTTGCGTTACGCATTGAATTATTTTTACATTGCACAGTGCCTGATTCTAGCATTACGAACTGCATAACATGGTATTAGGATTACAGTGGGATGTTTAGAAGTGCTCATTAATATCGTCAGAACTTACAAGGGCTGGCTGGCCTAACAACCAGCCAGGAGAAATATTACACATACTCATATGTTGGATTTATATTGTGTGGTCTTATCGTATATCTTTTTATATAAAATTTATACTCGTTTTTAGAAAACTCGTGTGAAGTCTATTTGTGGTGTCATCATTGGGTTGCCGTGAGCGTGTTTGCAAATTCTTTACACATTTGCCTTGAAGATAAGCCTGGCTGCTCGTGCCAAGCTACCAAGGGGGTGAGCAGGGGCTATCTCAGAAGGTGACCTTCCTTTCCCTGACGTGGAAACGCGGGTCCCTATTTGGCCTAAGGTACCTACCTCAGCCAACCAGGGATCCCGGGTCTAACATTTGGTGGTCAGCGGTGTGGGATTGAAATGTGTATTTGCAAATTCATTCACAGTAATTGGTGTACATCACAAGTTTAGCGCAGACCATGACGCAACCACATATTGTGTTCTTGTTTTGTTGGTTCTAGTTGGTTTTATTTTTGTGCAACCTTTAAGCCACACATCATGTCTCAGAGGAGTCAAGTAGCCAGTGAGGCTGCAGAATTAGAGTTCGACATTGAGGCATTGCTTACCTACAAAGTTGATCAATTGAGGCAATTCTGCAGAGCTTTGGGATGTCCCATGACCTGTAGCGCCAAGAAGGAGGAGCTGCAAATGGCCTTGAGGGCCTGGTGGGAAGCCAAAGAGGCTCAGGAGACGGGTGATGTTGAGGTGGATGAGGATGACCCAGGGAATGGATTTGGTCCACAGGATTTGCCAGTGGAGGGACCAGCCTTAGGGGCTGGTAGTAGCCATTCAGGGAGGAGTTTTTCACCAGAGGAGCTGGAGGAAAACCAAAGGGTCAGAGAGTATGAGTTGGAGGTTTTAAAACTTAAAGCTCAAGCAGAGGAGAAGAAGCTGCTCATTGAAAGTGAAAAGCGAGCAGAGGAGAGCAGGAACGCTCTCGCCTTGGAAGAGAAAAAGATTCTCTTAGCTCATGAGTTAAGCATGAGGGAACTGGACATTAAGGTTAAACAGGCAGAGTCCAGTTTGAATGGTGGCAGCGTACAGCCAGTGCCAAGTGTGGATGAGTACAAGCGTGCACTGGATGACTGGGTGTTGGTGAGCATGGCAAATGATTTGAAGGGGTTGCTCAACTTTTCCCCTAGGGAGCCTAGGCTCAGTAATTGTTTTCCAGGATTGCGCCAACCGGTGTTAGGGTGTGAGCTCTTTGATTCCCAGGAGCTGGCACAAGAGCCGGACCCCTGGTCATGGGTCCAAGGGCCTGAAAAGGCCCTAGAGAGGGAAGAGAGGCGAAGTAGAACCGTTAGGTCCCAGAGTAGTGAGGGGGCGTGCGGGCTAGCACCCTGTCTCAAAGAAGAGGGAGGGAGTGTGAGCAGCGTCTCCAGGGGTTCACCACCCCACCCCAGAGTCTGGAGGGTTCCTTACAGGAGCACCCAGTGGGAGGCCTAGCGCCTACTTGCCAGCTGTGCGAGGAAGAACACCTAGCGTCAGGAGGGCGTGGGGCGTCTGTCCCCAGAGCCCCCGCGGTCCTGAAGTTTGTAGGTGCTATTCCTAAATGGCAGGCACAGAAATCTAAATGGAAGGTTAAGGGAGGAAGGTGTCCCCCCGTGGGAAAACCTGTGGGACCGTGTCCAGCTAGTAGAGCTGGGTCCCCTAGGAGTGATCAGGGTACACCCACATCTAACATGGAGGACAGGATAACTGGGAGCAGTGTCCTGACTGATGGGTCTTCCAGGGATACCGCTCTAGGTGGGGGTTGGCAAGGGGCCAGCACCCCTAGAGAGGCCCCAACTGTCTGGAAGTACCCATGGAGCGGCATAGTTGGCCCAGGGAGTAGTGACCAAGAGAATCCCCTGGGGTCAGGAAGGCATAGAACGGGAGGGTGTCCCTGTGGTAGCGGGCCTGCATCCATGTTCTATCGCCCTAAGCAGGGAAGTCCATCAAGGTAGTTGATTGGTCTACCCTGGCTTTTGGCTGGGAGGGGGTTGTGTGGGACTTGGCCCTTCTGGCTAAAGTTCCCTAAACTTTTTGCTTTTCCCCTAGACCATTTTTCTGACATTGTGTTGCCAACTTAGATGCTTTGGACACTTTGCCACTGCTAAACAGTGTCAAAGTGCAAGTGCTCCCTGTATAAAGTATAATGGTAATTGGTTGTCCATGATTGGTATGTTTGCCTTACTAGTAAAGTCCCTAGTAAAGTGCACTATGTGTGCCAGGGCTGGTAATGCAAATGCTACTAGTGGGCCTGCAGCACTATTTGCGCCACCCACACAAGTAGCTTTGAAAAGGGAACTCAGGCCTGCCATTGCAGTGCCTGCACGCAGTTTGTTAAACTGCCATGTTATTCTGACAAGTGCACCCACTTGCCAGACCTTACCCTTCCCTTTCTATGCACATCAGACACCCCTATGGTAGGTCCAGGGTACCCCCTGGGCAGGGTGCAATGCATGTGAAAGGTAGGACATGTACTAAGGTGTGTACCATGTCCTGACAGTGAAATAATCTCCATTTCGCTTTTCACTGTTGAAAGGCCATCTTGCCCATAGGACAGAATGAGGAGGCTGTGTAATATGTTTTCCAGCCTATCTTCCCAAAGGCTTAAGATGGAGAGGTGAAGTTTAGTATGCCTGAACTCACAATGTAATAACACATCTTTTTATCAAGGTGGTTTTTGCATTGTGTGTTTAGAAGCCACTCTTTTAGAAGTGGCTGGGTTTTTGTGCTCTAACATTTCTGTGTGTCTTAGCCTGGTTGTGGATTGACTGTCTGGATTTCAAAGTGATAGGATCTGGAGAATGTCTTGACCCAGGGGAGGAGGTGAGACAGCAACAGGCTGGCCTGTATCTGGAGTGTAGGGGGAGGAGTAGCCCCTAGAGGTGAAGAGGCCTTGGCTGCAGCCATAAACCAATGGCTCCGGCCCCTGCGGAGTGATTGAGGATCCAGACCCCCACTATCAAAGGAATAAAGGTGTCACTGGCAGGGAGGCACCCAGAACTGGTTTGAACAGGGGTCAGTGCCCCCTGAACACAAAGACTTCAAAGCCATTGAGGGGTATAACTATGAGAGCTGAAGCCCCTGAACTTTGGAGAATGGCTTGATCAAGATTGAACAAGACTGGAGCTACTTCGTGGTCAAGAGGAACCTTTGCCAAGGAAGAAACAACTGAAGAGACTGAAGGATAGGACTGACCCTTGCTGTGTGTTCTGGGGCTGGCCTGCAGTTTGCTGTTTTAACCAAGGAAAGGCTTAAGGGACTTTGCTGTGTGCTTTGCCCCCCTGCTTGAAAGGACTTTGCTGTGCTGTGTCCTGAAGTAACTTATCCCCAAAGGCCCAAGGTGAGCTGGCTCCCTGTTGCGGAAACTCAGGAACACAAACATTTCCAGGAGAGTCTCAGAGATGCTGTGTGCGTGTGCTTGTTGCAGCCTGAGACCCTCGTAAGAAGTGCCCTGTGATCGTGGGCACCTGGAGTCCAAGCGAGGATCAGCGACGCTGTCTGTGTGTGCTTTTTGCAGCCTGAACCTTTTGTGAGGATTGTCCAGTTATCGTGTGCACCGGAATCCTAGTGAGTCTCATCGACGCTGTGTGCGTGTGCAGCGTGCAGCGTGAGACCTTCGTGAGGATTGCCTTGTTATCGTGCACACCCGGAATCCAAGTGAGTCTCATCGACGCCGTGTGCTTGTGCTTTGTGCAGCATGAGACATTCGTGAGGATTGCCTTGTTATCGTGCACACCCGGAATCCAAGTGAGTCTCATCGACGCTGTGTGCGTGTGCTTTGTGCAGCGTGAGACCTTTGTGAGGATTGCCTTGTTATCGTGCACACCCGGAATCCAAGTGAGACTCATCAACGCTGTGTGCGTGTGCTTTGTGCAGCGTGAAACCTTTGTGAGGATTGCCTTGTTATCGTGCACCCGGAATCCAAGTGAGTCTCATCCACGCTGTGTGCCTGTGCTTTGTGCAGTGTGAGACCTTCGTGAGGATTGCCTTGTTAACATGCACCCGAAGTTAAAGTGAGTCGCAGCGATGCTGTTCGCGTGGTCTTCGTGAAGCCTGAGACCTTCGTGTGGAGTGCCCGGTGATCGTGCACCCGAAGCTCAAGGGAGTCTCAGCGACGCTGTGTGCGTGTGCCCTGCGGCAGCCTGAGATCTTCGTAGCAGTAGCGGCCCGGACCAGCAGCCTCGGAGGAGCTGAGCCGCCGGCCCGAGCCCGCCTTTGCCAATTCACAAAGATTGCATCGGAGGCACAAGTCGTTGGACGAGGAGAGGAGAGTGAGTTCGCGCCCCCCAGGTAACGTGTGTCGACTCCTGGGGTGGGGTGCGGGCTCGGAGGGAGACGCTCTCGGCCTCTATCTCAGTCCAGCAGCGCAAGCCTCTGCTTCGGCTCGTATCACGGCCCGTATTGCCAAGGGAGTGGCAGTACCGGGGCCGGAGTGCGGAGCTGCACTTTTTGTTACATCATACCCGTGTTGGGGGCAACTGTTGACAGAGGCTGACTGCGAGTCAGAAGGACCGGCAGAGAGACCGCCTAAGGCACCGTGATCGGTGCCAGAGTGTATTAAGCATTATCTTATTTCTGCATAACGAACTACCTGATTGTCGTATTACACATTGCATCATTTCTGCATAGCGAACTACCTGATTGTCGTATTACGCATTGCATTGTTTCTGCATAACGAACTACCTGATTAGCGTATTACGCATTGCATTATTCCTGCATAACGAACTACCTGATTAGTGTATTACGCATTGCCTTATTTCTGCATAACGACGTACCTGGTGGTTGTATTACGCATTGCATTATTCTTACATTGCAAAGTGCCTGATTGTTGTATTACGCATTGCATTATTCTTACATTCCAAAGTGCCTGATTGTTGCGTTACGCATTGCATTATTTTTACATTGCACAAGTGCCTGATTCTAGCATTACGAACTGCATAACATGGTATTAGGATTACAGTGGAATGTTTAGAAGTGCTCATTAATATCATCAGAACTTACAAGGGCTGGCTGGCCTAACAACCAGCCAGGAGAAATATTACACATACTGCATATGTTGGATTTATATCGTGTGGTCCTATCGTATATCTTTTTATATAAAATTTATACTCATTTTTATAAAACTCGTGTGGAGTCTATTTGTGGTGTCATCATTGGGTTGCTGTGAGCGTGGTTGCAAATACTTTACACATTTGCCTTGAAGATAAACCTGGCTGCTCGTGCCAAGCTACCAAGGCAGTGAGCGGGGGCTATCTCAGAAGGTGACCTTCCTTTCCCTGACGTGGAAACGTGGGTCCCTATTTGGCCTAAGGTACCTACCTCAGCCAACCAGGGATCCCGGGTCTAACAGAGACATAATTACTCCCCTGATAAAAAAGAGATTTACTTAGCTCAACTTGGCGCCAACATTGGTTGGGTACTTATTTAACAGTAGAATCTGAGTAGTTCAGTCGTGCTAGTCTCAGAGACCCCTACTCACAACTCCCCAGAGACGTCTGGAGTGGGTGGGCACAAACTCCGCCACACCTGAGTAGGCAAAATCCTATTTATTGGCTGTAGGTTAATCAAGCTTGAAGGACACATTGTTCCTAAAACTGTGCAAAACACCTTATCTTAGTTCCCTTGAAAAGCTCTTCTTCTCTATAAACAAGGACTGAAGAAAAAGGAAACATGAATAGGGTTGTGCAAGAGTTGCATCTCTCAGCAGACGAAGAAGACGCAGATGAAATTTCCATTGCAGAAAATGTTAGAAATGCCGTTACCATAAAACTAGGTGCACACGGTCTAACATCCAGGGGTGGACCAGTAGCTTTCATGATTGAGGCACACGAATCATTTAAAACAGAGGTATTCTATTCATGGGTTACATACCCAGTTGCAAATGCAAGGACAAAAACATTTCACTTCTACACAGAAAATGGAATACCGGAAGAATATTGTCCCTATGAGGACACTGAAGTTCCACTAACTTACCAGGAACATTTATACTGGTTTAAAGGGGCCCTCCCCCATACAAGAAATAAAGTAAGACTCGGTCCACTCGGAAACGAAGGAGCAACATGGCCAGTATTAGCTGCCTACACCCACATCCTGACATTGAAACAATGCCAGGAGGAGACTTACTTATACTTCACAAAGAACTGATAAAACTTTACAGAAACATGACACAGTTTGTCATGAGGACACTTACGGTCCAGCCAGCAAAGGTTACAACAAACACAAATACAGCAACTAAAATCACACCACAAACTTAACACGCAGTAATGGGTACAATGCCCTCAAAACGTGAACAAATGCCATTCTGGGTAGCTCAAAAAATAACACAGCTAGAAGCAGTATTCCCGAATACTAGCCCTTATGAAAAACACAGAATGCTGACAATCTGCTTGCCCATGGGGATAACACCACAGATAGAGGATTGTACCTCTTGGGGTACCATTTTTGCTGTCATATATACTAGAACACATGGTATCCCGTCATTAGCAGTTATACCAGATGTATTAAGAGAAATACAAAATGAGAACAGAGCAGAACCGGCTCTGAACTTAGGGATGAAATTACTAGGTAATTATGCCCAGGTATCAGCCATAATACTAGCAAATATTAAAGGGGAAGCAGCATCAGTGGCAATCCGTCAACACCTAAGGTAGTTCAGTCCTTTACAACAGGAACATGAACTACCAAAAATACTTGAGACCGTGTATGCAGAATTGGGCAGAGACAGTTTGGGTGGGAAAGCATAAAAACCCCAACTGATGGGTAGTCCTGAGAAGGACACAGGTAAGCAAGCACCTGCTTCTTCGAAAAAGAAGTGGGAAAATAGCAAAAAACAGAAAAATAAAGCAAACAGATCTCAGTCCAGAGGTAGATCTCCTCCACAGGAGTCCTGCGAAAGGAGGTATAACCTTAGGAATAGGGATAATATTAGGAAACCTGACAGGTATCAGGATACTGATACATGTTCCTCTCATTCCTTTCAGGGTTCGACAAAAAACTCCGAGAGGGAAGGACGGTCAGACAGACAAGAAGAGCGTACAAAGGCCAGAGACAAGCAGCATGCTCAAGACTATATTCCAAAAAAGAAGATAAAGCCAAACCAAAACCTCAGTTCAAAAAGAAGAAGGTTGCAGGTCTGAAGATCAGACATGCCCAGAATTCTGAGGACTCAACTGCTGAATGGGGAATGGGCTCTGACGATGCTAGACAGTGCGGCAGAAGTAACAATAGCTTGCCAGAACCTGATGGAATTTCTGGTGACATCGGACTTGAATGATTATATCACGGTGGAAACACCTGATACTAGGGTAAGTGTCCCACTCAGGTTATATGAGATAACACTCCAAATGGAGGGGGACAAATCCAGGAAAGTTAGAGGTCTCTTTTGGGAGAACCTGACATTTGGTTATGACATTCTATTAGCTGAACAAGATTGGCCACCAGCATTCGTCATGGACTGCCCTAGGGGAGAAACAGTAATCTTGCCAGCCTTTTCTGACCCTGTTCCCAAATATCTAAAATATACAAATGCACGGGAGTGGGCGGTAGCCCTTGCCCCGGCATTATATAAAAACCATGTTGGGTGGGATGAGGATTCAACCCACCACAAAATTCCATTAAAAAATACTCCGACTCCACAGAGGCAGTATCCAATAAAGCAAGAAGCTAAAAAACAGGTCAGGGAGATCCTAGATCAACTTGAATACCAAGGGGTGATTGAAACTTGCACCTCTCAAATGAATAATCCTTTGTTTCCCGTAATGAAACCTGACAACTCATATTGTCTAGTTTTAGATTACAGACATTTAAACACTTGCACATAGACATTTGCAGTACAAAATGCACAAAGTGCTGCACTAATGAAAAACAGTGTGCGAAAAAATAATACAGAATGGCACTAGATATCTCAAATGGATTTTTTTGCCAAAATATAGCGCCTGAAAGCAGGTATTTAACTGCATTTTCCGCGTTAGGCTCACAGCGTAAATGTTGTAGACTCCCCCAGGGGTATAAGAACAGCCCGGGGTTATTTTCCGCCAGAGTAACTGAATTACTTCAAAATCTGGATGAAGAGGCATGATATTTATCTAATGGATGATGACCTGGAGGAACACTTGAACAGAATAAATTACATAATATTGGGATTTGCCTCTGAAGGCTACAAATTTAATTTAAAAAAATCAAAGATAGCCCACCTCAATGTCCTTTTCCTGGCATATGAGCTTTCAAGTGAAGGGAAAAGCTTAGCAGCTAACTCTTTTGAAAAGTGTGCACTACTACAACCTCCAAAATCATTTAAAAATGTACAATCAATACTGGGATTCCTGAACTTTGGCAGAACATACATTTTGGATTACGCAGAAAGAGCTAAACCTTTCTACGATTTAATAAAACTTGACTTTTCAGTTAGACAATGGACACAGGAACACACAGATATCCTTCGTTCCCTACAAGCTGATATGATAGCTTCAAAACACTTACAGACACGCATAAATGTACGCAACCTAGTGATCTGTATAGTTGCAGGTCAATCAGGATACACCTACCTAACATATAATGAAGGTGAAACAGTACCAATAGCGTACAAATCAAATCTGTACACAAATGCTGAGATGCGATTTGCATCAACAGAAAAGATTCTTACAGCAGTACAGACTGCTGTAGTGAGAGAAAGAGCACTGGCTCAGGGAAAGCGAATAATTGTCGTCACCCCAGTACCGGCCTTAGAGGCTGCTACAAAGGCTAGCATTCCGAATGCTAAAGCCTTACATCCGAGATGGATACAATGGGCTAATTCTCTTACTGCAACAGATGTAGAATACAGGTATGACCCAAGTCTAAAAACACAAGCATTCCTGCAATATGAACAAGAATATCCTCTCCCTAATGAAATATTGCCTCTAGATCAGTATGAATATATAATTTACACTGATGGATCTGCTCAGCCGGCCATTGGGAGTAAACAGCAATACAGCGCCGCATGGGCAATTGTTAAAGATCGCATGCAAGATGGAAAGTTTCATCTGAGTTGTACAAGAACCCAGTCTCTAGGAGACTGCACAGCACAGCTGGCAGAATTAAAAGCTCTGTTACTGGCACTGGTAAATACGGATTGAGAATTCCCCACACTAATCGTGTGTGAATTCTTTTACTGTGTACTGTCATACAATGAATACTTACACCACTGGGGACAAAATGGGTTCAAAGATGCAAAAGGTGGCACAATTAAGCACAAAACGCTATGGGAACAGGTAGTTGAGTTAAAAAACGAACTACCAAGGGCTCAATTGATACACACACTGAGTCATCAACGTGATGCGTTCACGTTGAAGGGAATTCATTGGCTGATAAAGCCGCAAAGGGGGCTGTACGCACGGCTTCTGTACCTGCAATAACCCGTTCGAAAACGAAAATAGACAATGAGATTATGGTTGCAATTATTGCTACACGCAATAAAACGGCACTACCGAAAAGATTTCCACTCAAGTACTCCTACAAGTTAGATGCGAATAACGTTCTATTTGCTCAGATTCCTCGAGTGGGGGATAGAGTAATACCAAATATGGATCGCAGGTTAGGTTTAATTCTAGCAGCACACGAGGGTATAGGTTCTGCACACGCAGGAGTTACAGCGACTGTTTCCTTACTGAAACAACGTTACTGGTGGCCAGGATTAACAAAGCAGACTAAGGACAATGTCTTGAAATGCGACATCTGTCAGCAGATGAAAGGCTCCACCATAACATGTCCAGCGCAGACACCATTGCTAATATCAGACAAACCACTCACATGTGTTTATTTGGACCACTGCGGCCCCTTACAAACAGATGGGGCTTATCATGGTTGCAGTGGATTCCTGCTCTAGATTCCTATGGGGGTGGACCCAGCGCTCAGCTGACGCTCGAACTGTTATAAAAGATTTGCGAGTCTTTATAGGGACGTACACAATTGGCACATTACATTCTGACCGTGGCCCCGCGTTTAGCTCTAGGGATTACAAGGAAGTCATGGGAGGTTTGGGTGTAGCATTGCGGTACTCCTCTCCGTACCCTCCCGAGGGAAATTCGGTAGTGGAAAGGAAGAACCGGGACTTAAAGCAGTCTTTAACAGTTAGAGTATTAGGTTCGGGTGGGAGTTGGGTAAAACATTTGTATGGAGTTCAACAAGCATTGAACAACATGCCAAGAAGTTCTCTAGGGGGTGTCACTCCATATGAGGTCCTATTTGGGACGAGAATGTGTGTACCTGATCTTGATTGTAAAGGCACAGTGGCGGATGAAAAACATTTTGACATCCATAAACGTTTGGCTGTTTTACAGGATCTGACTGAATCCAGGGCACTACAAAGCAATGTCCAGGTAAAGCGGACCGCCACTGGGGAAGTCAAGTCAGTTACAGCAAGACCAGTCTGGGTCCCCAAGATTGGGGATCTGGTCAGAGAAAAAATTGCAGACAAAAAAGAATTTGGGCCGTCATACAGAAAGCCTGTACCTGTCCTGGCCGTTGAAGGAACAAGAACTGTACTTCTACCGCCTCTTGCTGGAAAAAAGGAGAAAAGATTTGTCTCAATCGACTTAATCAAACCACACTATGTGGCCGATACTGAATAGTAGGCCTCGTGAACTCCTGAGTAAACGACGCACTCCTCTCACTACGATACAAGAAATTCAAACAGAAAGACTCATCACGTTTGAAGAGTCCCCTGCACGGAATGATGGACTTTGCAATAATGCCATGGAACTCGTTCCTCTCGAAACGGAAGTTCATAATCAGAACCAAAATCAAAATGAAAACAAATTTCAACTCGACCAAACACAGATATCTACATCAACATTCCTCAACAAGAGCAAGCTACAGTTTCCACAAGACCTGCGGAAATACCGAAAATTAACAGAACTGCATTGGCTATTTCATCGACTTTGATACCTTTTCATTGGATCCAAGTGAACCTGAAATTTTGTCAGCCCAAAAAGCACGCAATCAGCAAATTAAAGATTTTCTTAACTTTCTTAGAAAAACTTGCCTGGTATCACCTTGGGTAGCACTCTGGGTAATTACCGGAATACTTTTCTTTCTTTTCTGGATAGGCTTGGTAGCTGTTTTTAGCAAGCTTATAAATGGAACTTACCTTTTTAAAAGCTCTGCTGCACAAAAAGTGAATCTGATTCTGAAACCTCACCTATCATCACATCGTGAACAAAGAGACTTGTCATCAGTAAATATTACAGCAGTTCCTATACCTGATGGTATACTGTGGGACAAGGTTGATTACAATATATTTGGTCCGACCGAACTTTAAAAAAAAACACATTTATTTAAAATATCATTGAGTGATATCATTACCTCCAGTACATTTTCCGATGATTGAGATTATGAAACTGTAAATAATATGTTGTCTGCTTTAGAAAAATCTGCTGCCTTTTCCAATAGTGAAATGTTGGAAGACACATCAGATCTTGAAACAATGTATTGCTATCAACATTATGGTCATCATTTTTTGCATAAATCTGCTAATCCCAGAAATGTTTTTACCTACCACCAATGGGAACATTGCCCTACACCGCCAAAAAGCAGTTCAAAGACATTTTGCACAGAAATTTCCATATTTTTCAGGGTTTAACACGTCAGACCCAGCCTCATATTATTATAAGGTTGCACCAACACCAGCATAGAAAAATATGTTGACAAACACCAAACAGATTTATTCAGCTTCCTTTATTGCCCAGTTGTCTGAACAAGGTTTCGACTTATGGAAAGACACTATAGACTTAAAATCTGTCTGGGGTACTAGAGACTGGCAGGTCCAGGGAACTGAAGCACTACTTCGAGCATGCCTCATTCCTCAGCAAATAATGTTTTTGAATGAAACTGTGCAACAAACTACCTGTCTTGGAATAGCCAAAAACAAAGACTTGAATACACCTCGGATGCCCATACCATCACACACCGAGGGTAACGTAACATCAGAAGAAGGGATTACGTTAGATAAGATCATGCAATACAATAGATCAGACCCTGATTGGAAGGGATGGTTGATTTGGCCCACAGACACCAATAGATGTCAGGAAAGATTCATGGGTAAAACTAAAGGGTTTAATATACACAGGCCAGATCCACGCTATGTACAGAGAGAACATTCTGTTATGTCCCGTAATGAGGCCCTAATGTAGACCTGTTCATACATGCCCTAAAATGGACGTATTCATATTTGCCCTAATACGGTCATATTCGTACTTGCCCTATTATGGTCATAACTATACATCTCCTATTATAGTCATGATTCCTTATATAGGCATGATCTTTCACCTACATTGGTCCTTACTAGTACACAACGTGCTCTGAGGGCTGAACGTTATCTATTCTGTGGTTTTGAATACAGCAGGGTTTTTCCCAAACACAGGCCCACACTCTACTCATCAATTATGCATGGCTCTCTAGGAATACACCACCTGCATAATATGTATGTACAAAGTTCACCCCTGACGTCTTCCTCAAGTCTAACATGACCAATACAAACCATACGAAGCAACCAGAGTCTTCAGAGTATAAATATACCACATCTTACCCCAGTAAGACAGAGGGAACCGAGACTTCAATGCTGACACACGGACCAGAGACGCTGATGCTCCTGAATGCAGTCGCTCCAGCTGACAGCGGACTAGCACAGCCCTTGCGGGGTGTCCAACTCGAGACCCGGACAGGGTCCCGCACCCTCTCTATTCAGGTATGGGGGTTCGACTAAATCCTGGAAGGATTCTTGGCTCTTAGGCTTTTAGACCTACACATATGCTAGGTACACTCAGGCATCGTAGGAGTACGCGCACTTTCATAACGCTTTTTATATTCATGTATGTATTCATGACTATTGCAATATGGTAGAACTGTTCTATCCCTTTGCTTTTATCGTACTGCTGATAATATATCTCTGCTATTGTCTGCTGATTGCCGCAGCACATATATTTGACAGTAGAATAACAACTGTTCAATAAATACTTATTGAAACGCCCAGACTGTTTATTCTGTGTAACTCTCTGAGACAAACCGAATAAGTAAGCACGAGTGACTGAGCGAAAAGTAGTATATTGTTTCCACAATATTCTACTTTTCGCTCAGTCACTCGTGCTTACTTATTCGGTTTGTCTCAGAGAGTTACACAGAATTAGGGTTGTCATGATCTAAGGTTGCCAGAAACAAATCTCTCCCCGTTAAGAGGAGATTCTAGTGGCACTGTGAGCTAGCTAATGCAAATCAGGCTAACATACGCGGTGGGGGTGCACAGAGCCAGTCTGCCACCAAGCCCACAGTTTATGTTATCCAAACGCGCAGGTCCTGCATGGGTACTATAGGAACTACACGACATGGCGCCACCAACGTTGGTTTGGTACTTATTTAACAGTAGAATCTGAGTAGTTCAGTCATGCTATTCTCAGATAACCTACTCACAAAACCCCAGAGACGTCTGGAGTGGGTGGGCACAAAATCCGCCGCAGCTGAGTAGTACAAAAATACTATTTATTGGCTGTTGGTTAATCAAGCTTGAAAGGACATTTAGTTCCTGAATTGTGCATAACACCTCATCTTAAGTTCCCTGGGAACACCTCTTCCTCCAAACATGACTGGTTCAGGGGATGAGAGAGTTGACCTGAACGTTTTAGAGGGAGAAGAAGATCCTGAGGATGCAATACAGATTGCACCAAAATTCAGAAGGACAGTCACCCTAAGACTATTAGAAAATGGCTTACCAGCCACGGGTGGCATAGTAGTTTTCGTGATTGAGGCACACAAATCAAACAAAACAGAGGTATTCTATCCATGGGTTACACTCCCAGCAGCAAATGACATAACAAAGACATTTCACTACTATTTGAGAGGAAATGCACCAAGGGAATATGCCCCGTTTGAGGACATAGAGATTCCACTCACTTACCAGGAACATCATTACTGGTTTAATGGCGCCCTACCCCACGTACGACAAAGAGTAAGATTAGGCCCGCTCGGAGGAGACGGGGCCACATGGCCAATACTAGCAGCTTACACACCGCACCCTGACATTGGAACAATGCCACAGCCAGAATTACTCGTACAACACAGAGATTTAATTAAAATCTACAGAAACCTGACACAATTCGTCATGAGGACTTTAACAATCCAACCTGCACCAGGTGCAGCAACTAGTACTCCAGCTCAGGGTACAGGAAATAAAATTACTCCTCAAACATTACACGCGGTAATGGGAAAAATGCCCGCAAAACGCGAACAAATACCATTCTGGATAGCTCAGAAAATAACTCAGCTTGAGGCAGTATTTCCGGATACTACCACCTATGAAAAACACAGAATTCTAACAATCTGCTTGCCCATGGGGGTCACACCACAAGTAGAGGACTGCACCTCTTGGGGTTCAGTCTTTGCTGCCATATAAACCAGAACAGATGGTATCCCGTCCTTAGCAGTAATACCTGATGTATTGAGACAGATACAAAATGAGTACGGAGCAGAGCCTGCCCTCAACTTAGGGATGAAGTTACTAAATAACTTTGACCAGGTATCAGCCATAATACTAGCTAACATTAAGGGGGAAGCAGCTTTAGTGGGGATCCGCCAACGCCTAAGGGAGTTCGGTCCAATAGATCAACAACACGAACTACCCAAAATAATTAAAACTGCATATGCAGAATTAGGCAGAGACAGTCTAGGTGGGAAAGCATTAAAACCACAACTAGTGGGAAGTCCTGAAAAGGACACTACAAAGCAGATACCTACTTCTTCTAAAAGAAGTGGGAAAATAAAAAACAACAAAAGTCTAAAGACAGCACATCTCAATCCAGAGGTAGGTCTCCTCAACAGGAGCCCTCTGAAAGGAGGTATAACCTCAGGAATAGGGATAATATTAAAAAACCTGACAGGTATCAGGATACTGATACACGTTCCTCTCGTTCCTTTCAGGGTTCATCAAAAAACTCTGAGAGGGAAGGACGGTCAGAGGAGCGTACAAAGTCCAGAGACACGCAACACGCTGCGGACTACGCACCTAAAAAAGAAGATAAACAAAAATCGAAACCTCAGTTCTAAAAGAAGAAGGTAGTAGGTCTCAAGATCAGACATGCCCAGAATTCTGAGGACACAGCTTCTGAACGGGGAATGGGCTCTGACGATGCTAGACAGCGCGGCAGAAGTAACGATAGCTCGCCAGAACCTGAAGAAATTTCTGGTGACAGCGGAGTTGAGTGAGTATATCACGGTGGAAACACCTGATACTCGGGTACGTGTCCCACATAAGTTACATGAGATAACACTCCGGCTGGAGGGGGACAAGCCCAGGAAAATTAAAGGTCTCTTTTGGAAAAATCTGTCATCTGGTTATGACATTCTATTAGCAGAACAAGACTGGCCGCCAGCATTCTTCATGGAGTGCCCTAGAGGAGAAACGATAATCTTTCCAGCATTTTCCAACCTCGTTCCCATACATCTTAAACATGCATATGCACAGGAGTGGGCGGTTGCCCTAGCTCCAGCATTGTACAAAAATCATGTTGGTTGGGATGAGGATTCACCCCACCACGTGATCCCGTTAAAAGTTTCACCAAATACTCAAAGGCAATACCCTATAAAGCAGGAAGCTAAAAAACAAGTCAGGGAGATCCTAGATCAACTAGAATACCAGGGGGTAATAGAAAATTGCACTTCACCTATGAACAATCCTTTGTTTCCCGTAATGAAACCTGACAACACATATCGTTTAGTTTTGGATTACAGACATTTAAACACTTGCACAAAGACATTTGCAGTTAAAAATGCACAGTGCCGCATGAATAACATTGTGCGCAAAAAATACAAAACAACACTAGATATCTCAAATGGATTTTTCTGCCAAAATATAGCGCCTGAAAGCAGGTATCTGACCGCATTTAGTGCGACAATTTTGTCGACTAGCCCAAGGGTATAAAAATAGCCCCGGGGTATTTTCAGCAAGAGTAACAGAGTTACTCCAAAATTTGGATGAAGAAGCATTGTCCTATGTAGATGATATTTATCTGACGGACGATGACTTACCGAGGCACTTGACCAGGGTGAGCACCATTATTATGGGATTCGCCTCTGAGGGCTATAAATGTAATTTAAAAAAATCAAAATTGCCCACCTCAGTGTCCTATTTTTAGGGTATGAGCTGTCAAGTGAAGGAAAAAGTCTAGCAGCTAACTTTTTAGAAAAGTGTGCGCTGCTCCAACCTCCAAAATCATTAAAGAATTTACAATCAATTCTGGGATTCCTAAATTTTGGTCGAACATACATTTTGGAGTACGCAGAAAGAGTAAAACCTTTCTACGACTTAATAAAACCTGATTTTTCAGTCAGACAATGGACACAGGAACATACAAATATCCTGCGTTCCCTACAAGAAGACATGATAGATTCTAAACATTTACAGACACGGGTAAACGTACGCAACTTAGTGATCCGAGTAATAGCGGGTCAATGCGGGTACACTTATTTGACTTTCAATGAAGGCGAAACGGTACCAATCGCATACAAATCACACCTGTACACAAACGCAGAGATGAGTTTCACTTCAAACGAAAAAATCCTGACTAACAGTGCAGACCGCTGTAGCAAGAGAAAGAGCTCTGGCTCAGGGTAAACGCATGATTGTCGGGACCCCAGTACCAGCTTTAGAAGCTGTTACAAAAGCTAGCATTCCAAATGCGAAAGCCTTACATCCCAGATGGATACAATGGGCTAATTCTCTTACTGCAACTGATGTTGAATACAGATTTGATCCAAGTTTAAAAACACAAGCATTTCTGCAATACGAACAAGAATATCCTCTTTCAAATGAGATTTTGCCTCTAGATCAGTATGAATATATTATTTACACTGACGGATCTGCTCAACCAGCCATAGGGAGTAAGCAAGCTTACAGCGCAGCGTGTGCGATTGTTAAAGGTCGCATGCACGATGGAAAGTTCCATCCGAGTTGCACTAAAACGTAATCTCTAGGAGACTGCACGGCTCAGTTGGCAGAGTTAAAAGCACTGATACTGGCACTTATAAATACGGAACACGAATTCCCCACACTAATTGTGTGTGATTCCTTTTACTGTGTACAGTCGTACAATGAATATTTACATCATTGGGAACAAAACGGGTTCAAAGATGCAAAAGGTGGCACAATTAAACATAAAATGCTATGGGAACAGGTAGTTGAGTTGAGAAACGAACTACCAAGGGCTCACGTGATAAATACACTGAGTCATCAGCTTGATGGCGTTCACGTTGAAGGGAATTCATTGGCTGATGAAGCCGCAAAGGGGGCTGTTTGCACGGCTTCCGTAGCTGCAGTTACTCGTTCAAAGATGAGAGTAGACGGCGAGATTATGGTAGCTGTCAATGCTTCCTTTTCAGGACTTCACGCAAAGGCAGCACAGCAGTACCAAAGAAATTTCCACTCAAGTATTCCTACAAGTTAGATGCACAAAACATTCCATATGCTCAGATTCCTGGAGTGGGGGATAGAGTAATACCAAATATGGATCGTAGGCAAGGCTTAATTCTAGCAGCACACGAGGGTTTGGGTTCTGCGCATACAGGCGTTGCAGCGACTATTTCTTTATTGAAACAGCGCTATTGGTGGCCAGGGTTAACAAAGCAGACTAAAGACTATGGGGCCGATTCCGATCTCGGTCGGAGGCGCACCCAATACCATTCGGTCGGGAAAAAAGCCATGCGAAAGCCTGTTTCCCGACCGATCCGTACAGTACACCGAACGAGCAAGTACGATGCGCACAACAGCAAAAAATCCGGCCGAGCCGTACTCACCCAAACCAGGTCCTGTTCTCCGACCGAGGCGAATCCGGAAATGCCGAATCGAGTCGCACGGAAGGAAAAATGCAGCCCCGTCCGGCCGGACAAGTACGATGCGCTTTCCGTACGCTCCGAACCCGTCGGTACGCACGGCACGTCAAAGCATCCGGGAGAGGCACACATAAGCTCCGATTCGCGCCACAACACGATCCACGGCTCCGAGACGAACACGGCACCGACGAGGACGACGCGAAGCGACGAGGACGAGGCGAAGCGACGAGGACGACGCCAAGCAACGAGAAGGACGAACGACACAAACCAACCATGAATCCCTTCGTCCCGATCATACCAATATTCTACATTTACTACCGGAACAGGCACGGACGCGTACGGCGCAGAAGGTAAGCCAGACACCAACCACAAAACACATACAACACGTACACGACACATCACACACACACACGGGGATGCTGAATATACTTACACCAGCAACAGCAGCACCATAGGGGCGGGATGCCCATCACCAATGCCACATATGCACACAGGGGCCTGAATGCGCACCACCACCCCTACCCAGGGGGGCTGGATGCCTACCACTACTACCACCCTTAGCCGGGGGCTGGATGCCTACCACTACTACCACCCTTAGCCAGGGGGGCTGGATGCCTACCACTACTACCACCCTTAGCCAGGGGGGCTGGATGCCTACCACTACTACCACCCTTAGCCAGGGGGCTGGATGCCTACCACTACTACCACCCTTAGCCAGGGGGGCTGGATGCCTACCACTACTACCACCCTTAGCCAGGGGGGCTGGATGCCTACCACTACTACCACCCTTAGCCAGGGGGGCTGGATGCCTACCACTACTACCACCCTTAGCCAGGGGGCTGGATGCCTACCACTACTACCACCCTCACCCAGGGGGGCAGGATGCCTGCCACTACTACCACCCTTAGCCAGGGGGGCTGGATGCCTACCACTACTACCACCCTTAGCCAGGGGGGCTGGATGCCTACCACTACTACCACCCTTAGCCAGGGGGCTGGATGCCTACCACTACTACCACCCTCACCCAGGGGGGCTGGATGCCTACCACCACTACCACCCTTACCCAGGGGGGCAGGATGCCTACCACTACTACCACCCTTAGCCAGGGGGCTGGATGCCTACCACTACTACCACCCTTAGCCAGGGGGGCTGGATGCCTACCACTACTACCAGCCTTAGCCAGGGGGGCAGGATGCCTACCACTACTACCACCCTTAGCCAGGGAGGCTGGATGCCTACCACTACTACCACCCTTAGCCAGGAGGGTCTGGATGCCTACCACTACTACCACCCTTAGCCAGGGGGGCTGGATGCCTACCACTACTACCACCCTTAGCCAGGGGGCTGGATGCCTACCACTACTACCACCCTTAGCCAGGGGGGCTGGATGCCTACCACTACTACCACCCTTAGCCAGGGGGGCTGGATGCCTACCACTACTACCACCCTTAGCCAGGGGGGCTGGATGCCTACCACTACTACCACCCTCACCCAGGGGGGCTGGATGCCTACCACTACTACCACCCTCACCCAGGGGGGCTGGATGCCTACCACTACTACCACCCTTAGCCAGGGGGCTGGATGCCTACCACTACTACCACCCTTAGCCAGGGGGCTGGATGCCTACCACTACTACCACCCTTAGCCAGGGGGGCTGGATGCCTACCACTACTACCACCCTCACCCAGGGGGGCTGGATGCCTACCACTACTACCACCCTTAGCCAGGGGGGCAGGATGCCTACCACTACTACCACCCCCACTCATAGGATGGACAATGCATGACACAACCAGCACACCACAACCTAGGGAATGCAAGATAAAGACATCCCCCCACCACCATGACAAGCGTGTGTAGGCTGTGTCAAATGCCTACAACACCGAACATGACTTTGAACATACAATGTGACCCCCTAGCACATGTGCCACACATATATGTGTGTGGCACCCACAATGCAAGCAGCCCATGACCATTGTGGCAATGGGGCCTAAACCCCCATCATCACAGTGACCAAAAGGTAAGTGTGGGGTCCATAGCTGAAGCACATTTTGAACATTGTGGCAATGGGGTCTAAACCCCCATCATCACAGTGACCAAAAGGCAAGTGTGGGGTCCATAGCTGAAGCACATTTTGACCATTGTGGCAATGGGGTCTAAACCCCCATCATCACAGTGACCAAAAGGCAAGTGTGGGGTCCATAGCTGAAGCACATTTTGACCATTGTGGCAATGGGGTCTAAACCCCCATCATCACAGTGACCAAAAGGCAAGTGTGGGGTCCATAGCTGAAGCACATTTTGACCATTGTGGCAATGGGGTCTAAACCCCCATCATCACAGTGACCAAAAGGGAAGTGTGGGGTCCATAGCTGAAGCACATTTTGACCATTGTGGCAATGGGGTCTACACCCCCATCATCACAGTGACCAAAAGGTAAGTGTTGACAAAGAAAGAGCTGCAACTGCCAAACTGCATGGATCATTCCTGGTCACAGAACCAAAAACTCATCTGTGGCAAAGTAGTGTATGTGTCCCATTGCAACATAAATTGGGTGAGCCAAATACTGCAGTGCAAATGAGACATTCCTTTGGCCATGTGCAGACAAACAACACCCATGGGGGCTGACACCGTCAACATTCATCAATGACACAATGACAGAAGTGACCATCAGAATGCAGAACCACATATTTGCACCAATGGGCACACAAATGCAGATATCCTGTGGAGACAGCAGATGTGAGGTGAACAGATACCATACCATGGCAGCAATGGGACACACAAACCATGATCACTGTGCTGACCGATGACCTAGGAGTCCCAGGGACAGCAGGGGAAACACACCAAACAACATACAGCCAATGGCACACCCAAGATATGCCAATGCAGTGGTGCAGATGCACAAACACAAACAGGCAGACCAACACTGTCATCATACACAGCAGGTGAGGGGGGGGGTGCCAGTGTCCCCAGGCAACCACACAACACATGAGGAGAGCTGAATACCAATCATACAGATGTGCATACACTGCCACACTAAGGTAACTCATGGATCCAAATCCCCTATGTGGGCAAGCAGGCATTGTCAGATGAGAGGGAGCACAAAACACACATGTCACACAGGCACGTAGGAACAACTGACACAGCAAGACACAGACACACCACAGCACCACCCCCAGGGCCCCCACAATGTGGTGACCCTTGGCTGCATAAAAATCCCACTCTGATGACAAAGCTGAATGTGGTTCACACTGTGAACCACAGTCATGTGTCCTGAGCAACAAACTACCATCACACCGACACAAGCACAAATCAATCAGCATGGCCAGTAAGCCAAGGCCAACATGGAGGCAGGGGTCTAGCTGGGCAACAACTCCCATCTGCACACACTCAAGACCACACCCCTCGACCTCCAACAATGTGCAGCAGTGAAGTACACATGCACTGGTGACATTGCACATGCACCCATGACTATTCCAGGGTGGTGGGTGGGAACCAAGGTGCAGAAACACATCACACATGGCCACTCAACAAGACTCCTGAATGTCTGACACACTGCACACTACGCTGTACATGGACATGACGGCGATACCACACCAACCAATGGGATCCCAGCCACAGTCACACACCAATGAAGAAGCCAAGGTCACCCACAAAGAACACACATAGACAACAACCAACATCGCAGCCCGGACCCTGAGGAGTGCCAGCAGTCACACACACAACGTGTCACAATAACTTAAAGATAACACGAACTGAAAATCACATGACAGGGGCAAACAACAAGTGCCAAGGGGAAACCTGACTGTGACCCATCTGCGTCTGCACACAAACTCAGCCCTGACAGCAAACACACCTATGGGTGACACCCTGATGACCAGTAATGTGCCATGCACCCACATCACAGAGAACACAGGGAGAAGACTTTGGGGGAACATAGCTCAAGTCAGCAAGCATCACAAACAGGTACAACACTAGGGATCACAGCATGCGCAGATAAATGGAAGTGAACACACAGACATGCACATACAACACACACCTTGGGCGCAGGCAATGTCACACGTGTACACACTGCCATGAGGGGACTCCACTCCTGTGTGAGGAAAGCTGTGCCATATGTTGCCTCAGTAGGGCCCCATCATGTCAGCTGAGCACTTGGTCACACAATCAACAATTAGCACCAAATGAGGGCTCCCGTCACATCAGCCTGGTCATGGATGTGCCAACGGAATCATCAGCACAGATCCAACACACTTGTATAGCAATGTTGCACTGACTACACGGATGAGTCCTTCCCCATTGATGCCCAAACCTGCATGTCCAGTGGAGATGGCAACACGGTCAGGGAAGTAGACAAATCCAACAATGGCAGGCACAACAGATGTGCAGGGGTGGAAGCCACAGATATGAAATTGCTAATGTAAGTAGGAAATCCCATTGCCAAATACGGAACACATGACACCCTCAGATGCTGCTATGGATGACATGGATACACCACATGATAGGACACATTCCCCCTGGACCACATGGGTTCCTGCACAGTAACACTTCATAATCATGAGACCAGATATCACCATCACTGCAGCAAGGGCATGGTTAGCAGCACCAACAACATGTACATCTGAAGCATGAGCACTAGAGAAAAGAAAGTTGCTTTATTCAGCATATGTGTTGAATGAAAACGACGTCCAGAAAAAAAGAGCAAAGGCCAATGGCCAGTCCATTGTCAAAGTTCAAACAGGGTGACACTGGCAGATGTCACCCTACGCATGCCTGCACAAAACCAGGGCCAATTCACTAGGAGGGGCAACCGGGGGGCAGGCCAGGCACCGCAGGGACAGGATCAGGGCTCACCAGGGGGAGTCAGGGAAGGGGTGGTGGGTGCTGGAGAGCCACTGACAACTGCAGTGGAGGTGTCTGACATGGTGTGTGCCGGCACAACTGGGGGCATGACTCAGATGTCGTGGGTGCCGGCACAACTGCAGTGGACCCTGCAGATGGAGTGGACAGGTCCGCCACTGCAGTGCCCAAGTCAGACAGGGCGGTAGTGGACTCCACTGCAGTGCCTACCTCCAGGGGAGGAGAATGGGGAACAGGCAAGGTGGGTTGGACAGAGGGGAGGACACCCTCACCACATCAGTGGCACAGACAAGCGCAGCGGGGGTGTGGTGCTGGGAGAGCAAGTGGCAGGGGAGAAGGCCTGATCCTCTTGGGGATGGTATATCTGTGGGTGGGGGAACCTGGGGCAGGGTGTGGTGGGGGCACCTGTGCAGTGGGGGCCTGAGGGATGGAGGACGGAGACCTTGTGCCTGAGCTGCAGGGCGGTGGCGGGGTCTTGCTCTTAGGACTCCGGGGGGACTTGCGGGTGGGGGCCTCAGTCCGTCTGCGCCTGGGGGAGGGTGTCCGGGGGCGAGGGGCACTCTGCTCCGTGTGGGTGGGCTTCCTCTTCCCCCGGGATGCTGGAGCAGCTTCATCGGTGGGGAAGAGGCCGAGGTCACAGAGGAAGAGCTGCTGTGACTTTGGGGTTGCAGGTGAGGCAAGGGAGGGTGCTTTGGAGGGAGAGGGAACTGAGGACTGCGCAGTGCATGTGGATGCGTGTGTGTGTTCCAGGGCCCCATCCCCTGTGAGTCTGGCTTCAGTCCCCTGAATGTGCGTGCGTGTGCGTTTTGTCATTGGCGTGTGTGTCAGTGTGCTGGATGTGTGTGTGCTGGTGTGTGCCTGTGCCGGTGTGTGTGTGCTTGGGATGGGTAAGGTGCTGGGGAGTGTGGATGGAGCAGAGGCAGGAGGGGTGAGGGACCGTTTGAGGAGGGACACTGCTGCCGTCAGGGAGGAGTCCATGGACCTATTGCCCCTCTGTAGGTCAGACATGCCCGATGAGATGCCCTCCATGAACGACACCAGCTGAGTCAACAGCGCGGTGTGCGCATGGAGGACACTCAGCATGGCTGTCTGGCCTACATGGAGCTGGCGAAGGAGGTACACAGACTCCTCACTCAGGGCAGCAGGGGACACAGGGGCAGGGGCTGCGGTGCCTGGCCCAAAGGAGACACGCTCCCGGACATGGGAGCCTCCACGGACCTGGGGAATGGGAGCCGATGGGAGGGCGGTGGTGGTGCTGGTGGTGGAGGGGACAGCAACACTAGCTGGGGTGTGGTGGCTGCTGACACCCGCCTCCACAAGGGAGTCATCCTCCGAGTTGCTCTGGTCCTCAGCTGAGGTGGATGCTGCTGAGGACTCCTCGGTGTGGCTCCCCTCGCCCTCCGTGCCACTGGGTCCCTCCGACCACTCCTCGGCTGCTGACCCAGTCTGGCTCTCTGGCTCCTCCTGGTCCGTGGAGCTGTCCCCTTCCGGGGCCGTGGATGTATCTGCAAACAATGGGGAAACAGACAGACATCAGTCACCTGCACAAAACGCACACACCACTGTGAGCACAGCACATCACAGAGCAAGCCCTGGCATCATTAGTTGTACATTGCTAAAAGTGCCCTAACTGAACAGGAGAAGCCAATTGTCAGTCTGATGCCAAGCATGGCACTCACATCCCACATGGCCTTGCACCCATCTGTCTGGTGTCTGTTGGATTGCAACACCCCAGTGTGGACACATGCACCAAGTACACAGTAGTTGGACAGTGCAGAGGACACGGTGTGGCATGTGGACATGCACACATCACAGCTCTTGCCACTGAGTCAGTACAGGTTTCCGGATGAAAGGGATGCCCAGAGTCAAATAGGAAATGCATGTGATGCATACCAGCGACAGACACCATGATGCACCCATGTCCTGATAGCCAGCGCCACTATGGTGTGCATGTAGCACATGTCACTCCCCTGCAGGCTCACCAATCAGTAGACACATGCCATGGCGGAGGCATGACTGCAAAGTCATACATCACTGTCTCAGTGATGTATGACTTTGCAGCCAGACAACAACACTCTGCACTGTGTCACAATAGTAGGTCATGGGGAATGCAAGTCCTGGAGCTGCACAAGTGCACGTGTACATCCCCCACAACACATCCTCTTAACCCTCATCTGTCCAGGTCATACCTATTGGACATATGGGAGACCTGTGACACTACCCTCTGAACCTGAGCCCCTCACACTCTGCTGTGAATGGGGAACAGCTGCCTGAACTTCACATTCACATGCCCCAGTCTGCATGGGCAGCTGATCAGACACCTATGTGACACACAAGTATCGTCTCCTATGGTCACATCTCCAGTGGCATGCTGAGCCCCTACCAAGAAACTCCACAGCAGTCCTGGCGACTAATCCACAGCACACTGACACAGAGGCAGACACCTGAGGGGTCAAATCACTGCGCACAATGTGTCAGCTGATACACGGGAGTGGGAGTACAGAGTGTATTGTATGGCCTGGAGTAGGCATGACTGTCCAGCCCCACATGAATGAGGGATGAGCCCTGGACTGTAGGCAGCTGGCTAAGTATGTGTGACACACGTCATATACATACTCCTGGGGCCCAAACATTGTTCCCACCCGCAGCATGGGTGTGTGCCAGATACCCCAGCCACATGTGGTGGATCAGCTCAGCAATTGGACCACAGATCAAAGTAACACGCTGAATACATGTCCAGAATACAGGCATTGTGTAAGCAATGTACCCACCCATGATGCCCACCACAGAGTCAGGGAAACAGATACTGTCTCCCACCTTGAGTCAAGCAAACTGCAAGGACACAGTCCTAAGTGACAGAATTCCCTGCATGTAAGGGCCACACCTGGGTATCAGATGAGGAGTGGGCAGTGCACAATAGAGGGACATGGCTCCTGGACAACATGACTGCTGTACTGTGGCAGTTTAACCAGGCCCGAGGAGGGCACATAGCATGTTAGACAGAGTTCACAGTGCAGTCTTTGACTCACCCCCTCCTTGCTGCTCTCTGGCCTTCAGCTGCCCATCCAGGTCTGGAAAGACCACCGCCAGGATCCTGAGCATGTGGGGGTCAGGGTCCGTGTTCCGCCCCTCCTGCGAGGAGGCGACAGCTTCAGCTGGACCCGTGCAATCCTCCGGGTCCAGCCCGAAGGTCCTGCCACCTCTTTTGGCAGTTGCGGATCCGGCGCTTGTAGACCCCCACGGACCGGACAGCCCGGACGATGTCCTTCCAGATCTCCTGCTTCCGATGGGCAGAAGCCTGTCAGGATGACAAAGTGATAAGGCCATTACTACACATGCAACATATCCGTGCATGACACAGTTGCATATACATGTCGCAATCACAGGGGCACATGGTGTACACAGGCAGTGCACGGCTGCCCATGGACAGTTTTCCAGAAGTCACTACATGGTATCATTGCATGGGGAGTAAAACCCTGTTCAGAAGCACTGTCACTGCACCATACCTGTCCAGTGCAAGTCACTACACACTATGGGGGTGACAACTACTCAGTGAGCCTGCTAGCCAGTGGCGTGCAGACTCTCAGCCTTGCTAGTCAGACAAAATGCACATTCAGAAAGGCAGTGCACAGGACACTCACCTGCTCCCCTGGTGTCCCATACAGCTTGCTGTACTGTGGAAGTTTGCTGTCCAGCAGGGCCTGGTTCTCTTCAAGGCTGAAGGCTGGGGCTCTCTCCACAGTACGTGCCATTGCAGGGTCCAGAGGGGCAGAGACAGCAGCAGTGCAGTGGCAGATGTCGTCTTGGAGCATGTAGTGCAGGCAAGTGGGCTCTCAGGGGAACAGCCAGCAATATATATGTGCTGGAGAGGCAGATACTGTCCCTTGTGTCCAAAGTGATAGGTCCAAGTCGTTTGCATCTTCTGAATCTGGCCAATCCATGGAATAGCAGCACCAAAACACGCCCACAGCATCCTTCAAATCTTCAACTTCATGACATACATGATTTTGCAACATTGTTGTGGGTGACCAACTGATTTTCCAGCAACCGACTCGTTCGAAATTCGAAAACGCGTCCGTTGCAAGGCAAGCCCATTGTCAATGGGTGCGCACCGATCGGTCCATTGCGGTACAACGCGCACAGGGGTACAACGCGTACCCGCACACATTGAAAGCAATGGGCCGGCCGGAGGCACCGATCGGTCCATTGCAGTTCAACGCGCACAGGGGTACAACGCGTACCCGCACACATTGAAAGCAATGGGCCGGCCGGAGGCACCGATCGGTCCATTGCAGTTCAACGCGCACAGGGGTACAACGCGTACCCGCACACATTGAAAGCAATGGGCCGGCCGGAGGCACCGATCGGTCCATTGCAGTTCAACGCGCACAGGGGTACAACGCGTACCCGCACACATTGAAAGCAATGGGCCGGCCGGAGGCACCGATCGGTCCATTGCAGTTCAACGCGCACAGGGGTACAACGCGTACCCGCACACATTGAAAGCAATGGGCCGGCCGGAGGCACCGATCGGTCCATTGCAGTTCAACGCGCACAGGGGTACAACGCGTACCCGCACACATTGAAAGCAATGGGCCGGCCGGAGGCACCGATCGGTCCATTGCAGTTCAACGCGCACAGGGGTACAACGCGTACCCGCACACATTGAAAGCAATGGGCCGGCCGGAGGCACCGATCGGTCCATTGCAGTTCAACGCGCACAGGGGTACAACGCGTGCCCGCACACATTGAAAGCAATGGGCCGGCCGGAGGCACCGATCGGTCCATTGCTGTACAACGCATCACTGTACATGTGACTGGCATATGTCAGCATGCCTGTCTCAGATGGACATATGCCAGCCACAGATAGCTCCCAGGGAGTGAGGGGCACACCTACATCACGACAGCCTGTCCAAACCTTATCATAAGGCATGTAAGGCTGCATTTCCTATTGTGTGTATGTTGGTGTACATGTTGTCCTGTGGGTGTCACCTGTGGGCAGCCACCCCCAGGCTGTGCACGTGTTCATGGGGACAGGATCATGGGTGTTACGTGTACGTGACCACTGTGATGTGCAACTGTTCATATCTGTGCATGTGCCATGGTCACATTTCACAGTGGTGTTTGTGTATGTCATGTCACATACCCCGTGAGTCCCATGTGGGACGGTATGTTTGAGCCAGGGTGTCCCAGTGGCACAATAGTGATGGACCTCCACAGTCTTTGTGCATGTAGTGTTTACAATGTCTCTGATTTCATGTGCACAATGGGAGACAGTCTCCACATCCACGTTGTGTGTGCATGGACTCTGATGTTGTGCGTGTGTGTCACAGACGTCCATGTCTGTCCTGCCGTGGCAAGTGGGGCCACTACCTGTGGGGGTCATGTTTGTTTTGCTGTGGTGTACACATGATACTCCATGTGATGCCAGTGTCCATGTGGCATTACAGGGTCCCTGGGAATGTACCTGTCGTTGAGCTGTGGTGCCTGGGGCACATCTGTCCTCACATGTCACTGTGGGGGGTGAATGTGACATGGCAGCAGGAGATGGGAACTGTGACACGGCATCATGATATCCAATGGGCCAACCTGGGACAAATTGATGCCACCTGTAGGACCGTGTTGACAGATGTTGGCCATGTATGTACCATACATGTCCTTCCGGTACTGCACACTTCATGTAGTTGTGCCTCATAATGATGTATGTTGGGATCTTGAGTGTCTTCAATGCCGCATATGTGGGGTGACTGACAATCTTGCTTACTTCTCCTCTGCACTGCAGGGCTCCTGCTGTCCATCGGCCATTCCCAGACCTGGCAACGATGGTGGAACGGGACAGCATCCGACGGTACCGCTTCACCAGGCAGCTGATTGAGGATTTGGCAGTGCAGTTGTCCCCACATTTGCAGCCTGGCCGGCCGTATCCTACAGCGCTGACCCCCAAGGTGAAGGTGATGGCAGCCCTACACTTCTTTGCCACCGGTACCTTCCAACATACTGTGGCGACTGCTGGTGGGATGTCACAGACCATGTTCAGCCGTGTGCTCCGCGATGTTTTGGCGGCAATGTTGCTCTTCCTGAACCGGTACATCTATTTCCCTAGACTGCGACGACTCACTGACGTGAAGAGTGACTTTTATGCCCTGGGGAGGATGCCGCATGTAATTGGCTCCATTGATGGGACACATGTGGCTTTGGTACCACCACAGGCCCAGGAGCAGGCCTACAGGAACCGCAAGCACTACCACTCGGTCAATGCACTGGTGGTGTGTCTTGCAGACATGACCATCACACACGTGTGTGCCCGTTTCCCTGGTTCAGCACACGATGCCTTTGTGATGAGGAGTAGTCGCATCCCCAGGATGATGGCACAGATGCAGAACCAGCGTGCCTGGCTTGTCGGTGTGTACTGACTTTGTGCCATTGTGTGTGATCTGATCTGTAGTATTCCGCCCACTTTTCCAAGTCAGCTAATGTGCACTTGTCTGGCCGTAGGTGACTCGGGATACCCCAACATGCCGTGGTTGCTGACACCCCTCAGGAACCCTGTGACACCTGCCCAAATGCGCTACAATGAGGCACATGGTCGGACCAGGAGAGTGATTGAGTGGACCTTTGGTCTCCTGAAGAGCCGCTTCCGCTGCCTGGACAAGACCGGAGGGTCCCTCCCATATGCCCCTGCGAAAGTGTGCAAGATTATCATCGTCTGCTGCATGCTCCACAACCTGGCAGTGCGGAAGGAGTTGCCTCTCATCCAGGATGACAATGACCAACATCCGCCACCTGTGGAGGATCCTGGCCTGGACCACGATGCCAGTGACGATGATGATGATGATGATGGTGATGGTGATGTCCGCACACAGCTCATCACCAACTTCTTTAGCTGAATGTGAGTATCCTGAGGTGTCATGTCAATGATGTGAGTTGGCATGATGTGTGGGTGGTGCTCTGGTGCTGTTGGAGTGTGTCCATGGGCTACTTGACTGGATGTGTGTTGCGATGTGTGGTGACAGGTGGGCTGTACTCCCCAACAGTGTTGACATGCTAACTTGGTTCTGGGTGGGTATCTTGTAACATGTATTGTGCATGAGTTTTGCTGTTCTGTCCTGTACTCCATTACTTTTGACTGTGTGTCATTTCTGTCCTTCACAGGGTACTTTCAGATTCGTTTGGTCAACTGTGTCCACCGACGACGTGATTGCACATCCAGGCTGGTAGCTGTTGTGTCCCTACAGGTGATGTGCGCCACACCCATGGACTTCCTTCCGTCTACAGTTGTTGACTGTGTGCCCGCTACCAGGTGGGGTTACCTTGCATCTGTAGTGGTTACGGCATGTTGCAACTGTGTAATAAACCTGTGCTTCACTTTGTGATGTGCGTTGTCTGTGGTCACACATTTGACTGCCATTTGCTTACTGCACCTGTGGGCTACTTGACTACAACTGGGAATGGGTGTGGTGTCTGTGCATTGCACCGTCTTCCCTGGCAACATCAGTGTAGGCAATGAGTCAGATGGCCTAGGTGTGTATGTGTCGTGTAGCCCTGGTGGTGTGTCTCCCTCATGTGTGTCACGTTGCCTGTACTCACATGCCTGTGTTGTCCTTGCTGTTGCAGTTCGCATACACTGTGTAATTTTGCAGTTCATCATCCCCATAACAGCACCCACGTTGGAATCACGACAGAGGCAAGTATGGTGTATTAGTGTGTTTATTGTGATACATTTGTGTTAATAGTGCATAGGATGGGTTGTGCTGTACATGAATCTTGCAATCCCAAGTTCCTAGGTGAATTGAAAGTCCGGGTAGACAGGATCCCCAGTATCGGGGCCACAGTTGTCTGACACATTGGTCCAACTTGTACTCCCCATGCAATGTGTGGGAGTAGTGTTGCCGTCAACAGGGTGAACAGTCTGTGCACAAAGGCGAACATCCAGAACAGGTTCAGGCTTCCTGGGAGTTGCGCTTGGCCATCGGCCTCTCACTTTTCCCTCCTCGGACGACCCCTCTTCTTGGGGGGGCCCTCAAGTGCAGGCTGCTGCGGTGCAGGGGACTCTCCGCCAGAGTCCTCCTCCCTCCCTGTGGCAGTTGCAGTTTGTTCGGCACCAGATGTTGTTGGCACACAGGGAGGTGTGGACTGGTTGCTGTTCATCTGGCGGAGGCATTGTAAAATGTCCCTGTGCACCGCCGTCATCTCATGCAGTGCATCCCACTTGGACTCCACGCGGGACATGTGTGAGTCCACACGGGACATGTGTGACTCCACGTGGGACATGTGGGAGTCCAAGCGGGCATGATGGGCAGCCTGCTGCTGTTTAATGTCTCTGAGGAGCCCCACTACCTGGCTGAGCTCTCCGGTGCTGGACTGTGTACGCATCAGCTATGCGTACCAGTTGTGGGTCGTCATGCACACCAGCAACGTCTGCAAGCAGCGACCTCTGTCTCCCACCCCTCCCACCACCCCTGCTGACATGTGCAGTGTGTGCAGTGGCACGCACAGATAACCCTGGTCCACCTTGGGGGTTGGTGGTGGTGGTGGTGTCCATGGCCCCAGGTTGGTCCAGGGTCACTGTGCTGGTGTTGCTCCTTATTCTGTCCATGTCGGCAGGGATGGTATTCGTGGTGACAGTCGTTGTAGGGGTGGGTGCAGGGGGTGCAGCTGGTGGTCCTGCTGGTGCTGCAGCTGGTGGTCCTGCTGGTGCTGCATGTTGACTTGCACCGGATGTGCCAGGTTGTTCTTCATCGTCCGAGGAGGACAGAGGCTGTACGACGCCAGTGAGCTCGGCATCCTCTTGAGCCTGGGACTGGGACTCCTCAGCGTCTGCTGCTGTGTCCCCATCATCACCTGTTTTTGGGAGACACAAACAATGTATGTCATGTTTCTGCAGGCATCAATGGTTGACACACATGACAGTTGTGACTGTGCCTCTGGGTGCGGGCCTGTACATTGCATTGTCCTGAGTCGTCACAGTCAGGGGTTGACATTGGTGTGGCACATTGTCCTGCATTATTTGGGCATTTCTATGTATTTTCTGGGGTGTGAACATGGTCTGCATTGCTTGTGTTTGGTTGACAGCCGGACCTCCTTCCCACCCACCCAGCCAGTCAGTTATCCCACCATGGAACGTGCTTGCGTTGCAGGGAGTGTAAGTTGTCTCTCAGGATGTCAGTCAGTGGTGTCCTGCTGTTTGTTGGTGCACAGTTGCCAGCAGGGCCTTGTGCTTCCCACAGCAGTAGCCAGTGTCAGCCATCTTGTGAGTCCTCCACTTCCTGTGAGGTGAGCATGGTTCAGGGTGGTGTTGATGGGACAGTTGTGGGGTGAGCCAATATCAGTGACTACGACTCCCATCATGCTATTGCCTCCACCCCCTTCCCAGCATGCCCATGCTTCCTTCCTTTTGACTCTGCTTCCCTGTGGGGTGGGCTGGCTGTGCTGACAGGATGGCTGGGAGTGTTGTCCTGGCAGTTGTTTGGCTAAGAGTCCCAAGAGTGTCCCTGTGCTTCACACAACATAACCCAGGGTGGTGGTTCTTTGTGGGATCTTGTGTTAGGATGGAGGGCATTGCATTCTACCAGGTGGGTACTGTGGAGTTTGTGTTGGGGGTGTGTGTGAGGGGAGGTGCTTGTGACTATAGTCAGTGCTGCAAGTCCCCCTTCCCACCCAGCCAGCCAGATATCCCACCATGGAACGTGCTTGCATTGCAGGGAGTGGAAGTTGTCTCTCAGGATGTCAGTCAGTGGTGTCCTGCTGTTTGTTGGTGCACATTTGCCAGCAGGGCCTTGTGCTCCCCACAGCAGTAGCCAGTGTCAGCCATCTTGTGAGTCCTTCTCCACTCCCTGTGATGTGAGCATGGTTCAGGGTGGTGTTGATGGGACAGTTGTGGGGGTGACCAATATCAGTGACTACGACTCCCATCATGCTATTGCCTCCACCCCCTTCCCAGCATGCCCATGCTTCCTTCCTTTTGACTCTGCTTCCCTGTGGGGTGGGCTGGCTGTGCTGACAGGATGGCTGGGAGTGTTGTCCTGGCAGTTGTTTGGCTAAGAGTCCCAAGAGTGTCCCTGTGCTTCACACAACATAACCCAGGGTGGTGGTTCTTTGTGGGATCTTGTGTTAGGATGGGGGCATTGCATTCTACCAGGTGGGTACTGTGGAGTTTGTGTTGGGGGTGTGTGTGAGGGGAGGTGCTTGTGACTATAGTCAGTGCTGCAAGTCCCCCTTCCCACCCAGCCAGCCAGATATCCCACCATGGAACGTGCTTGCATTGCAGGGAGTGGAAGTTGTCTCTCAGGATGTCAGTCAGTGGTGTCCTGCTGTTTGTTGGTGCACAGTTGACAGCAGGGCCTTGTGTTCCCCACAGCAGTAGCCAGTGTCAGCCATCTTGTGAGTCCTTCTCCACTCCCTGTGATGTGAGCATGGTTCAGGAGTGGTGTTGATGGGACAGTTGTGAGGGTGACCAATATCAGTGACTACGACTCCCATCATGCTATTGCCTCCACCCCCCTTCCCAGCATGCCCATGCTTCCTTCCTTTTGACTCTGCTTCCCTGTGGGGTGGGCTGACTGTGCTGACAGGATGGCTGGGAGTGTTGTCCTGGCATTTGTTTGGCTAAGAATCCCAAGAGTGTCCCTGTGCTTCACACAACATAACCCAGGGTGGTGGTTCTTTGTGGGATCTTGTGTTAGGATGGGGGGCATTGCATTCTACCAGGTGGGTTCTGTGGAGTTTGTGTTGGGGTGTGTGTGAGGGGAGGTGCTTGTGACTATGGTCAGTGCTGCAAGTCCCCCTTCCCACCCAGCCAGCCAGATATCCCACCATGGAACGTGCTTGCATTGCAGGGAGTGGAAGTTGTCTCTCAGGATGTCAGTCAGTGGTGTCCTGCTGTTTGTTGGTGCACAGTTGCCAGCAGGGCCTTGTGCTCCCCACAGCAGTAGCCAGTGTCAGCCATCTTGTGAGTCCTTCTCCACTCCCTGTGATGTGAGCATGGTTCAGGAGTGGTGTTGATGGGATAGTTGTGGGGGTGACCAATATCAGTGACTACGATTCCCATCATGCTATTGCCTCCACCCCCTTCCCAGCATGCCCATGCTTCCTTCCTTTTGACTCTGCTTCCCTGTGGGGTGGGCTGGCTGTGCTGACAGGATGGCTGGGAGTGTTGTCCTGGCAGTTGTTTGGCTAGAAGTCCCAAGAGTGTCCCTGTGCTTCACACAACATAACCCAGGGTGGTGGTTCTTTGTGGGATCTTGTGTTAGGATGGAGGGCATTGCATTCTACCAGGTGGGTTCTGTGGAGTTTGTGTTGGGGTGTGTGTGAGGGGAGGTGCTTGTGACTATGGTCAGTGCTGCAAGTCCTCCTTCCCACCCAGCTAGCCAGATATCCCACCATGGAACGTGCTTGCATTGCAGGCAGTGGGAGTTGTCTCTCAGGATGTCAGTCAGTGGTGTCCTGCTGTTTGTTGGTGCACAGTTGCCAGCAGGGCCTTGTGCTCCCCACAGCAGTAGCCAGTGTCAGCCATCTTGTGAGTCCTTCTCCACTCCCTGTGATGTGAGCATGGTTCAGGAGTGGTGTTGATGGGACAGTTGTGGGGGAGCAATATGTGTGACTGCGACTCCCATGTTGCTATTGGCTACACTGACTTGGCCAGCATACACAGAATTCCTTCCTTTGAGTGGTCTTCACTGTGTGTTGGTGTTGTTGTGGTGGCTACATGTGTGGATGTGTTTGTTAGTTCTATTTGTGCCACTGCCTAGCTGTAGTTGTGGTTGTGTTTGTACATGTGTTGGCACAGTTGGATGTGACTTTTTTGATGGCATGTGTTGTGTTTATCTGACTGACATACACATTTTGGGATGATTCTGTTCTGGTTGCTGTGTAATTGCTATGAGTGCATGGTTTGACTCTCCCCTTGACAGTGATGTGTGTGTGTTTTGTGGCAGTATATTGTGTACATTTGTTGTGTACTCACCAGGCTCTGGGATGTCCTCTAGTCCATATACGCTCACTGGCGGAAGGATGGCCCGCACCTTCTCCTCCCAGGGCCTGAGGTATATTGGCTTGGCAGGAGGGCCACTGCCGGTGTGTTGGCTGTTGATGTAGTCTTGCTTCAGCATTTTCCGTACCCTCCTGCGCACGTCATACCACCTGTTCTGGATGTCGGTCTTTGTGCGCCGACATGGTGATTGGGCGTTCACCCTGTTGATGATCCTCTCCCACATCTTGGTTTTCTGCGACATGGGGGTCTGTTGGACCAATGTGCCAAACAGCTGTGGCTCTACCCTGAGGATCTCGTCTACCAGGACTTCCAATTCACAATCTAGGAACTTGTGATTCTTCTTGGGGGCATGGTGATGGGTGGTGATGGTGAGTGATGTGTGTGTTGGTGTGCAGGTGAGGGTGTGTGAGTGTGTGTTTTGCTGGGTGTATGTGAGGTAGGTATTTGTTGGTGTGCTGATGGTGTGTGGCTTGTGTGAGGGATGAGCTGTGGGTGTGTGGTTGCTTTCTCTTGGGTGCTGGCAGTGGAATGGCATTTGCAAAGGCTCATGGTAGTGATTTGTGTCCTTTATAAAGGTGGAGTTGTGGGTGTGTCTTTGTTCTCTGTCCCCACCCCCCAGTATTTATTGGCTTGGTAATTGCTTGTTTGGCCTTTTTTTGGGTGATTTTTCCTTTGTGCTGTTTGTGTATGTTGGAAACGTTCTTGTGACCGAGTCGGACCCTGCATTGGTCTCGTACGGTGTTCTCCGTTTCGTTCACGCTGTGTTTGTGCAGTTTTCTATGCTGCGTACGCGTCGGTCGCGGTGTATTGTGTTGCTTCGGCTCGGTTTTGTATGCGTGTCGGTCGTACGGCTTGTCCTCCGTCCGACTCGCTCGTGGTTTTCGCGCCTTGCATCGTACTTTGCGGTTTGGAGTTCGCGTGTACGCTTCGGGTCGGATTTGTTCCGGGTGCGTGTCGGTCGGATTCGCGTGTTTTTCCGGCCGGATTGCTGTTTTCCGTGCGGCTCGGTCGGTCGACTTGGTTTCGGCGTGTCGTGCGCCACGGGTACGTGTCGGTCGGTATTTTTTCCGGATCCGAGTCGGTCGGTGCTTTTTCCGGCCCGAATCGGAATCGACCCCTATGTGTTTAATATGTGACAAAATGCGCACAGTTACCATATGTACATGTACTAGGCCTCAAATGGCTAAAGTAACACTAGTAAAACCTTAACTTGCTTAGAAATGCTTAAACACACAAAATGTTTTTTCTTGAACAGTAGACGATATTATCCAAGAATGTAGATACAACAAAAATGTTGAAATATTGACCCTTACATAGAAATGCTTTTCGTAATGAAGTAAACGTTTAATAAAGTTTCACATATTTCTGCAGAATGTTTCTACTTAAACAAAGCTTACTGTCACAAATGATTAGAAATTAGCCTTTTAAATGGAGAAATCATGAAATCATACATGTAGAATCAGCATTTAAACGTGATCTTGACCCTTTCAACTAACTTATATTTCATTTTCAGTGAATGTTTGCTGCAAAATGTTTTCTTTCATTATAAGAGATGTTTCAACTTTTACAGAGCCTGTTGTGTAGATATTAGATTCAAAAGGTTGGGAGTGTAGAAATATACATGGGAAAGTGACTCTGAATGAGAAGCTGAACCATAATCAACATTAGATGATGTAAAATTAACATAGTGACTTGAAGAACTATTGTTTTACCAGTGATAAGATGAGGAGTGAGTCTGTTCCCAGGAAAGCGTTGGACGCTGATTGGATGGTAGAAGACTGAAGATGCAATTTTTGCCGACTTTTATGAAATGTGTTGTTTATATGAGTGTTTGTACCTAGATTAGGTTGAGAGGCTTTTACTCCATTTGCCCCAGACCAAACTCCAGATTGCTCTGAGACTCTACTGAGTTGTTGAACTTCTCTTCCCTTCTGCTTTGATATTTTGATTTATTGAGCTTATTTATTTCTGAAACTTTAGGCTTACTCTCACTCCCTCTCTCTTGATTTAGAGCTTTTTGTGGATTCAGACTGACTCCTTTCTCCCCTATTCTCACAATAGGGATTCTTTCCTTTATGGAACGTGTTTAATGCATTTATTTATATTTTATTACTGATTGAATTTTTAACAAGATTCTAATGATTAATAATTGATAAATTGATTTGATTAACAATTAAAGATGATCAACTAAAAGTTTTTTTATCAATCAAACCTTTAAAACTAACTTTCTTTATCAACTCAAAATAATATTAATGATTGTGATGATAATTTACTTCATATATTGATCTTCTCTTCTCAAAACATGACCAAAATCCAATTCGGCCTGACAGAGTGAGAATTAGCCCAGATGATGGTAAACCAGAAACTTTTAATTTAAACCTGATTCTCGCTCCAGCACTAGCAACCAGGATTCATTAAACATATTGTGTATAAGGAATTCATTTCACTAGGTAGTTACAAAACAAAATTCCCTTCAGAACAATTCAACATATTCCTTATAGAAATGGTAGCACTTTTAACACTTATATCAAGCATACGACATCAAACCACAACAATAATCATTATCTAAAAATAGAAACACTCTGCTCAAGGGGTGGAAGTACTTATGTAAGTTTTAATACATCAAATATAAAAATTATTCACATCAAATCATGAAGATACATTAAAATTACAATACATATTATGTAGCATCATTCCAAAAAACCCAATAAAAAGTATTAAAAACTCCTGACTAACTCAGTGAGAACAGATACATAAATGGACAAACCCCCTGGCAAGGAAACTACACAAGACAGTGAATTTTGCCTTTGAATCGTTAATTTGAAACGTATTATGACAGAACATAGCAGGGTATGGTCTTCCCTGTCTAAATGGCCACTGCCACACCGTAAAATTTAACAGAAACCACTGCGTCGACGCGTTTCGGTGGTCATAGATGTATAAGGCCACCTTCTTCATGACTATAATTTTCTTTCCTCATCCACAATTCAATTATTAAACCAGTTCAGCTGCACTCAGGTTGGTGAGGTTCCCACGTATATGTGATGAGATACACTAATAGTAGCTGAAAGATATTTTAAACATCTTGAATTAGACTCCCATCTTTTTCTATAGTTACTGGGTTATCTTGTAGCATATTATATCTGTTTAGTCCAATACCTTTAAAAGGTTGTTCTGTCGTATAGGCAAGAACACATTTTACTTATGTAGTCGATCTTCTGATCAGACACCTCCCTCGGATTGATAAAAACGTAAGCGGATACCATATCACTTCGTCAATCAAGAACCGGAACACATCTCGGTTAATCTTATATTTACTTTGCAGGCTTTAAAATTCAAAATGGAAGGCAGCAGGTCTGTTTTCTCGACCTATTTAGCCGGAGCACATCTGGGTGGGCTTTATAGCTCTAGTGACCCCGCATACTCCGGCGTTCCGGCTTCGTAAAGCCAGCAATCGTTAAGATTCATTTCACTAGAACATTATTCTTTATCTAATTTAACGGTAAAGAATGCTGTTAACTGCCTGGGAATAGATCTCAACTCAATAGATTATGCTATGTCTAAGTCTTTACAAAAGAGCTTGATAAAGTAATTGGTTGCAGCACAAAGTTGTCAACATGAGTCTAACCATTGAATAAAAAGTAAAAGGAAGGAGCTGATATGTAACTATCTTTCAGCTAATGGAATTAAATTTGTTTCAACGTTTATTCAGATATGCATTTTTGTACATTTTAAAACAAGAGGTGTTCATGTTGCAGATAACTTATGGTCAAATTCATTGTCCAATACAGGCCTTACAATCTTTTCACTTGCCCCTTACACAAGTTAATGCACGTCCTGTGTGTTTGTCCAAGTTTTATTATAACTGAATGTTATAGTTTTCGTTAATCAATAGAAGCAACTCCACAGTGCAATCATTGTACCATTAATTCACCAAAAAACAAAATATATAATGCAGTGTAGTACCTCAACCCACAGACAGGTTATAGTAGTTCCACTATTTTCCCAATATCCTATGGTGTTTATGTGGCAACCAATGGCTTTGCAGATGGGTTCCTACAGTTTTTACACCACTCTATTCTAGCCTGCCATTGGCAGTAGGGGGTGGGCCTGGTGACTTCAAGTGTCTAGTGATGTCTCGCGTGGCAAACACTGTCCCATACAACACCAGGACATGGCCCTCTCTAATTCCACCTAAAACTTCAAGGATACCTGGGAGTGAATTGTGGGTGGAATGATTTATTGGCCATTCTATTATTCTGGAAATGGTGGAGAGTATGTTCAACCAGTACTTTGCCGAGATAGGACAAGTCCAGACTACATGAAAGAAGTTTCAACTGCTAGCATTCCCTCAGGAGCAAAGGGGTAAGGGAATTGCACTCACCTGCCATAACCTCTTAGGAGTAAAATACTTGGTGTGCAATTAGTTCAGTTGTATAAGACACAGTCACAAGAAAATGACTAGTTAATGTGGGGCAAATTTAGCATCTTCCCAATTGCCCTCAGCCAGGGTGCCCACCAAGCCTTTCCATCTTTCCTTAAGCACCTCAAACATGTCCTGTTCGTTTATGATGAATGATTTGTAGATGAGTGATATGTTGCCCATCCCCAGTGGCCCAACATAATTTTGGCTTCAAGAGGGTCGCATTCAACCATGTTTTGCAAGACTGATTGGTCGGCAGTTAGTGTGTGTATTAACTGCAAGAATTAGTGAAATTGGGTTTTGTGTGGGTCAAATTCTGCTTGAAGACATTGCACCCCTTATCAGACATCTTCCCAACTTTGGAATCCCAATAAAGTCCTACAGCGCAAACCCATCTAGGTTGTGCACTATCAAGAAGCCATGTGCCCTGCCTAAGGGGTATTTCCCGTGTGGGTGTCTGGTCCCATTTAATCCAGTGCAGAACCAGCCACCAGCACCGAAGAGATACTTTTGTGATTTCTGGGAGTGGGTCTAGAATGGGGTTCCAATACAATAGACCTAGTACATTTCCCCAACCAACCAGGGAGATCTTGGTGCAAAATGCTGGGGCCTGACAGCTCTTGAATAACCAGTCATTTAACACTTGAATGTGGGATGCCCAATAATATAACCAGAAGTCAGCCATGCCCATAGCTCGTTCAAAGGTGGATTGGGTACACTTGCTGAAAGTGATGCAGGGAGTTTGGTCCCTCCAGAGGAAGGAGTGTACCCTGGCTGCCAGGTCCACACAATCAGGTCTGAGAGATTTCTGGGGGAAGTTCTGAAGGACATAGATGAATCTCAGTGAGACCATCATTTTAAAGAGTGCCATTCCACCAAGAATGCTGAGTGAGAGTTGGGACAACTTATTCAGATCCATAAGCATGCCAGTAGTGGGTGATATTGAGGCCCAAAGTGAGTCCTGACTGCAGTGCAAGTTGTATTCCCAGGTATTGAAAAGCTGAGCCTATAAATGGTAAAAAGGGACTGCTAATTTCCCATTTCACTGTCTCCTGTAAATGGGACAAACAGTGATTTCAACCAATTAACCTTTAGGCCAGATGCCGATCTGAAGGTCTCTAACATATGAATTAAACAAAGAACGGGGATGTGGGGCCAACACATAAAGAGGCGTCTATCGTCGACCTAGAGAGCAATCAAGTCTTCCATGTCAGCGGTCCAGCAGAATCCCCAAACCTGGGCATCAAACTACACCCATGCTGCTATGGGTTCTATTACCAAAGCAAATAGGAGAGGCGGAATCTGACAGCCCTGCCTAGTATGGCTGCAAACTGGGAATGGGGTGAAAGTATACATTTAATTTTCACTTGTGCGTGGCGGCGGGTATATAGTACTTTCACACAGGAGACAAAGGTCCACATTTACATGTGGTGCACAGGGTCTCCAATTGGAGATCCTCAGTGAGGGGCTTGGAGCCTCTGAGGGTGATTTCTGCCTCTGGACATATAGATGCTGTTAGAAATTGGGTTACTGATTGAATTGGGTGTGAGCCCTGGTCAAGCAGAAACCACAATCCTAGTCAGGGTAATGCACTAGCAAACCCCAAATTAACCTGTATTCAAACCCCTGATAGCTTGGCACAGAACGGTCAGGCTTAACTTAGAGTCACTGTGTAAAGTATCTGTGCAACATTTCAAACAGTAAAACAGTGAAAACAGCACACAAAAAGATCCCACACCAGGTTAGAAAAATAGAGCTTAATTTAATAAATAACACAAGACCAAAAGGACAAACATACAATCAGTAGAACCGGAGTTATGACTTTTTGAAGAATAAACGGCAATCTAGTGCCTAAAAGCATAAAGCATCAACCACGGTCATCTGTTTTCAAGAGCTCGAGAGCCACACCAAGGGCCCAGCACCTGAGAGCTGTTGGAGAGGCATTTATGTCCCTGAAGATCAAATCAGGAGGCCAGCCCTTTGAGTCACTCTGGGGTCCTGGATTCGAGATGGGTTGCAGGCTCAGTTCTTCCTCCCCAGGAGAGAGGGTAGAAGGCAGCACGTCAGCACAGCAAGGCAGTATCTCCTTCAGAGTATCAGTCAAGCAGAGTGGCAGTCCTTTCAGCAGCACAGCAGTCCTTCTTCCTGTCAGAGTATCCACAGGTCCAGAAGTGTACTGAAGAGTTGGTGTCTGAGGCACTTCATTTATACACTTGTGCCCAGGTTCTGGGAAGTGGGAGCAGCTTCTAGACATCTTCTTTGAAGTAGATGGAATTCCCTAGCTCTCCTGCCCTGGCTCCAAGCTGACTGAAGTAACAATGAAGGGTTTTTAGGCCCTTTGTGTTGAGCCTTTATATCCCTGAAGCTTAGATCAGGAGGCCAGCAGACTAGCCATTTGAGTCACTCTGGGGTCCTGGGTTTGAGATGGGTTGCAGGTCTAGTTCTTCCTCCCCAGGCAAGAGGGTAGCAGGTAGCACGTCAGCACAACAGGACAGTAGTTCCTTCAGAGTAGCAGCCGAGCAGAGTGGCATTGCTTTCAGCAGCACAGCAGTCCTTCTTTTTGTCAGAGTATCTACAGGTCTAGAAGTGTACTGAAGAGTTGGTGCCTGAGGCCCTTCATTTATATATTTGTGCCCTGGTTCTGGAAAGTGGAAGAAGCTTCTAGACAACTTCTTTGAAGTACATGGAATTCCCTACCGCTCCTGCCCCGGCTCCAAGCTGGCTGAAGTGACAATGCAGGGTTTTTAGGACCTTTGTGTGGAGGCAGGGCACAGCCCATTCAAGTGTAAGTGGGGACTGTGCCCAGCTCCTCCCTCCCATCCTGCCAGTGATGGCCAATTCAGTCACACCTAAGCTTCCCATTCTGTGTGGGTGTCTAGGATGAACACACAAAAGCCCAACTGCCAACTCCACCCATTCATGTGATCAGAGACAGGCTGCAGGTACCGAATGGCTACGGTAAGAAAATGCCAACTTTCTAAAAGTGGCATTTTCAGAATTGCAATTCAAATTCTGACTTCTCTGTAAGTTAGGATTTTAAATTGGGATTCAAGAGACACCAAACTTGAAGGGTTATCTCTTCCCATTTGGAAATTACACTTACAGCATGTAATAAGGCAACTCCAATTTTATCCTGTGGGAGAGATTGGTTTTGCAGTAATGAAAAATTAATTTAAGAGGTTTTCACTACCTTGACATGCGCAACATAAAAGTACATGCCCAAATTGTTAATTACTCGGCACCCTGCCCTTGGAACTTTCCAGGGCTTACCTTAGGAGTGACTTATATGTATTAAAAAGGTAGGTTTGGGCCTGGCAAAAGGTTTATCTGCAATGCCAGGCCTGAGACATGTTTAAAGGGCTACTTAGGTGGGTGGCACAACCAGTGCTGCAGGCCCTCTAGTAGCATTTAATTTAAAGGCCCTGGGCACATGTAGTACCCCTTTACTAGGGACTTACAAGTAAATTAAATATGCCAATTGGGTATAAGACAATGTTGCCATGTTTAAGGGAGAGAGCGCTGGTTAGCAGTGGTAAAGTGCACAGAATCCTATGTCCAACAAAAAAGACTTCAGCAAAAATAGGTAGAGGAAGGCAACAAATCTGGAGATGGCCACTTAGAGAAGGCCAGGTCTAACAGATGTATATAATAGTAGGCAAAGGCAGAGGCAATCTCTGAGGCAGCCTTAGCCTGTTTTCCATTGAGTCTTGCATTATAGAGATCACTCTTGAAGCAATGTCTCTGGTTGCCAACCAATAGAGTAGTTTCATGGATGTGTTGCCCCATTCGTAATTTTGTCCATTTGAGGTGATCCAGCACTGCTGCATCTCCTCTAGGCCTAACTGACATAGGGATGAACTGTCAATTGCTAGTTGAGGTTGAATTCTCTTTTCCTACTTCGACAGGTAATCAATCTCGAGTGCAAGGATCCTTGCCTCCAGATCAGTCAACTGCTGTTTTTTCCCTGGTCTCGCTTCCTCAGGAATAGCCATGCATAGTGGCTTTCCCAGCTACCAATAGTGTCCCCCCAGATTCTATCGAGCTTACATTGAGATGAAAACATGCCTTCAGTTCTTGCAAATTTTGCACATTCTCTGTGCATAGATCAATCCCCAACTTCTAACTTACAGCCCATGCCAATGACTTGAATCAGGAGCGGTGTAGTTCCACAGCTTATAGTTGAACAAGTGAACAGATTCATTGAGCAAGAGCCAGAGATGATCAGATACGTCCTTGATACAGTACGATGAGAAACATCTCTGGGAACACTCTCTGCCTAATCATGCAAACATTAATAATACTTTATTTAGAATAAAAATCAGCAGTTGTCATCATGTGGGAAACTGTGATGTTGAGGCAAGATGGAGAAGAATACAAACATAGCCTAATGTTAGCGTAAGCGAGTTTGTGATGCTGTTTATTAACGGAAAATCAACTCTCACAACATTGTGCATCAACAACCCACCATACATTCACCCCCAGATTTACCAACATCCAACTCAGTGGGCAAGACCTGCAACATCACTGGGAAGTGATTTGAGATTTCCTATGGCAGGATGTTTGCAACAGTCTTGCATAACACATTTGCGGCCAGGAGGAAGATATAATAAATTCTAGACAAGCTTCTGTGCGCTTCTGAAAGGTGGGTATATTTGGCCACAACTGGGTGCCAGATTCTCCAGACAGCACACAGGCCTAGTGAGTCTACCCATTCAGCCAGCATGAAAGTCTGCTGCAGTCTCACTGCTCTACCTACAGTGGAGTCCCAAGCAGGATCTAACACCACGTCAAGCCTCCACCCATGATGGTGAGTCCCTGGAGTGTGACAGGTAGGTCCCCAAGAGAGGATTTGATTAGTTGCATTGGGATAATCACACTAACAAGGTTACAGTGTTTCCCTTCCAATTGGTTGTGACCATGATAACAAACAGTGGAAAGGCTTTATGTAAGAGAACTGCAATACCTTTCGAGTCATTAGTGTGTCCAGCATGAAAGATACTGTCATAGCCATAAGGGGCCAGGATGGGACAATGTGACCCAAGAAGATGCGTTTCCTGGAGGAGTAGTGCTGCTAAGGCGTGATAATTGGTTAATTTAAAGACTCCACTTCTTGTTTTGTGGTTATTTAGGCCACTGACGTTCCATGACATCACTGCAAAGGCTGTCATGTGGACCATAGAACCTGATAGGACATGTATGTCTTGGCAACGGGCTCCAGAGCATGGTACAGTGCCTGTGCCTCCAGAGCCTCCATTTTCGTGTTGGGGAAATTCCATGTATCGTGAAGGAGGTCCACCGTATACAAGAACAAGAATCTTTCAAACAGGTAATCTGTAAATCCCAAATCCCCCATTCTTTTGCCTGCCCGACACTTCTACCCTAGATGTATATCTGTCATCCTAACCTATCTCGTTCAACAAACCAAACTACTAGGGCTACTGATGGCAACACCCTCTCTTACAATATTGCGCTGCTGGCCAGGAGGGATCTGAGCAAGAGAAAGATGACCAAGCATAAAAAGAGGTTCAGCAGCTTGACCCCTTATTGGTTAGTGTACAGCGGCATGTCAGAAGGATAATGTTTCAAGGCTTGGGGTCCAAGTCCCCCTCCGGAGTATGAGCTCAAGTGTCCGTTGATCCACTGCGGCGGGTTCTCTCCATCTGGGATCCATCTGGTTGCCGGTTCCCTTCTTTCCCCAATGAGTCTGGAGACAATCTAGGTGTCCCCCTCTGCTGGCTGCAGGAAATTCAGGCCTCCATTCTCATGGCGATAGAGAGTTGCATTTCAGGCTTTTCTTCTATCACTCAGTCCTATGCTGCCTCAGGGGAACCAAAGAAGAAAGAATGTAAATTCTGGATTATTCTGAGTCTGAATGAGAACATGAGTATAAACATGAGGTTCATCGCTTGCAGCTTCTGTTCCACTGCTTTGAAGAACGTCTTCTTGGAAGAACTTTCATTGCTTCTAATCCAGGCGAATGTGGTTAGGAAAAAAGAGAATGCGGGTGTATTTAAAGGAGAGAGTACCTACTGCCCTTGCAGCATTGAGGATCGCATCTCTGTCTTTGTAATTCAGGACCTTGGCTGAGGAGGGATGCTTGGTGGTGAGTGCTGCGTAAGCACCCTATGAGCTATTTCCAGGATGAAACATGACAAAAGTTTGCTGGTTTGCATTCATGAACTTCTCCTGGGAAGGCCCTTCTACTTCCCCCAGGAAACCAATGAATCACAGGTTCTTATTTTCCGTTCTGTTTTCTGCATCCTCCATTTGCACTTCCAGCATCTTGTATGTCAAAATTAGTCATGAGACCATGGAGTTGAATTCAGTAACTGCGTCTTTGAGTTTCGCTATGGAGCCTTCTGTCTTAGAGACTTTATCCACCACGTTGCGCAACTCCTGCCGTAGTAGGGCCATATTTATTTCCACCTCTTCTATTCTGGTCTCAAGGGCCATCAGGGATGCCTGTATTGTCTTTTGTATAGCATCAGTGCAAATCTGGGTGATGCTGCTCCTGAGTCCGTACATTAACAGGTTCAGGTGTTTCTAATGGCAAGGAGTTTGAGCTTGCAACAATGCTCGGCGATCTCTCTCTCCAAGTCTATGGCTTCTGGTGGATACGGATCAAAGCAGCAGGCTCAAACCAACAAGGGTGGTGGGATAGTTTATGAGTAAATAAGTACTGGTATAAAGATTCAGCAGCTTGTGCTGCTGTATTAGTGATTCAGCAGCAAGACTGTGAGGAAACTCCAGGAATATAGCCTACTGGATAATGGAGAGGAGATGATGACTTCTGGTCATCCTAGGTATGTTGGTCACTATCTATTGTTACTATTATAGAAATTTGTTAAGCGCATGTCAACCCATAGGCATCCAGCGCTGATTGAGCAACATAGACTGTGATAGCAAGCTCCATGGGGGTTAATTCACAAACAGCAAGGTTTTAAGTAATTTTCTGAAGGACAGTTCACTCTCAACTGTCCACAGGTTAAAGTGCAGAGCGTTCCAGAAATGTGCCACATTGAACCTGAAGGATCTTCCGTCTCTTCTGGCCATTTTGATGGGCGGGACCACAGCCCGTAGGGTATTGGAGGATCTGAGAGCTCTACTGGGATTGTAGGGGGCAATAGGCTGTCGGTAGATGGAGGGGCCTTGATTTTGAAAGACTCTGTGTGCAATGCACCGTGCTTTGAAATTGAACCTCTGTGCGACCGGGAGCCAATGTAGATCAGCCAGGGCCTGTCATGCTGAGAGGTGTCTGGGGATGTTTAGCAGGGTCTTGGCCACTGCATTCTGCACCGCTTGAAGTTTGCCAATTACAGTTTTTGGCGCTCCCAAGTGGAGGGAATTTCCGTAGTCCAGGCTGGAGAGAATCAATGCCTGGACTACTATCCTCCTGCAAAGAGGAGGGATCAAGTAAAGGATTTTTCTCAACATTCTGAGGATCCCATAGCAGCAGGCCAAAGGTTTGGTTGCTTGTGTTTCCATGGAAAGGGGTTATGTCCAGCCATACCTCCAAACTTTTTATAACCTTTTTAGGGACAGGGGCGGACATAGGTAGTCAGACCAGCCAAGGGGCTTTTTGGGGGGGGGGGGGGTTTGCATTGGCCATGTCTGAACTGGGGTGGTGGAGTGAGCTAAAGAATGATGATGGATTAAACCCAGATCAGTTGACTGGGGGTGAGTGTTTGATTGGCTCAAACGTTCCGTCCATCATCCCCTTTTGTATCGCTTTGTTCGCCCTAAGTTGGCGGGGGTATGCCCAGACGTGGGTCCCTTGCTCACTTTGCCACTGGATTCAAGCAAGCCTGGCTGATGACGGCTGAAATGCCAGAAACCGGTCCTAGGATGCTTGTTTCCGGTCCAGGGAAGACATGGCTTGGCAGTTCGGGCTGGACTGTTCCCATGAGGCACAGGGTCAGACTGATTTGCATATGGCCATGTCTGAACTGGGGTGGTGGAGTGAGCTAAAGAATGATGATGGATTAAACCCAGATCAGTTGACTGGGGGTGAGTGTTTGATTGGCTCAAACGTTCCGTCCATCATCCCCTTTTGTATCGCTTTGTTCGCCCTAAGTTGGCGGGGGTATGCCTAGACGTGGGTCCCTTGCTCACTTTGCCACTGGATTCAAGCAAGCCTGGCTGATGACGGCTGAAATGCCAGAAACCGGTCCTAGGATGCTTGTTTCCGGTCCAGGGAAGACATGGCTTGGCAGTTCGGCTGGACTGTTCCCATGAGGCACAGGGTCAGACTGATTTGCATATGGCCATGTCTGAACTGGGGTGGTGGAGTGAGCTAACGAATGATGATGGATTAAACCCAGATCAGTTGACTGGGGGTGAGTGTTTGATTGGCTCAAACGTTCCGTCCATCATCCCCTTTTGTATCGCTTTGTTCGCCCTAAGTTGGCGGGGTATGCCCAGACGTGGGTCCCTTGCTCACTTTGCCACTGGATTCAAGCAAGCCTGGCTGATGACGGCTGAAATGCCAGAAACCGGTCCTAGGATGCTTGTTTCCGGTCCAGGGAAGACATGGCTTGGCAGTTCGGGCTGGACTGTTCCCATGAGGCACAGGGTCAGACTGATTTGCATATGGCCATGTCTGAACTGGGGTGGTGGAGTGAGCTAAAGAATGATGATGGATTAAACCCAGATCAGTTGACTGGGGGTGAGTGTTTGATTGGCTCAAACGTTCCGTCCATCATCCCCTTTTGTATCGCTTTGTTCGCCCTAAGTTGGCGGGGGTATGCCCAGATGTGGGTCCCTTGCTCACTTTGCCACTGGATTCAAGCAAGCCTGGCTGATGACGGCTGAAATGCCAGAAACCGGTCCTAGGATGCTTGTTTCCGGTCCAGGGAAGACATGGCTTGGCAGTTCGGGCTGGACTGTTCCCATGAGGCACAGGGTCAGACTGATTTGCATATGGCCATGTCTGAACTGGGGTGGTGGAGTGAGCTAAAGAATGATGATGGATTAAACCCAGATCAGTTGACTGGGGGTGAGTGTTTGATTGGCTCAAACGTTCCGTCCATCATCCTCTTTTGTATCGCTTTGTTCGCCCTAAGTTGGCGGGGGTATGCCCAGACGTGGGTCCCTTGCTCACTTTGCCACTGGATTCAAGCAAGCCTGGCTGATGACGGCTGAAATGCCAGAAACCGGTCCTAGGATGCTTGTTTCCGGTCCAGGGAAGACATGGCTTGGCAGTTCGGGCTGGACTGTTCCCATGAGGCACAGGGTCAGACTGATTTGCATATGGCCATGTCTGAACTGGGGTGGTGGAGTGAGCTAAAGAATGATGATGGATTAAACCCAGATCAGTTGACTGGGGGTGAGTGTTTGATTGGCTCAAACGTTCCGTCCATCATCCCCTTTTGTAGGGGTTTGCATTGTTCCCTAGTTACATAAGCTTGGTTTTGTTTCCATTGAGCTTAAGGCAAGATTTGTCCATACAGGTAGCTACCCTCTCAAGGCCTGGTCTGAGTGCGAGGGCAGCGTGTTCGAAATCAGGGGTAAGGGAGTATACCAGCTGGGTGTCATCATCAAAAGGCACTAATGAGATCCCAAAAGGCAATACAATATCGCCAAAGCCCGCATGTATAGGTTGAACAACATGAGACTCAAGGATGATCCCTGCAGGACTTCACACTTCAGAGCAAATATGTCTGAGGAACAGGATTTGTCAAAGACCTGGAAAGATCTGCCCCTCAGAAATGAGCTGACCCATTTGAGGGCCTAGCCAGACACTGCTGCGTTCTGAATCCTCCTAATGAGGATCCTATGATTTACCATGTTGAAGGCAGTGCTTAGATCAAGGAGAATGATGGAAACAGTACCTCCTAGATCAAGTTTACTTTTTGTCTCCTCCACAACAGTCAGGAGGGCAGTTTCAGTGCTATCTTTGGGCCGGGCCCTGTCTGGGAGGTTTGTTAGATGTTATTGGCTTTCATGAATTCTGAGAGACCAAGTTGGCATGTTTTTCCAGCATCTTGCTCAGTCCCTGGACTAGGGAAATGGGTCAGAAATTTTCTGGGCAGCGTGGGTCGAGGTTAGATTTTTATAGTATAGCTTTCACCATAGCGTGGTTCCAAGCTGAAAGTATTATTCCCTTTTCTAAGAAAAGATTAACAATAGCTACGGGGTGTGGCTAACCAGCCATGATGGCGGACGCATTCTAAGTAGCTCCGCATCGTGTCCCGAGAATCCTTCAGTTCTCCTGTGCTGGTGGAAGGCATCGAGGCGTCTTAATAACACGTTGAGTGCCCGGCGCCAGCGGGGACCGGCAGTGAAAGTTTGAGATCGTGGGGCACCTCACACATCGTGAAAAAACCGCCTGACCTGCGGTGCCGAAGCGAAGTAAGGCTGGAGCCCGGAGGTGACTGGCTGAGGCCGCCCCTCGTGGCCGAGACCGCGCTGCCTCGGTCCAGGCGGGGGCTGTATCGACCCAAGTTGTCTGGGTCCCTGGGCACCTATCGCTGGCAGAGGTGCGCCACGAGGATCCGGCTGACTGGCTGACTGGGAGCTGGCCGCCCGCGTCAGAGCACCAGAGAGGAAGCGAGCTGAGGCCGTGCGGGGCCCTGGTCCGGCCGGTGGAGGTTGCCCCCCCTGGGACTGTGGCTGTGCTTTCCCCCCTCTACACTGCGGAACTGCAACGACTCACCGGGACCAGGTTGAACCTGCCTGGTGACCCGGGTGAGTCACGAAGCGGCGCTGGGGCCTGTGGGGGTGCGGGTCTGAACTGAGAAGTGGCCCTGGCCTGTGTGCAAAACTGGGAGCTGGCCGCCCGCACCAGAGCACTGGAGAAGAAGTGAGCCACGGCTGAGCGGTGGCCCTAGCCCGGCTGACAGAGGTGACCCCCCCTGAGACTGGGTCTACGCTTTCCCCCCCTCCGCACTACGGAGCTGAAGCGACTCACCGGGACCAGGTTGAGCCGACCTTATTAACCCGGGTGAGTGACAAAGCGGCGCTAAGACCTGTGGGGGTGCGAGCCTGAACTGACAAGCGGCCCTGGCCTATATGTGCACCACGGGTGGGATATTTGGCACGATCCGTTGTGCGCCCTGCTGAGGAGCGAAGACGGAGTCGGCTGGCCGGGGGCTGCACCCACCTGCATGTCTCTCTGAACGCAGGCTGTGAGACTGTAGCACAGCACTACGTGGAGGCAAATGCGAACTGGGTCGATCTGTGGACCTGAGGCCTGGCCTTCACCCTGAGATCGGAGGGGCCTTATACACGACCTGAGAGGTGTGCTGACCCAGCCCAAAAAGAGGCTGTTGCGGGTCTTAACCCAAGTGGCACCCCATAAAGGCCTGTCAACTCGTACCGGGCTTGTAAGAGGGGCCTGCTGCCATACAAGGGCCTGTACAGAGGGCCTCAGGGAGCGCGACACACAGCTGAGCCTGCACCAAGATACAGTCGCAACTGAAGCAAGGCCCGGAAAAAGAGACTGCAGCAGACTCTGCCTAACCGGATCGGGCAGCGGCCTTCGGGAGGAAGTGAGCGAAGTCAAGAAAACCCAGGCCTTGGGCGACAGGTACCAATCTGAACCTGCAGACCTGATCAGCACGCGGTGCAAGGGGAGCCCCGCACAGGCCCCAGGAGAGTCAATAAGAAGCGGCCAGCTGCGCTGTCGCTGAACAAGAGCACGCAACCCGCAATGGGTAGGAACCGGACGGGCGCGGGAGTCACATATACCCAGCCGGCCCTGGACCTCACACAGCCAGTCCAATCTGATGTGGCACCTGCCCCCGGATCGCCCATTCTGGAGTCTAAAATAGATTCGGTGCACCAAGCGGTGGCGGGCATCGGTGAAACCCTAGCACAGACCAGAGTGTCACTCGAAAGCCGCATGGATAAGGTCATGTCGGACTTTACTCTCCTGCATGCGGATCACAAGAAACTGGCTGCGAGGGTTGGGGAGCTGTCGGCGGAAACTGCGGAGATTGCCCCGGCCACCAAGGCACTGACCGTTGATGTAAGAGTACTCACTACGCGTCTGCGATCACTGGAGCATAGGGTGGACGACGCTGAGGGCCACTCCCGCAGGTACAAAGTCAGAGTCGTGGGACTGCCGGAAGGTGCGGAGGGAAGGGATGCGTCCTCATACGTTGAACCTGGATGAAGTCCCTGTTGCCTTCTGAGTCGCTCTCTCCCTACTTCGCAGTAGAACGAGCGCACAGGGTGCCGTCAGGCTGACCGCCACCTGGTGCAAGACCTCGCCCTTTCCTATTTTGTCTTCTAAACTTTAAGGACAGAGACACGATACTCTGCGAAACCAGAAGAATGGAGTCAATCACAGTTGACAACTCTCAGGTCCTTTTCTTCCCGGACTACACAGAAGGCGTGCAGAAGCAGCGCAGCGCGTTCCTCCCGGTCAAGAGGCGACTGCGTGAGCTGGGCATAAAATACTCCCTCATATTCCCGGCCCGACTACGAGTGATCGCAGATGGGTCCACTCATTTTTTCAGCGAAGTAGCAGATACATGGGACTGGCTCGAATCCACAGGCCACCGTACCTCGCCAAGTCAGAGAGGGAACGTAGGGGAGTCAAACACGGGAGCCGCAGAAGTCGTTGCAGAAGATACTAACTACGAGCGGCAGGTTCGCCCAGACAGCTGAGGACTGCTCCTAATCCAGAACAAGCACTACAAGAAAGGCAGGGTGTCCTGAGAGCGGTGGAGAGCATGAGAAGCAGACGGGCTAGCAGAGACACTGATGCTTTGTCGGAACATTTACTGAGCAGAGGCAGCTCACTGGATATGTGGCCCAATGGCGAAGACTCGCAGTCACTCCCTGTGGTGACGCCGCAGACTGAAGATGATTTAATGTAGTGACACGGCACACTTGATGGCCATGTATGTATGCATTTACACCAAATCTGAACACCCATCATCCCAGGTTAGTCAGACACTTCACATGGCATCCCAATGACACATGCGCGGGGCGCGCTAGGCCAAGCCGGATTCCCTGTGCGCGCACTGACTGATGGGCGCCTGGTGCACCACACAAGTTAAACACACCACACGCGAAGACTCAGGTCATGCGGACCCGCAATGCTACGGCGCTCTTTGCTCACTGCGCATCGCTCTAATTTCTTAAACCCCCCCCCCAGACACGTTTGAATCAGCGTACATAGCCATCAGTTGCCACATGGCATTGTTAATTGTTTGGGCAGATACCTGTGTCCCTCTGCTCTACCTAAGTTCAATCCCACACAGCTCCCTCTCTCGCCAATTTCACATGACAACGTTCACATGAACTTCCAACACCCATGGTTGCGCCACGCGCTCACTGACTACACTATGCACAGCTACCCATCCCTAGGGGTGTCGGGTGGGATACGCACAGTGCTGCACTCTTCTCTTGAAACATGCCGCCCACCAACGTAGTCCCCAGATATAACATCTACGCATATCTTAAGCGTCACAAAGCTCACATAGCGCTCTTACAAGAGACTCACATAGCACAGCCTGAGATCCGTAAACTACAGCAGCGGTGGAAAGGGCAGGTACTGGCTACAGGCTATTCATCTTATGCCAGAGGGGCCCTCATTTGGATCAGACCCGGGACACTCTTCACACCAGAAGAGAACGAGATTGATACTTATGGCAGATATGTTCTATCTAAGGGGCGGCTGAATGGGAAGCACATGGTGATAGGCTTCATTTATACCCCAAACACAAATCAGAACACGTTCTGGCATACACTGTCCGACATACTCTCGCGCTGGTGCGAAGTTCCATGGCTGCTAGGCAGGGATTTTAACTCGGTCCTTGACATCACCATTAACAGGTCCTTCCCCCCACTGACACAGACAAATGCAGCATCTAACATGCGAGGGCTGGATGAGTGGTTACGCCACTGGGGGCTATCAGATGTGTGGAGGGCTCTTAACCCGCAGTCGCGCCTTTACTCTTACTACTCTCACCCACATGGACTACATGTCCGCATTGACTGTTTTGTTGCAACCCAGCAGGTACTGACGCAATGTGCCAGAGCAGATTAGTTGGGTAAAATGCATTCAGACCACAACCCCCATGTATTACAGTTGCAGGGAGATGAAGAGGGACCCACTACCCACCTCTGGAGACTGCAGCACCTGGCCCTGGAAGACCCCCCCATTCAGGCAGGCAATAGACGAGGCGATAGGCGCATATTTCTAAGAAAACACTGGCTCCGTAACAGATGCAGGGGTACTGTGGGATGCGGGAAAGGCAGCGATTAGGGGACAGTGCCTGGGCTTAAACTGGTCCATTAGAAAACAACTCGACAACGAAATAAGCTGCATCAAGCATATTCTAACTAGACTGGAGGCCGACTTGGTACACGGTGGGGCCACACAACAGGCATTAGACGCACAAAGACAGAAACACACGGAGGTGCTAGAGAGATTACACTGCTTAAATTACACATCACATGCAGCACACACTCATGCTGCAGCTGACAGGTCAGGCAGGCACTTGCACGCATGATCCGACAGGAACACGCACAGACACCTATAGTGTGTTTATAGTCCGGCACCAGACAAATACTCACCAAACAGCATGCTATACATAAAGAATTTGTATCTCACTACTCCAGGGTATACAAGTCTGTGCACCATGTGACTACAGAGGAGCTGGACTCCTTCCTCTTCCCACTCCCCCTGCCACAAATCACTGCCGACCAGCGAGGGCAATTGAATGAGCTGATCACATTGCCGGAAATACAGGAGGCAATACGCTCGCTGGCCACTGGTAAAGCTCCAGGGCCCGATGGCTTCCCGGCTGAATACTATAAAGCTGCAGCTTCTCTCCATGTATGGCAATGCGCTGGAAAAGGAGATTCTGCCAGATACATTGCGTGAATCTTTATTAGCGTCGCTACGAAAGCCAAATAGGAACGCTGAGCTGCTGGGCTCATACCGCCCGCTAGCACTCCTAAATACTGATTATAAGGTTCTAGCTAAACTGCTAGCGTGTAGACTGGCTCCGCTGGTTCCGAAGTTGGTTCACACAGACCAAAATGGTTTTGTGCCGGCTCTCAACAGGTCTCTAAATCTCCATTGGTTCTTCAGAGTGGCTCACTACGCTAGGGTAGACTGGGGCCATTCTGGATGCCTAGTATTAGATCTGGAAAAGGCATTCAACACCTTGGAGTGGGGATTCTTGTTTGCTGTGCTACGTAAATATGATCTGGTGGAAGAGTTCCTAAGCCTCGTACAACTTCTCTATACCCAGCCGGTAGCTAGAGTTAAGACTGGCCCACACCTATCAGATCAGATTCCAATCGAACAAGGTACATGACAGGGGTGCCCGCTCTCGCCGTTACTGTTTGCACTGGGCATCGAGCCACTGGCCGAATCATTGCACAGAACGCAAGATGAGTGGGGGATCCCCTTGGGTGTTGGCATGCATGGCGTCTCATTATACGCGGATGACCTGCTTATTTACCTCAAAGATGCTAGGTCATCTTATACATCAATAGAAAGAATATTACTTGAATTTGCTAACGTTTCAGGGCTCCGTGTAAACTGGGACAAATCATGCCTGTACCCCTTCTCGGAGACCACTTCGAACCCATGCCTGTCCCTCAGCGGCAAGCCAATCCATTGGCAAATGTCGTCATGCCGATACCTCGGGATACTTATCTATAGAGAGCCTGCGGACCTACTTGAGGGTAACCTGGTGCGAGCCATCACTGCGATAAGGGCACAGATGACTTTCTGGTGCACTCTACCTCTGACAGTCATGGGGCAGATTGCGCTACTCAAGATGGCAGTACTCCCGCGACTGCTGTACCACTTTGTAAATGTGCCCCTATGTCTCAAACCAATGCTGTTCAAAAGCTTAGAGCTGGATGTGCGGAAGTTCATTTGGGGCGGGTCGTGCAGCAAGGTGGCGCTTATCAAAATGTATCCTTCGGCGACCAGCGGGGGTCTCTCACTACCCAATATGGAACAATACTATCTTGCAGCGCAGTTCCAATGGGTGGCGAGATGGCTCGACGAGCGCCACCTGGAGGATTCAGCGACTCGTGCCCCGGGATTCACCCACCCTCAGATGGTGGGGCTGCTCTACCCTAACAGAAAGGGCAGACCACCTGCCCAGTTACTGGTGGAGTTGGCCCACCACTGCTTCCGTCGCAGCCTGCGAGTCACGCGCCATGTGACCCCATATGCGCCGTCTCTCTCTATTCTCGGCACGCCCAGAAGACACCGAGCAGTCACCAGTGCGGAACTACCCCAATGGGAGGTTGCGGGTATTCTAACATTAGGGGACTTATATAGCGACGGACAGATCCTGCTATTCGATACCCTTGTTGAAGACACAGGCCTACCCCAGGGTCAGTTCTTATTACATGCGGCGGTGACACATACGCTGCAAGCGGCATGGGGTTATGTCGCGCAGGAGCCGACCACGCATCTGACTATGCAATACCTGCATGAACTAGGCGCGGGTCGCAATTTAGTCAGATGGTTTGCGGAATCATTAAGGATACACACAACGCCGTGGCTGGAATCCCTTCGCACCCACTGGGATGCGGATCTTCGGCGTCCCAGCACCGAACGTGAATGGGAAGATATCTTCAAGAGCCCTACCCGTATCCCCGCAACGCCAGGTTCCGGCTCATACAGTACTATATAGTCCACAGGGCTTACTTCACCCCAGCCAAAATAAATAAATACTTCAATCGAACCGACGCCAGCTGCCCACGATGTGGTGAGTCAGGAGGGGACTTATTACATATACTATGGTCCTGCACATCCATACAATCATATTGGGGAGCAGTCACCAGAAGTCTAGCACAGTGCACAGAGCGCACGCTTACCTGGTTGTGGGAAGCATGTATCTTGGGATTATACAAGAGGTCTAGTAAACATAAAGTGACATCCAGCTACATTGACTTAGGGCTAATAGTAGCCAAGCGCCTACTCACGAGGCAATGGAAATCCCCGGAGCCTCCGTCGGCAAAATCCTGGTTCCAATCGCTACTTTGCTGGGCGCAGGTGGAGAGCATAGCACTGCATTGGGAAGACGCGATGGATATTCGGAAACAGCCGATGGCGACAGAATGAGACGCAATTTTGACGGACTTTCGCGCTATATGGCAGAATCAGCCGGATGAATCAGACAGCGCACCTGAGTGAGCGGATAGCTTGTATCTGGCGTGCTGGTCGAAGAGCGCAAGGCGAGCTAGTACACAAGACATAGGCTCAACACTATGCGCTGCGTGGCAGAGCTGTAACCCCCCGCTAATATTTACTCAGGCCAAACAGCACAGCACACGGCAAATACCTGTTATGTAGTGAGGACCTTAGCAGAGGCATACACCTAAAGAAAAGCATAGCTGTGAGTGGCACACATGTGAATAGAAAAGCAACATGGTAATATGTTATATGAAGTCCAGAAGGAGGTGCCACCATCATTACTTCAGCTTTGCGAGGAGAGATAAATGTGCTATTCACCCTGTTACATCAATGTTATGTTGTAAACAGTTTAAAGTTTTAATGGAAGCATACTGTGAGGTACGGTCGGTCAGGTTAATTATTGATGGGAAAAAATTGCATTGTGATGTAACTATTGAACTGATGCGTACCATAAAATGGAAAAAACCAATAAACAAATTTAAACATAAAAAAAGATTAACAATAGCTACCATAACTGGGAAGACGATATTGGCTTCGTTTTGGAGAAGATGTGGGTGGGCAGGGTCAAGTTGGGAGCCCGATTTGACTTTCATAAAAACACCAGCAAAATCCTTGTGGGAAATGCTTGGTAATTCAGTGAGCCTATGTTCGCTGTCTTCCTCATTATAGCTGAGGAGTTTCGGGCCTGGATCTCCTTTTGATTCTTGGAATATCAGGAATATGTCTGGTAGTTTTTTTTTTAAAATAGGGCAAGGTTATTGCACCTTGTGTTAGCGGGCTCGGGGTGGGACCACTTCAGGAGGGCTCTAATAATGACTTAGTGGCTGATCACGAGTTTAGCAGTCCATCGAACCCCCAAACCCGCAGTGGAGATGCGGTCGCAGTTGGGGACTACCACACAAGTGGTCAGACCGCCATATTACGACTACAGCACTCAGACTGCCATAGGACCACTGCAACCGCTGGGGATCCGCTGTCCCTTGGTGGTGGAGCGGCAGTTTAGGGTAGCAAGATGCTGGTGGTGCAGCTGCTGTACCAGCATATTACAACTTTCCTGACCTCCACACTTTTCATGGAAGCGATCCTGCCATGAAAAGTGTGGCATCAGGAAAGTAAGGGGACCTACTGGCCCCCCTGGTGCCCCTGTGCGTGGGGGTGTATGTAGGGGGGAACATGTTGTGCCCCCCTGTGTGCATGCACCCCAGTTCCTGCACCACATGGACTGCATCGTCCATTCTGTGCAAGAACTTACTTTGGCGCTCCCTCAGGGCTGCAGTTCAAAGACTCACTTCTAAACCTTAGAACTAGGAAACTCATAATCTGGCGGGTGGCTGGCAGTCGACTTTGGTGGTGTGGGAGCAGGGCACAGGCATGGCAGCCTGCTCCCACACCGACAAAGTTGTAATCGGGCCCTTAGTGATTCTAAAGATTTCATGGGGGAGTTTGCTCCCCCATGATTTTAGGTTTGTTGTATGAGGCCTGGGCAGATTTAATTTCAGAGTGGTAGTGCCTCACCGTCTCCCGGTATTTTGCTTTAACAGACTCTGTATGTTTTTTTCTCTATTATATTTCCACTATATTACATTGTTTCTTTAGGGTCAGCAGGTGAGGAGTATACCAAGGGGCAGATTTTTATTTGGTTTTCCTGCTAGGGGCCGATATATGAATGGTACGATCCAATGACAGTTCGATCCATTGGAGATCTTAGCGTATGCTTCTTGAGGGTGGGGCCCAGCTCCGGTCTGGCTAAGCTGAGGGCATGTTCCCATTTTTCCTCGATTAGCTTAGACCAGCTATGTTCTCTCCAGTTAAATGGTTTGGGGAGAGAAGATCGACGGGGAGTTGTCAAAGTCATTGGGATCAAACAGTAGTCCGACCAAATAATAGGTAGTAAATCCTATACTTTTAAGTGTGGGTAGTTCATAAGAATGTGATCAAGTAAGTGACCCTTTTCATGAGTGGGGCCATATACAATCTGAATTAATTGAATAGTGGCAAGATCATTTAAGAGCTTTGCAACTTGTGCCCAGGTGTGCTCTTCCAGTTGCATGTTGAGGTCACCTACCACCATGAAATAAGGTTTTTTTTTACCACCAGGCTGGCGATGACATCAGGGAAAGTCTGGGTAAATCGTCCAGTGAGGCCAGGAGGCCAGTAAATAAGTGCACCAGAGAAGGTCAGTGTGGGGGCTAGTGAGATGACAAATGTAAAGCTTTCAAAATTGGGCAGCTGGAGGGGTTCGACTAGGCACATCAATGATTCCTTGAGTATTATTGTGAAGGGTGGGGCCCTTCCTGTCCTCCCTGTCTCTACTGCAGATATAGTAGTCAGAGGGCAGGGCCAGGATGATATCAGGCCCCGATTCATCGTGGAGCCAGGTTTAAGCTAGGAAAATCGCATCTCACTTTTCGTCCTCCAGAAATATGAGCATTTCCAGCTTATAGCGGGTTAGGGATCTGCAGTTAATCAGGTACATTTTCCTACCAGGTATGCCATTACTATGGTTACTAGGCGTGGAGACAAAGAGGGGGATGTTGAAGCAAAAATGTCATACCAGTTCTCCCTTGATGAGGTTTATTGAATGCAGACATTTAACTTGACTGCCCCCCCCGAGAGCGTATAGTTGTGAGGATGAATATCTAAGCTTACTGGGTTCAGCCGGAGGAGGGTTCCTGGACCCTGATCCTGTTTGGGCACAGATGGGCGAAGGCGGGCTTGCCTTTAGCGCACCTTGATCGCAACCGCACCGTGGGCTCCATTTTATAATGCTGGGTGTTTTTGAACAGCTGGAGCGTCGACATATATGGCTTCTCCCAGCGTGCAAGTCCCCTCTACTGTCGTCTACACTGCAATGTACAGAGAGCCTGTGCAGTACTCCACCTCAGAAAGTGAGGTGAGGAAAGTGCAAAGTGCAATTGTGTGGCGCGAACCTACCAGCGGACAAGTGGTGTTAAAAAAGGTATTAAAACTTCATGTTCCCCGGTTTAAATCAAAACATAACAATTTTTTAAAAAGAGATTCCCCCCATGGTGCAATGCTGTCTCCAAATTCAAATTCATTTTCAATTGCAGGCTAAAATATTTTAGAAACTTTACAGTTTTAGCATTCGCATTAAGGCAAGGTGAATTTCTGAACAGTTCCCCCCACGAAGCTCACTGTGGCAGTATGTTGCCTCAACTTTGTGCGACTGTGCCCCAGACTCCATTTTATAATGCTGGGTATTTTGAACAGCTGGAACGCCAACCAATATGGCGTCTCCCAGCATGCTAGTCCCCTTTACTGCTGTCTACACTGAAGTGTGCAGAAAGCCTGTGCAGCGCTCCTCCCCAGGAAGTGAGGTGAGGAAAGTGTAAAGTGCAATTGGGCGGTGCAAACATAGAAACTGACAAGTGGTGTTAAAAAGGTATTAAAACTTCATGTTTCTCTGTTTAAATTAAAACATAATAATTCTTTAAAAATAGATTCCCCACACGGCGAGATGCTTTAGGCAAATTCAATTTCAATTTAAAATAAAATATAGAAATGAACAGTTAGATACTAAAAAAGATTATGTTTTTTAGCTGCTCAGTGATATCTCTGAGGTGATAACAAGACTATATACGATACCTTGCTAATTGCTGGGACTTAAGAGAAAATATTCTTAGAAACCTGCCTTAATAAGGTCTTCCAGACCTGCAGCCTCACCTCGCTGTGCCACCGCTGAGGCCACATAGACTGATACCATGTTTCCTTTTTTGATTTACTTAGCAATGTGTTTGATCATTTTCTATTGTGTTTTTAATTCTGGTGTTCGATATCTTAACATTCTTATGCAAAAGGCATTCCTTTGTGCCAAAAGCAACTATGAATAACTTCAAAGTTCACTTAGTATTGCTCTAACGGTGTAGAGACTAAGGGGGTCATTAGGATAGCGGGCGGATCGCCACCGCCCGTATGGTGGTGGCGATCCGCCCGCTATTTCCCACCGCCCGCCTCACATTTCCCCACCGCCATATTAGTATGGCGGTGGGGACCCAAGCGGACGGCAAGACCGTCTGCCGGTTTTCCGCCGGTCGACCAGTCGACCGGGCGGAAAAGGGGCTGGATATGGTGGCGGTGTCTGCTAGACACCGCCATCCATATTATCATGGGCAGCGGTGCAGGGCTTTCCATGGCGGAGACCCCGCCATGGAAACCCATGCGGAGTTTGCTTTCGGGGGCCCGTTGCGGGCCCCCAGGGTATTGGGGGATGGGGGGTGCACATGGGGGGTACCTCTGGTACCCCCCTGCATTGTCATGGACATGGTGGCAGGCACCTCGCGGTGCCTGTCACCTTGTGCATGACGATGCACACAGTGCATTCCCAGCATTGTGGCGGGCTGTGAGCACCGCCCGCCACAATGCTGGGAATGGAGGATGCCACCGCCAATGTGGCGGTGGCATCCTAATCGCCTTTGCGGGACCGCTGCACCACTGGCGGCCGGTCCCAGCACCGCTAGGGTGGCGGGCGCCCGTCATCCTAATAGGCCCCTAAATATCGAATTTTTAATATCGAAAGGACAAAATATCGAGTCCAAAATATCGAGAGGACAGACTATAGAAAAGACATAATATAGTTGGAAAAAATATCGACATATAGGTAAGTAATATCGAATGTCATTATATCGAATTTTATTATATCAATTTTTTTTATTTATTGTTTTATATGTTACTATACGTGTTAAAAATATATAATATTTTTTTAATGTATGTTACAATTTTTTTAAGGTAATGGATTTTATGTGAATTAATTTTTGCGTATATTAGTTCCGTAGCGGGTTGTGGGTTTATAGGGGAATAGGGTGGGAAGTAATTAAATTTACATTATAAAAATTAATAATTTATTAATTCATAATTTAGTGCTTAATAATTAATATTGTTTAATAATTTTTGCGTATATTAGTTCCGAAGCGGGTTGTGGGTTTATAGGAGAATAGGGTGGGAAGTAATTTAATTTACATTATAAAAATTAATAATTTATTAATTAATAATTTAGTGTTTAATAATTACTATTGTTTAATAATTTTTGCGTATATTAGTTCCGTAGCGGGTTGTGGGTTTATAGGGGAATAGGGTGAGAAGTAATTTAATTTACATTATAAAAATTAATAATTTATTAATTAATAATTTAGTGTTTAATAATTACTATTGTTTAATAATTTTTGTGTATATTAGTTCCGTAGCGGGTTGTGGGTTTATAGGGGAATAGGGTGGGAAGTAATTTAATTTACATTATAAAAATTAATAATGTATTAATTAATAATTTAGTGTTTAATAATTACTATTTTTTAATAACTTTTGCGTATATTAGTTCCGTAGCGGGTTGTGGGTTTATAGGGGAATAGGGTGAGAAGTAATTTAATTTACATTATAAAAATTAATAATTTATTAATTAATAATTTAGTGTTTAATAATTACTATTGTTTAATAATTTTTGTGTATATTAGTTCCGTAGCGGGTTGTGGGTTTATAGGGGAATAGGGTGGGAAGTAATTTAATTTACATTATAAAAATTAATAATGTATTAATTAATAATTTAGTGTTTAATAATTACTATTTTTTAATAACTTTTGCGTATATTAGTTCCGTAGCGGGTTGTGGGTTTATAGGGGAATAGGGTGGGAAGTAATTTAATTGACATTATAAAAATTAAGAATTTATTAATTAATAATTTAAAGGCCCATTACGATACCGGGCGTAAAAAAATCCGCCACCCATGAAAGCGGCAAAAATCCGCCCGCCTACACCTTCTGAATACCGACCCAGCAATTATGATGCCTCGAACCGAAAACCGCCAGCGGCGGTAAAAACACACAAAATACCGCCCGCCCTTGCCCGAGTCGGAGTCAAACCACCCGCCACGGACGGAAAGACGCACGACAACACAAAACCGCCCGCCCTCACGGTCGAGACACCGCACGTGAAATTACGATCGCACCGACATGAGCGCGGAAAAACAACAAATACACCGCCCGCCAGCGGAAACAACACTGAAGAAAATGGACACGGCAGAAGCCATGGCGGCCACGTCCCTGCACAGAAACAGCCCCGGACTCAAACAAACACACACAACATGGCAAACAAGTCCACGCAGCAACCCACGCACAAATACACAGACAAAGTACACATCCCGAAAACACACCACCCCTGGACAAACAAATAAACCACAAAGCCCAGAACACCAGCCACAACACACCTGAAAACAACAGACCATCAGGACACACCCAAACAGGTAAGTACAAAAACAGCCCCTCCACAGACCACAACCCCTTGCAACATTGCAAAGCAGAGAGGAGAGGAGAGGACACAGTGACACAGCAAGGACAGCAGCACACCACAGATACGCACACATCACACCCACCACCACCACCACCACCAAACACCGGCACCACAAACCCCCTGCACATCACACATCACACACCGCACCAGCACCACAAACACCATGGCATCACACAGAATGCCCAAGTTCACTTCCACTGAGCTGACGGTCATGGTCGACGAGATCGTCAAGGTGCACACACAAATCTATGGCAACCAGGTCCAGCACACACCACTAGCCACCAGAAAAAGAATGTGGAACAGAATTGTAGACCAGGTCAATGCAGTCGGGACCGTACCCAGAAACAGAGGAGAGATAAACAAACGGTGGAACGACATCAAAAGCCTGGTCAAGAAGAAGGAGAGCAAAAATCGAGAGCTGGCTGCCACGACTGGCGGAGGGAATCCCGCGCATTACAAGACCTTCAAAGCGTGGGAGGAGAAGGTGCGAGTCATCATCCATCCGGAGATCCTCACCGGATTACCAGGGGGAGTGGAGGCTGGTAAGTACAAACAAATGTATACCAGCACACCGCTATGTACTCACATGCACTACCACCATGCCATAGCTCCGAGGGACAAACACCCCCATGTCCAGTACACAATACACAACACATCACTCACACATGCAACAGGCACCACCACACACACAGCCCAAACATATCAACTAACAAAACCATGGGGGCATGTGTACACCCAGCCAGCCACGTAACTACCAACAGGTCCCCTAGTACTCCAGAAGCGCCACAACGAGCACCCCCACACCCATGTGGCAGCCGTAGCTGCACCAACTGACAAGTAACAGGTAAGTAGCCGCAACACAAAGGCAGTGGGTGGGAGGGGGACAGCTGAAGTACAACACCCACCAGGCCCCTAGTCCTATAGCACAGCAAGGCGGAGCACCCCCCACACCCATGTGGCAGCCGTAGCTGCACCAACCGACAAGTAACAGGTAAGTAGCCGCAACACAAAGGCAGTGGGTGGGAGGGGGACAGCTGAAGTACAACACCCACCAGGCCCCTAGTCCTACAGCACAGCAAGGCGGAGCACCCCCCACACCCATGTGGCAGCCGTAGCTGCACTAACCGACAAGTAACAGGTAAGTAGCAGCAACACAAAGCGCAGTGGGTGGGAGGGGGGACAGCTGAAGTACAACACACACCAGGCCCCTAGTCCCACAGCACAGCAAGGAGGAGCACAGCCCACACCCCACACCCACGTAGCAGCCACTGCAGTGCACACCGGCAGCCGACAGGTAGACATCCCGCCCCAGGACAAACGGTGTCAGTGGGTGTCCAGCCATCACCACGACCCATAACACCGCCCCCACCCCCACAGACCTGCAACATGGAGCACCCCCCGCCCATAACCATGTTGCATCCAGTCCAGTGCACGCTCAAAAACAACCTGCAGGTGGGAAACTGGACAGGGCGGGGTGACTGGAGGCATGAGGACTGAATTACGACTAACACATGGGACATGTCAAGTAGCAGAGGAACACGCAGCACTGCTCCCTGCCACAACCATGTGAACAATGTGCACACGGACATGAACCACAGAGTCACACCCCACATGACCCATCACAGACACAGCAACACCCAAGGAGCCACGTCTGCATGCACAAGTCACACTGATTACAGAACCACACGGCAGGCACAGTGCAACCCATCACACACAACTGCAACACCATCGAAGTCCTGTCCATGTAGCCCCTACTGCCTGTCAACCACACATCCCACAACTACGCCCATGTAAGACATACCACACTAGACGCAACAGCGTGGAACAACATAAATGCACACAAACACCACTGGACCCATCAAACACACAGACACACAATGCACATACAACATACCATCCATCTCATCCGTCAGCCCCAGTCACATGAAAGGTATGTCATCCGAACAGCTGGTCCACATACAGTAGTCACGCAAAGAAACATGCCCATGATAAATCATGTGCCAGAAGTGAATGAAGCGCACGTCACACTGTGAGCAACTACACACATAACATGGGCCACACACCCCCGAGCACTGCAGTGATGCACATGGCACAGGGCAGCACGCACACCAAGGAATTGGACCATCTGCAATACGTCGTGTGGCACACAACCATCACTCACTCATAACAATGCGTCCAATTACATGGCCAGAAATCACAACAGACAGCAAATATGCAGGGTATGTCAGACATACACACACCTCAGACCATGCACTGTCATGTTGCCACAACACATGTCACGTTCTGCACCCATGGCACACAGTATGTACCCCAAAAGCATAGTTCATCTCAAATGCGTTTCAGGGGCTGACCCCCATTATGCCATCTGCGTTTCTAAGCGTTCCATATGAACCCCCAAAGCATAGTTCATCTCAAATGCGTTTCAGGGGCTGACCCCCATTATGCCATCTGCGTTTCTAAGCGTTCCATATGAACCCCCAAAGCATAGTTCATCTCAAATGCGTTTCAGGGGGCTGACCCCCATTTTGCCATCTGCGTTTCGAAGCGTTACATTTGAACCCCAAGAGCATAGTACAAACCAACCTCCACGATGGGTCTGGAGTCCGCATACACCAGAGCCACAAAAAGCAGGAGCACAGCAACACACCCATCGGCATTGCCAATCCGTCCCATGCCACATGTCCACAGCACACAGTCCCATTGGCATGCCCACACAACAACAAATAGCACAGCCACACACACGGCTCCGGGAAACCTGTGCACGACTGTGCACGAACTGTGGATGTCAGACAACCTATACATACTTTGTCATGTGCAACACAATAACATATCTCATTCCCCCCACAGGTGACGAACTGCTGGATGCTGGAGATGGAGACAGCAGCCAGCACAGCCAGCCTGCAAGCCCCCAACAAGGACTCACGGATGTGGAGGATCTGTCCTCCTATTCGGACACGGACCACCCAGCAGGCCCATCTGGTGTGGCAGGGCCCAACCACACCCCAGGCACCCTCCCACCCACCAACCCATCATCCAGGGCTGATGACCACTCACAGCCCCCTGCTGCCACTGTCGTAGCGGCCACTACCACTGTTGTGGCGGCCACTCCCACGGTCGTTGCGGCCACTCCCACTGCCGCAACCACCACCACGTCATCACTGGCCCCAGCCCCAGCGCAAGTGGTGGTCCGGCCGACTGGGTCCACCCTGGGAGCCACAGCGAGGACCGTGGTGAGCAATGTGGCTAGTGGGCAGGTCGGTGGCAGCAGTACTGGTAGGAGGAGCAGGGCCAGGCCAACGCCAACTGTGCCTGGGAGCCAAGCCCTGCCGCCAATCGACAGAGTCCTTGGGGCCTATGAGGAGGCCCAAGGCGAATGGGCCAGGTCGGCAAGCGACACGCGGGAGGTCCTTGCGGTGTTGAGGTCCATGGACGCCCACATGGCCCAAATCGCGGACCTCATGGGCCAGCTGGTGGTGGGGGGAGGGCACAAGCAAGGCCAGCAACACCACCTCCGCCACCACCTGCTGTGGCGCAGGTTCGTGCAGCATCGCGTTCCCCTGCGTCCACAGCGAGTGAGCACTCCTCAACCACCACCAGCGGAACATCAACACCCCCCTACCAAACGTGGAAGGGGCCGTCCGAAGAGGAAACAGGTGTCCAGAGAGGACTTCGCCCGCACCAAACGCCAGTGAGTCAGCCAGCCACCTTGACCACCTACTGCATTGACTTGGAATACGATCCTAGCCCACACTGCCATGTGAATGGCATGTGTCTGTTGGACTGTGGACATAGAACTCCATGGGTACACCTTGACCATCACGCAGCCATGACCGTCAACTCATTGTCACAGCATGCACCACATTTGTCATCACCTTGCACACAATCACATATCACCGCTGTTAATAAATACACCTTGATCACAATCGGCTTAATGTGTCCTGGGTTTAATCCAAGATGTGCAATCGCCACCATGAGCAGAATAGCATCTGCTGTGTGGCATGTCGATGGGACAGGAGAGGCTGCAGGGACCTAGGGGTGAAAAACAGAACAAGAGTACATTCAATGAGTGTGTCACACACTCATCACACAGTACTTGTCACCAACTACAAGCAATGCACACACATCTCAGAGAGCAACAGGGCACAATGCTACAGCCACTGACAGTGGCATACCAACCTGGACATGGACCATTGACACACAGCACTCAGTGAACAAAAGGCCCCAGTAACAGAGCACACATACACCTGCACAACTACAGCTACATCAGCCGTCGTACATGGTCACTCACCGTCAAGTGAAGTAGCGGGCGATGAGCTGCTGACGCACATTCACAGCTTCATCCTCTCCACTGTCCTCTTCACTGGAGCTGTCCAGGTGTGCAGGCTGGGGCCCTGGTTGATCTCCGTCATCCACAATTAGGGGGATCTGCTTTCGAATGGCCAGATTGTGCAGCATGCAGCAAGCCACCACTATCTGGCACACCTTCTGTGGGGAGTACGCCAGCGCACCCTCGGTGCGGTCCAGGCATCTGAACCTGGACTTGAGGAGGCCAAAGGTACGCTCGACCACACGTCTGGTCCTCCCATGTGCCTCATTGTAGCGGTCATCTGCTGGGGTCCGAGGATTTCGTAATGGACTGAGCAGCCAGGGCCCATTCGGGTAAGCCGAGTCACCTGGGCGTGGGGGACACAGAGAACCGTTGCAATTCAAACAGGACAGTAGACAGCATCCTTAAGCCAGCACGCTACACAACTCCACATACTCACCGACAATCCAGCCACGGTCCTGTTGCAGATTGGTCATCAGTCGTGGTAATATGCTGTTTCGCATGATGTGCGCGTCATGGGCCGAGCCTGGGAACTTTGCACACACGTGGGAGATGACCATGTCCGCAAGGCACACCACTTGCACATTCAGGGAGTGCGTGTGCTTCCGGTTGCGGAAGAGCTGCTCAGTGGCCTGTGGTGGGACAAGGCCAACATGGGTGCAGTCAATGGCACCAACGACGTGTGGGATCCGTCCAAGGGCATAGAATGCACCCTTCACTGCCGCCAACTCACGTGCCCTGGGGAATCGGATGTACCTGTTCCTGTACAGCATCATGGCTGCCAGTACATCCCTCAGCACCATGCTGAACATGGGCTGGGACATCCCACCTCCACTGCCCACTGTGTGCTGGAATGACCCAGTGGCGAAAAAATGCAGTGCAGCCATCACCTTAGCCGTGGGGGTGAATGCTGTCGGATACACCCTGCGAGGACGGAGGTGGGGTTCCAACATGGCACATAGTCGATGCAGGGTTGGTCGGTCCAGACGAAATTTCCGGATGACCTCAGAATCCTCCATGTCCGCCAACAATTGGTAAGGGCGGTAAATGTTTGGTCTCCGCCTAGGAAAGATGGGAGTGGACACATGTCAAAGCAACACGCCACATGGCATTTTCACATACACATAACTGATATGACAGAGCAAGAACATGAGTCACAGAACAGCTGTCATGCAGGGACAGCACAGCCACAATACACTTACACAGGTCTCCCACCAATAGCAATGAGCAGTGACACAAACCATTGCTATGTGCATGCACATGGGGATCCAGGCCTCAATGACCTGTGAGGCGTGCTGATGGGGACTGACTGCATATTCGGCAAGCGGCAACACCACGGCAACATGACTGGCTGCTGTGCATCACACTGCTTCCGAGGCTGGATGAGTATGGCACACACCAACGACGATGTGGGCACAGGCTGAGCGGCCAAGACAAGTGGGACCTGTGGCACGAGGGGATATGAGACAGTCATTGATGTCACCACTGCACCCTATGTGCAGCACTGTACGGATCACACCTCCAGAAGCATTGTCAGGTGTACACATTGACAGCCCCATGCCAACACGGCTGTGTGCTTGCAAATACACATCACATGTGACACGTAACCTTGCACGTGCCAAGTGGCAGATGTACATAGTGAGAGATGACATGCGTGTGCATATGCGTATACCATGCACCCATGCCAATGTGCAGATGATGACATGCTAACAGACATGTGGGGGCCGGCCACTGGCCGTCCCTGCCTATGCACACGGCATGTTGTGGCCCCGTCCATTGTGCACCTGCACCCACGCGCACATCATGGCCACACCTGAAGATGCAGTGCGCACATCATACTGTGTGGTGCACATGGCATCAGCGGACTGTCACCAACATGGGCCAGGCCATTACGGCCAACTCCGATGACCCTCGCGGTTGCACCCTGCGTGTTCCACTATGGAGGTAGGCGTCCCGGGCCAGCTGGGTGCAGGCCAACGTCTGCAATTGCCAATGCAGGTCTCAGTGCACTTGTTGCTCGTGTGAATGTCAGGCTGGGCCATGCTGCCCCTCTCAGTCCCAGCAAGCCTGGCCTGCACATTGACTGCACAATGCCAGTAGGTGACAGCACCGACTGCCTAGTGGGTTGCATGTGTCTCCTGTTCAGGACCCTCCAGATGGGCGCTAACTCAGTACTGACTATTGGACACACCATGTCTCGTGATAGGGATGTGTGTGTGGGATGGTGGCACTGAATGTGACCTCCTTTGTGTGGTGGGCCATGCACAGGGCGAGTACGTCGATGATTGCGCAGTGTTGGTCACAGTGGGTGCACCCACACAGATGTGTTGCCCTATGTTCATTTTCTATGTCCGCATGATAATGGACTGTAGATGTGGGCAGACTACACATTGGTCGATGTGCTGTCAATTTGAATGTGCCTTCACACCAGGCACAGCTGCCCCTGCACATGTGACCCCTGCTGCACTCGCTGCTGGGTCTGTGGAGCTGATGCACCATCTGTGCGTGGGGCGGACAGCTCTCCTCACTTCCGTCATTGCGCATGTCATCACTTGGCCGCAGGTGACATGGATCATGGAGGGCCCACATGTACGCGTGGGTGGCCTCAACAAGTGTGTCCAATGGTTGTCACCCCCAGTCAGTGCTTCGAATGTGAATGATGTTGTGCTGGTGCTAATTTCAATGTGGTGGGTGGGCGGGGCTAGGTGCGGGCTTACATGCAGGACATGGGAGGGTGATCGGATTAGCGACTAGTTGCAATACACACGGGGCACGTCTTTTCCTGTCCACATCAGGGTCATTCCTTGAACTCACTGACAGTAATACAGTCGTCTTTGTCCCTGTCCTCATGGCCTCCCCTCGCTCCCCCAATATGCATTTGCAACTGTGGGGCTAGCGCATGCAGATGCAGCCCCAAGCTCGCCCCGGAGAGGCCAAGGAGTGTATGTGTGGGTCCAGTTGAACGAGTGGTCTGTCTCACGGCATGATGTGTGGCGGGACGCCGTCCACCTGCGTGGTGCCCCGACTCGAGACACGGGCAACATAGACAATGCATAGCAGTCTCCGCAGTCCGGATACACCACCTGCGACACACAGAGGCTGTAGCTGCCCTAGCGGCCCATGCCGCGTCCATCTGGGGCTGATGGACCCACACATTCACTCTTTTGCCTCACTGGGGCGGGCTCGGAGGTGCTTGCGCACGCGCTGGCTTCTCTGTTGCAACGGCATGTGACGTGTGTGGAGATGTAGGCAATGGGTGGGATGGTGCGAGCCACCTTCCGTGACGTCACTCCTGCTCGTGATGTGTGCGTCCCCCCAATACTTCCATATGACTTGAGCCATGCTACACATTGAGGATGTTTTGCCTGCGTGATGTGTCCCGGAGGAGCGTGCAGAGTCCTCTCCCCCACCATGCTCCACTGCCATCCCGTGCCCTGGATTGCCTGTGCAGGTTGACAATGTTGGGGATACACCTGGTCGGCAGGGGCTGTGTGTGCCTTGTCAAGGGCCTGGCGGGCGCACAACAGGATCCAGCTTGTCCACAGAGGGTGGGCTGACGTGTACGCCTGATACCGCATTGTTCGTGTGCCCGGCTGCTGTGCACACACGTGTTCACATCCCCCCCGACATGTGGCCTTTGACATTGCCCAGGGAAGCGGTAATGTGCAGTTCCGGACCCCTCCCGACACAGCGTGTTTCAACTTTGCATGTGCGCATCTACCCGTCACACCCACCCACCTGAGCGAAGCGTCACTCCCGCTTCACACGACACATGTGTGTCTTCCACAGTTGTGCTACTCATTTGCGTTGACATCGAATGACAGTGGACTACATAGTCATGTCACGACTGCCGTGTACATCACACACTCTCATCATCTCACATTCGTACTTGTGAAAGGAATCAGCAGAGACAGTTTCTTTCTTCAAACCATGTATTGTGACTTATGTCCTCTGTGATGCAGTATAGTGGACACTACTGGCAGCGGTATGCATGTGGAGGATATACTGAGCATGATTACACATAGCTAAGGGTGTAGGGGTACATGTGATTAGCTGTTGCATGTGGGATGTGGGCTTCAGAGTTACATCTGCTTGGCTGTTGCTGTGCTAATGTTCATTTGCAAGTAGCTGCGGTGCTGCGGACTTTGACACAGACGGTATACATTTAGCCTACCAGACCGCTTGGCATCATGGGCACAGTCCATCTCAGTTCCATGTGACAGGTGTGCTGCTGTTGTTACTCATGCACGCGTGCGTGTGAGTTGACATCAGGGCATGGGCTTACGTGCATGCAACGGCGTCCCACTTGTTGTTGCCATATGGTGGATACTGGACATGTCACAGTCACTGGGGTCGTGTTGTTGTTGTATGCACTTGTCGTCCATGCAAAGGTCCTGTTACGGGATTTCCGGGGAGGGGGAAAAGGGGTGCAGCTCTCACATACTCCAGCCGGGCGATTCCTGTCCACTGGGCGGTGCATATGTCCATGGGCGCAGGATCCATGTCATGGCATAGTTGTACGTGCAGTTCTGTCCATGTGGGTGCGATACACATATCCCATGCCACTGCCTCCCCCGATACATGCAGAGTTCCTGGATGTGATGGGGAACGGAGTGCATGTCCCGGACACATCCGATGTCATGGCAGTGTCGTTGATGGTGTGGTATCAGTTGCAGGTCGTTTGGTATGGCTGTTGTGGTGGTTACTGGCCAGTCCGTGCGGAAGCTAAGCATGGGTACAGTGTCGGACATCATGGCTCAATTGGGGGATTGCGCCGGGGTCCTACGAATTGACAGGTTGTCAGGTATGCGATGGCTTCCTGCAGGGCTTCCATTTCATTGGTGGTATACATGTTTGCCAGCCAATGTAGCGGATGGTGGCTGTCACGGTGTTGTTCGTAAGTTGTCCCTTGTAGGAGCATGATGGGGCATGCTGGGTGACATTCGATGTAGCTGTGATCCATGATCCGTCGTGTGGAGGTACAGTGGTCCCATTGCAGTGTGGGTCCGATGTTCACCACATACGCCATGCCCCCATAGGCTGAACAGGCCCTGTCGTGTGCGTCCAGAGGGTGGAATAGTGGTAGCAGGTCCGCCCTTGGACATGCCGGGTTGGAGAGGCACAACTCCACAGGATGGTGGAAGGGACACCTCCGACAGTAGAAGACGGGTATGACGCAGCTGAACAATGCGATGCGGTAAGTCAGTCGGTAACTTACGTTCAGCAGGGATGGGGGTTCGCATCCCAGTAGCTGTATCAGGTTGTGTTTGTACAGCTTGACCTGTTTGGCGTAGTTGGGTAGGTGTGTTGTAGGTGCCATTTTGCTGCAGGGCGATGTGGTGGCGTGCTCCGGCTGTGTGTGCAGTCTGCAGTGTGCAGGCTCCGAGGTTGCTGTGAGATCTGTGATGGTCGTAGGGGGGCAGGACTTGTGTTCTGTTAGCTTGTGCGGAGGACACGGGCCCTCATCCCACGTGCTTCTCTGAATGTTCAAGGTCAGTGGTGTGTGACTCCTTCCAGATAACTTGCATGGGAACGGCATGGGGGAGTTTTATATATTTTTTTCTTTCCCGTTCGGTATGTTCTTAGGTGATATGCGCTATCTGCCCTGTGGTCGGTTTCCTCTGCATGCCTGTGTTGGTCTTTTTTTGGGACAATGGCTGTATTCTCCGGCTTGTTTAGTCGGGATGTGGTTACGGAGTTGGAATGGAAGGTCATTCAGTGCTGTCTGCTCTCCCGTGTGTGGGCGGCAGGCTGTGTTTCCGCTATGCGTTGGGCCTTGTGTGTGGGTGTCATTCTTGGGTCCACCTGTTGTCGGTCCCCGGGCTCTTTGGTGTTCCGTTTTGTATGTCTGGTTCATGGGTGCAGGGTGGTATGGGTGTTTCTGTGTGGTACTGGCGTACCTCTTCCCGACGGGGCCCATGTTCTACTGGGTGGTGTTGCCGCCGCTGTGTGCTTCGCCATGTTTGTCACACAGGGGTGTGTCCTGATGTTGCGTGACTTCACTGACATGTGGGCGTCGGTTGTGTGACGTTGGGTGTTGTCCGTGAATTGGGCGTTGGGGTCATGACTGTGGCAGGCCTGTCACGTGTCATGTGCGTTCTGGGTGTGGCTGGTGTGTGTGGTGCTTGGTTGTGTCCCTGTGTTGTTTGTGTGCGACGCATACATGGCGTTATGGTTGGGCGCTGAGTTGTGCGCATGTGTGGCTGCGTCATCGCCGCTGTGCTGCGGTGCCGTGACGGGGTCGTTAGTTCCTGGTCCCAGGTGGTGTGCCCATGATAGTTGCGAGATGTTGCACTTTGCCCTGTGTTACATTTGTGGGTGCAGTGGTGGATGTTTCTTGTCCACGCATGGGTGTTGGGGGGGTGCCATGTCCTCCTTTTCCGCACTTGCACTGTGTGCGCTGTTTGCGTGCCCTTGTTGTGTGTGTGCCTACCTGCGTCTCCGCGGTACGTTGCCTCCTTGGTGGTGCATCAGGTATAGCATGGGGAGGGCCTGCAGTGCTGGATTCATGCTCGGGGGGGTCGCCTCTTCGGTGTCTGTGCTCGGCGTTCGGGTTTCCGCCTCACTTTCGCGTGCGGTGTCTCTTAGCCGTGGGAGCTGTTTGTTTGCGGCATCGTAATTTGTACGCCGGGCGGTACGTGATTTCGTCTGGCGGTGTGTCTCCATTGGGCTGCGCCGCTACGTGAGCGGGCGCACTTTGATGGCGGACGGCGTCGCTGGCTTGCCGGCGGTGTTTGGCTGCCTTTTCACATCGTAATTTGGCGGGCGTGTGGGCTGCGGCATGCGGGCGGTAACTGGTGGTTTTTGCATCCGCCAGCACGGCGGTAGTGCTTCCGCCCGCCATCGTAATGGGCCCCTTAGTGTTTTATAATAACTATTGTTTAATAATTTCTGCGTATATTAGTTCCGTAGCGGGTTGTGGGTTTATAGGGTCATAGGGTGGGAAGTAATTTAATTTAAATTAAAAACATTCATAATTTATTAATTAATAATTTATTGTTTAATAATTACTATTGTTAATTAAGTTAATTAATGTATTATTAAATATATAAAAAGTGGATAATAATCTTTTTTAATTAATTGATAATTATGTAAATTGTTTAATTTTTGTATTAATTAGTAATTAATTACATAATTATTAAAAATTAATTTACTAATATGTTAATTATGTACATTTTTTTAGTAGTGGGTTCAGTGTTGATAGGGAGTAGGGTGGGAATTAAGTTAAATTTAATTCAAATTTTAATAATTTTTAAATATTATTTGTTCAAAGTTATTTTATAGTGTTAATTGTGTTAATTAATTTAGATATGATGGTTATTACTTTCATTGTTAATTGTAATTAGCTAATTAATTAAATGTTAATTAATTATCTTTATTCATTAATATTTTACACTATTGGAGGTGACGTTTATAGGGGAAAATGTTGGAAGGTAAATATATTTTTATTAATTAATTATTTGTTAATTAATTTTAATTATATTGTAGGAGTGGGTCTACTCAAGTATTCCCCTACGCTACCCAACACTTTCCCTACTGTTCCACTCACTGGAGTGGGAATAGTAATTCTTACCCTCCCGCTATCCAACACTTTCCCTACTGTTCCACTCGCTGGAGTGGGAATAGTAATTTTTACCCTCCTGCTATCCAACACTTTTCCTACTGTTCCACTCGCTGGAGTGGGAATAGTAATTTTTACCCTCCTGCTATCCAACACTTTCCCTACTGTTCCACTCGCTGGAGTAGGAATAGTAATTTTTACCCACCCGCTATCCAACACTTTCCCTACTGTTCCACTCACTTGAGTGGGAATAGTCATTTGTACCCACCCGCTATCCAACAAATTCCCTACTTTTGCAGTTGTTGGAGTGTGAATACTAATTTTATTCCCTTAGCTATGCAACGTTTTTAATTTTGTTATATTTAATGTAGTGTAAATTATTAATTAACATAAAAGAATTTACTTTAATTATTTAAATTATTATATATTATTTATTTTTATATTTATATAATATGTTTATTTATATATATATGTAAATATATTTGTAATAATGTTTTAAATATTTTATAATTAAGATTAATAATTATTTTATAATATTATTAAGTAAATATATATATGTTAAAAAATAATTAATATGTTTTTTTTACATTACATTTATTATTTTTACATTTTAAGCTTTTTTACATTATTTTAACTATGTTTTATTTAATTGTGTTTATAATTTAATTACTTTTATATTATTTTTAATACATTTAAAAAATTCGATATTTTAGTTAACTATATTTTAAACATCGATATTTTGTACTCGATATTTTAGTACTTACCTGTTTGTAGATAGGGACTCGATATTCTGTCCCTCGATATTTTGGCATCAATATTCTGGACAGTCGATATTCTGTCCCTCGATATTCAGTCACTGAACCGCTCTAACATATCAGTGCTGTGTTTCTGTATGGACAAATTATTATCCAATGAGATTTGTACCTTTTTTCGAGTTACCAAATTTGATAAATTACTGTCTGTCTAACTATTCATCTAGTCAGTCGTTAATTGTGTAATAATTATTGACCAAAAGGCCCTCATTACAAGTGGCCTGAGGGGAAGGCGAATATTATCCTACCTTTGAAAACCTGATACCACGGGGATCGGAATTTAATGTAAAATATGCAATAGTTATTGCCTATTATTAGTTGTGCCCTTCAAAATGGGGCATAACATGCAGATTTTCCAAAATCTGCATGCAATTATATTTACCGGGCATTTTCTCCTGGTAAAATTAGGCAGATTTCACTTGTGAAATTTAATTGGGGAAAACAGCAAAGTCATGGGTGTCATTTAGGGGTTGCAAAGTGTCACAATTGCGACCCCTGGCTTGCCCCCTGGATCACTGGCATTGCCTTTGTGATCCTTGGCCTAGCTGCTGAGGTGCCAAAGGCCATACCACGAACAGAAGGTAAACAGTGCTGTGATATGCGTTGGTTACCTTCTGCAGCTCCACCGCCTGGAAACTGTGGACTTCAGCTCATTGCACTGTAAAAGAAAGAAATAGATATATAAGTATAATGTACAGTCTGCAGAATAAAAAAAAACGGAAATAAAAAAATGCTGTTTTAAAACAAGATGTTACAGATTTGTATTATTGTGAATACATTAAAAAAATTATGCGTATGAATGAAAACCTTACATCTGTGCTGCAGTGAGTGATAATGCCTTACAAGTGATGCTAATTAAAAGGCCTTATTACGAGTTCAGCGGTACATGGTACGCAGTCACGGTCCAACAGCCACAAGCTCAGTGGTCCGACTGCCGTATTATGAGATGGGAGGATAGCCTTTGCAAAGACCATGGCTGGACTGCCGGCACTGTGAACGCACAACCGACCACCAGGGTCGTAGTCAGGGGAATGCAGCTGCCAGACAGTGGTCCAGAGGAGCAACACCGATGTCCGTATTACGAGTTGGATTTCCCACAAGCTGACTACGATGGTCAGACCACCATCTAAAGATCTGCAGAAACAAAGGATTTGTGGTGCATACTCACCCCTTTCCTGTTCTTCCCTGCAGATTTCGACGTGGCTCCCTTTCTCCAGGTCCCCCCTACACAGCAGCATTTTCACTCCAAGGAATAGGACCCCGTCTGCGGTGATGCACAGGTTAGTGCTCTTTATACCATATACAAAGAAATATGGGTAGACAAAAGTACTAATGTTTTAATAAATCTTTTTATGTGTCTTTCAGTAATTTCCCAATACATTTTATGATTGAGGTATAGATTAGGGAAACTATTCAATTGTGAGTTTGAAGTACAAAAAGTTTGGCTTCCCTGTGTTGTTTTCTGTTTGTGGCAATAGATTGTGTTCTCCCAACAAATACATATTGTTATGCAACAAAAAGGGAAATGTGTAATGTTCGAATCAATATCATCCCATTTAAAATGTAAATGGTATATAAAATGGACTTTTATTTGTGTTAGTAACTTGTGGTATTATGTAATTGTGTGTTTAAAAGTCTCTTAACATCAGCATTGATAGTTATTTTGATTAAGCTCATATGACGTCACTTATCGGGAGGATTCAGGCTCAAAGATCATATGATGTCACTTCCTGTGATGTTATTGGATCAAAGAGTGCAATTCCTGGCATTTTGGTGAATTGACACCCACGAGCAAGGCATGTGGTAACTACCACAAACCTTGTAATCTCGATTCCTGTATAAACAGCAGTTTGCAGAGGGATCGGAAATGAACAGGCTACTTGGAGCAAGGGCCTTAGAAAACTCAAAAAGCAATATCTCCCAGTTCGTTTATGCACAATAGTTTCGTGAGAGGCAAAAATCCTTAAGAACAGGTAAGCCTACAAAAGGTAATCATTTTATTAGCAACTTCAAACTATACATTTTGAATAATTGCTGCAACACAAAAAGAGAGATGCTTCCCAACTCTTATTTGGAATTTGGTGATATCTTAAAAAGTGTGCACGGTTTCCCAGCTAACATTTCCCAGGTGAGTAGGAAACAATAGGTTTGTTTCTGGTGTGAATATGAATAATTAATATGGAAAAATAAACAATCCTGAACAGAAAGGAAGGCTTCACTACTTGTTCACATTGAATATAATGTGCATCTACTTTCAAAATAGACTTTGTCCTAAATCAAATAGAATAGTGTGTTTTAACTACACTGCATGAGCAGAGGATAAAATATGTCTCTGAAACTCGAGATCTGGTGGAAAATGTATGCACAATGAGTTTGTCTGCTCCCTTTTAGAAAACGTTTGATTCTGTTCACAAAAGTAAAGATTTAAATATACTCTTTTGTGCAATTATATTAGGTTGATTGTTTTTATTGTATTTATGTGATTTACTAAAACGGCTAATAGTAATTATACATATTAAGCTAAGTGATCAGGATGTGTCTGTGACATTGCAAATAGGTATTTCGATAATTTGCAGAAAAATGTGTTATTTTTTAATCATGTTTGAAAACAGGAATCTGGTGGACCGAAGTGTGGGTTGAACAAAAATGGTATCATTCATAGGTAAATGCAACGTGTCATTTATTTTATGTCACTTGAGAAAGACCACAATTTATTATTTTCCTATTAACAACAAATTAGGAGCAGATTATGTTGATGGTGAAAGTACATGCTTTTGATGATGATGCATTGATTCACGGGATACTTACTACAAAATAGTTGGGGTTTAGGGTGGTCCAACTAGGGGTTGATGGACGGTTGTAGAGGAGTTTAGGTAGGGACATCCACAAAAGAGAATGCCCATTCTTATTCACACATTGCACTTCTAAATTTACTACAGCCAAAAAGGATACAAAACAGTAGTACATATACTCCAGCTCAGAGCGGTAGTAAGTCCAGCATCACACATGGCCAACCACTGGTACTGCAGCAGCCTACAGTAGGAAAAAAAAGAGTAAGGAACATAAAATAAAACCCCACAGCAAGCAATGTCAGATTAATTCACATTATTTAAAACAGTTTTAAAAAAAATATTTTATTTTAATTTTATTAAACAATCCACAGCAGTGTACATAACACAATGTCAGTAGCATTATAACAATGAGGAATATCATGCAGTCAGCCAGATATAAATAAGGATAAGCAGTGCAAGAAAAAAATATCCCTTCGATATGTAGGGGAGACAGCTGCCCCTTATTGATAACACTCTACCGACATGGACATACCAGCCCCAAACATCAATCCAATCAACAACAAAAAAAGGAAATATAAACATATCCTACATTCACACTTCCGATGGCATATCACAATTTAGAAGACATGTTCCTGCATAGTGAAAATTTATACACTGCCTATTCCAGCATCATCCCGTGACAGCAAATACTGTTTATACAACTCCCAAAAATTCTTAGGACGACTCCGTGGGGGCATTAACCGCTTAACCGCGGCGCGAATTCCGCTGCGGTGCGGCGGTTTAATTAAGTGGGCGGGTCCGCGTCGGCCAACGGACGTGCGCAGCACTACGGTGGTAGTGCTCGCGACGGCCGTTGGCCGACAGAAGCAGCGAACGGGTTAACTCGCTGTATGTTTCGGACTGCGTATTACAGAAAATCAAATCTTTTTCCCACTCTAATTTGAAGGGAGGAGGACCCTGCGCCCAGTGCATAGCTATTCGCTTTTTGGCCAAAAGGAGGCCCAATCCCAGAAGCTTCCTGATCCCTCTGGGGTGTGGTTTAGTGTATCCCAACAGGGCTAATAAGGGATCCGGAGTAGGTGGAGTGCCAACAATATTCCCCAGTTACGTAAATATCTGCTCCCAAAAAGCAGCAATACGTGGGCATGCCCATGCCATATGGAAGAAATCTGCACCACTGGCCCGCAGCGCTCACATCTGTCAGAATCACATAAGCCATACCGATGAAGGCGGGAGGGTGTATAATACGTTCTGTTCAAAAACTTAAAATGAATCGATCTATGCCTCCCATTTAAGGACACTGATTGGGTGACTTTGCAGCAGTACCTCCATACACTATCATCAATGGGAACTTCTAAGTCTGACTGCCACTGTGCTCTCGGCGGGGAGTAATTGGCCCGGCAGTATTTCTGGGACATGGTGTATATGTTAGAAATCAACTTGTACGGGGTTTTGGCGCGTAAAAGGTAAGTAAAGGATGGCAGAGCCATGGGCTCTAAATATTCATCACCCAACAGCGCCCTCAAAGCGTGCCGTACCCTAAAATATTGAAATTGCACCAGGGGGCCAGCACCCTGACCAACAGTGGCGACCTCATCCCACGTCCGGGCTCTGCCTTCGGAGAAGAATTCACCCATATTCGTAATACAGACACTTCTAAGCGCTACCTTGACAGCAGTTTCAGTGCCCAAGGAAAACCACTGACACCAATCCAACGGAAGTAGTGGAGAGTAAAGCAGAGAGCCTGCTTGCCTTTTTAATAGCTCACTCCAGGCATGAACAACTGAATTTACAGAATCAAGAACGCCTTAATGTCTGTTGGGGGGCTGTGTGAGTTGCTGGGGGAGTGGGGCAGGGTCAGAGGAAATGCTCTCTATGAGAAGATGCGGGAGAGTGTGCGGGCCGTGACTCCAGTCATAAGCATGCGAGCCCTGAGCAGCTCTGTAGTAAAGCTCCAGGTCCGGGACACCCAGGCCCCCCATAGAGTAGGGAGGTGTGAGAGTGTCCATCTTGACCCTGGGGGACTTCCCCGCCCACGCCAGTCTAACCATCAAAGCCTTGAGGTTTTTGAAAAAATGACGAGGAATCACCATAGGTATATTAGTGAAGAGGAACAGCAGTCTAGGCAAGACTATCATCTTCATCAGAGATACGCGGCCTACCAGAGAAAGTGGTAAATTGATCCACCTCTCAGTGTCGCTCCCCAGCTTAGCAATTGCCCAACCATAGATGTCACGCAACACTACTTCGGAATCAGTGTGCACCAGTATACCTAAGTATCGGACCGACTCATTGGTCCATTTGAGAGGGAAGTCCAAATTGAACGGGACCATCGAGGGGGTGAGTGGAAATATGATGGATTTATCCCAATTAATTTTTAATCCCGATAGGCCACCGAATTTTATAACTTCACGGATTAAAGGGGGAAGGTTGATAGCGGGATCCCGAGCGTATAGTAACATATTGTCCGCATAAGCAGACATGATCAAATTATAGTTAGGGAAAAGAATACCACGGTGCCCGTGATATTCCCTCAATGCGTGCGCTAAGGGCTCTGCAACTATGGCGTACAATAATGGAGAGAGAGGGCAGCCCTGCCTCGTACCCCGGGATATGGAAAATGAAGGTGAGACACAATTACAAATTTTAACCCTTGCGGACGGCTGATTATATAATACTGAAATCAAACTAATGAAGATATCTCCCAACCCCATCCTTCGTAATACTGCCATCATAAACGTCCACTCCACAGAATCAAAAGCCTTTTCAGCGTCTAAAAAAATTGCAGCAGCCTTAAGCTCGGGTTTGACGTGTTGTATGACACCAAAAACGGTCCTTAAATTTTGAGTGAGTGTACGGCCCGGGACTAAGCCCGCCTGCTCCGGGCCAACCAGTATAGGGAGAAGAGGAGAAAGTCTATTGGCAAGAATCTTAGCAAATATTTTTGTGTCCACATTTAGGAGTGAGAGAGGTCTATAGGATGCACATAATTGAGGGTTTTTTTCAGGTTTTAGTAGGGTAACTATGAGCGCCTCCCTCATTGATTGCGGCATTACACCAGATTCTGCGATTTCTTCAAATAATTTACTAAGATGGGGTAGTAAAAGATCTATGTAAGTTTTATAAAAGGGAACCGTAAGACCGTCCAAACCCGGGGCACTGCCGTCCCGCATAGAGTTCAAAGCAATGCGAATTTCAGTTGCGTCAAGTGGCCTCATAAGATATTCTCTGTGGGAATTTGTAAGCCATGGTAATTGCACATGTTCCAGATAATCAAGAACTGCGGGCTCATCAACCGTGATACGTGAACTATACAGCTCGCTATAGTATTAACGAAATACCTGCATTATTTCCGAGGGATCTGTCAGGATGGTGCCATCTCCCCTGTCTAGGTCGGTAACTCCCCTTGTGTCCCTCTGTCGGCGGGCCAACGCAGCCAGCACGTTGCCCGGCTTGTCCCCCTCTCCGTAGGATTTAGCGATAGCGTACTTCCCCATATGCCTAACCTCTGCATCAGCCTCTGCGCTGTATTCCTCAAGCCTTTCTTTCATAGTCTTTGCTATCTGGGGATCACTGCACCCCTGAGGAGACAATTCCAGCTCCGCAAGCTTTTTCTCTAAATTGGAAAGTCTACCCCTGATTGAGCGCAACACCCCCGCATGCTTGCTAATGGTGACCCCCCTTATGTATACTTTAAATGCCTCCCAGACTGTGGTGAAATGCCTAACGGAGTCTATGTTAATTGCAAAAAAATCAGTGATAGCGGTGGCTAGCTCACCTTTGAACACAGTGTCAAGTAAGGAGTAAGGGGGAAATCTCCATGTAAACGGGGGCACAACCCGCGGCGGCGTCTCCACCTCTAAAATAATGGGAGAGTGGTCTGAAAAAGTACGGGGCATGACTTCGCAGGTACGAACCCTGGGAGCAGCGACCTGTCTAATAGTATGTAATCAATCCTAGTATGTGTATCATGAGGGGCTGAGTAATGAGTGACTCCGCATGCCTCCGGGTGCCTAGCCCTCCAGACGTCCACCAGGTCTAACTGCAGTGCTATATCAGAGATGGCTTTGGCTGCGGCGGGAGTGTGGCGTCCTAGTCCACCCGACTTGTCTAGGATGGGATTCAGCATACAATTAAAGTCACCGCCCCATATCTGTGGCATAGTCGGGCCGCTGGAGACGTGGGCTGACAATGATTGATAAAAGGAAGGGTCATCATAGTTTGGGCCATATATGTTAACAACTTGGATATCTAACCCAGAGCCATGACACCTTGAAACAGCGTATCTGCCATTGGGATCGGTTTTAACCACTGTCATGGAAATGCCTGATTTGGGATTGATCCAGGTAAGGACACCCCTGGCGTGAGAGGAAAACCCCGCAGCATGAAATGTGCCTTGCAGCCTCTTGTTGTTAAGAAAGCAATTATTTGGGGCTAAATGAGTTTCTTACAGTAATGCAATATCTATGTCGTGACCCGCGTTTGAGATAAGCTAGTATTTTGTGCAATTTCCTAAAATTATTTAGCCCCCGGATATTCCAGGTGATAAACCTAACTTTCCCTGGCATAAGTCTAGGAGTGTCATCTAAGGACTGTCGCTGCCTACTCATATTGACCCCTGTAGGCTGTTGTATTGGACTGCAAAGTGATTACCTCATACATCGCGATCATGTACACCAACTGCAGATACAGAACAAAATCCCAACCCACCCACGCAATGCCTTCCCCAACTAGGCATATACGACCACGTCCCCACCCTACTACATAATCCAGAATAGCACAGTTACAAAGAAGAACAATCGTGAAACAAAAAAAAGACCAATAACACTTCTTGGGGGTAACCCATGGAGGCGGATGTGGCCAGACATAATAGTATACAACAGACAACTAAAAGCAGTGCTGTCTAAACAGAAATATAACCCCACCTCCGGGAAAAGACCACCCACATCATATTTGCATGACCTTGTCCCACTGGGTGTACATTGTGCTTGTATGGGCTTGTCTCTGCTCAGGCTCAATTCTGCGGATCATTACAAGAGTCAGTGGGATGGCCCTCAGCTGCAATAATAGAAATATAATTAGAACATCACCATTGCAATAGCGACTGGTATAATAATAGACAACCAACAGGAGGAAATAAAACCACTGAGTTACTTGCGTCTTCATACAAAGTTAGTCATTATCGTCCAGGTTACCACTTGAGCCAACCTCAACATCTCCGGAGCACGAGGACTTCTTATTCCGCTCTGCCATTTTCCAGTCTTTGAGAGCTTTTTGAAGGGCCTTAGGGTCAGTAAAAATCTTTGTAGAGCCATTAATTAAAACCCTGAGTCTCGCTGGGTAGAGCATAGCATATTCAATATTTTGCTCCTTTAGCTTACGCTTCATCGGGATGAATAGCCTCCTAGCCTCCTGAACTCTAATCGTGAAATCGGGAAACAGAGACAGTGCAGAGCCTTCAAACTGTAATTCACCTAATTCTCTGGCTTTCTTAAGAGCTGTGTCCCTGTCGCTGTAGTTGAGCAACTTGGCGATGATGGGGCGCGGAGGGGCACCCAGAAGAGGGCGAGGGCCCAGGGAGCGGTGTGCACGTTCCACGATAAACATAGGAGAAAAGGTCTCAGCGCCCAGCAGGTCTATGAGGAGTTTCTCCACAAACACCTCCATAACTCCAATGGTGGTCGACTCCGGTAGGCCCGTAATGCGCAGGTTACTGCACCTGGACCTGGCCTCCAAGTCTTCCGCCTTGTCCTGAAGGATAGCCAGCGATTTATCCATTTGCTTCTGCGTGCCGCTCACCTCCATCTGTGCCTCCTCAACCTCAGTGATCCGCCTCTCAGACATATCGAGGCGTTCCATGTGTTTATCAAGACGCTCAGACATACGGTCCATTCTGTAAGATAAGGAGTCAATCTTGCCATCTATTGCGGAAAGGCTTTTCTGGATGGTGGCTAGGATATGCTTAAAGTTGCTGCCTGAGACCTCAGATTCGTCACCAGATGCGGGAGCGGATGACCCAGAGGCATCGTCTCTTCTTCTGGACTTGTGTAGCTCAAAGTTCAATTTGGATTGCGCTTTGTCCGGCTTGCCCATGATGTCTCCCAAAGCAAGGAAGGCGCTGCCACCTCCAAGGAGCTATAGATTCTGCCAACAAAACCCAGCAGCAAATAGCTGAGCTCAACACACGGGTACCCAGCACTTCCAGGAGCGTAGATGCAGGACCTGGGACCAAACAGCGCTGAGGCGAACAGTGGGTCGAGTAGGGAGGAAAGAAACAGCACACAGCCCCCAAAAGCACGATTCCAAGTTAATAGACTGAGCCCCTTGGCCACGCAGTCAGTGCAAGAGCTCCAGAGGCCAGGTAGCACACACAGCCGCCAGAACACAAGGTAGGGGAGTCGACCCCGGCAAAATCCGGCAGAAGAAGGAGGAGGCCAGAGGTACAGCGCGAACAATGGGGGAGGAAAAGCAGAGCTGAAGCACTCACCGGAAGCAAGCGTCCCAACTGAAGGAAGCCTCAAAGTGTTCGGCAGTGGATGTGACGGACTAGGCACTGTCCCGATATGTGCACCTTCCAAGTCTAGTGCGGCCACCTAGCCACAAAGCCCAATTTAGGCCCCGGTGGGGTACAGCATGAAAAAACGCAAGGAAGAGGAGGGCCGAATGCTCCCACAGGCCAGACAACAGCAACAAGGGCAGGAGGCAGAGCCCAGCAGGAAGGTCCCGGCAGCGCCGCGCTGCAGCAGAGCATATGATGGCACAATACCAGCCGGGGAGCCGCACCGCAACTCCAGCCTCCCAGGCGAGCGAGGAACATCCCAGCGCCACCGCTACACACTCAGCAGGAAAGGAGTGCACCGGCTCCCTCCCAGCGACGATCCGCCGCAGCGCTCCACCAGCCAGGAGCCGCGGGCACGGACACAGGCAACAGGCATCGAGGGGTCCCCAGCGGCTCACAGCAGACGCAGGACGGTCGAGCTCCGGAGTCTGTCGAAAACCGCCCGCCCCCGCAGACAGACCACTCAGTCGCAGGCCGCTGCAGCTCTATCGCAGTAAACACCGCAAGGAGAGGACGGCCAGACCTCCAGCAAGCGGCGGAACAGAACGCCGATATTGATGCACACCTCCACCAAGATGCGTGCGGCGGGTCCCCGGGGGAGTGCAGATAATGAAGGATAGATGAAGACGGCTTGAGGAGCCGATCTAAAGCGTGGCCATTTTGGAGCCTGGCAAGCTCCGCCCCCCCATTATTTAAAACAGTTACAAACATAAATACATTTACTTTAATGCTAAAAAAATCTAAAAATATATATTTCTTGTCTTATTTTAACAAATTTTAATAACCTTTTACGATTTCATATATATATAAATTTCTTTTAATTAATTTTATACACCACTCTTAGGGGCCCATTACGATACCCGGCGTAAATAAATCCGCCAGGCATAGAAGCGGCAAAAATCCGCCCGCACACACCGTCTGAACACCGACCACGCCATTACGATTACACAAACTGAAAACCGCCATCGGCGGAAAAATCACACAAAATACCGCCCGCCATCGTCCGAGTCGGAGTCAAACCGCCCGCCACGGACGGAAACACGCACGACAACACAAAACCGCCCGCCCTCACGGCCGACACACCGCACGTGAAATTACGATCGCACCGCCATGAGCGCGGGAAAACTACAAATATACCGCCCGCCAGCGCAAACAACGCCGATGAGAATCGACACGGCAGAAGCCATGGCGCCCACGTCCCTGCACAGAAACCATCCGCTCACAAAACCAATAGCACACAACATGGCCAACAAGTCCACACAGCAAGGCACGCACAAATACACAAGCACAGTACACATCCCGAAAACACCCCCCGGACAAACAAAAACTACAAAGGCCAGAACCCCAGACACAACACACCTGAAAACAACAGACCATGAGGACACACCCACATAGGTAAGTACAAAAGCAGCACTCCCACAGACCACAACCCCTTGCAACATTGCAAACCAGAGAGGAGAGGAGAGGACACAGTGACACAGCAAGGACAACAGCACACCACAGAAACGCACACATCACAACCACCACCACCACCACCACCACCACCAAACACCGGCACCACAAACCCCCTGCACATTACACAACACACACCGCACCAGCACCACAAACACCATGGCACCACAAAGAATGCCCAAGTTCACGCCCATTGAGCTGACGGTCATGGTCGACGAGATCATCAAGGTGCACCCACAAATCTATGGGAACATGGTCCAACACACACCACTAGCCACCAGAAACAGAATGTGGAACCGGATCGTAGACCAGGTCAATGCAGTCGGGACCCTGCCCAGGAACAGAGTCGAAATTAACAAACGGTGGAATGACGTCAAGAGCCTGGTCAAGAAGAAGGAGGGCAAAAACAGAGAGCTGGCTGCCGTCACTGGCGGAGGGAATCCCGCGCTCTTCAAGACCTTCAAAGCGTGGGAGGAGAAGGTGCGAGTCATCATCCATCCCGAGATCCTCGCCGGATTAGCAGGGGGAGTGGAGGCTGGTAAGTACAAACTAATGTATACCAGCACACCGCTATGTACTCACATGCACTACCACCATGCCACAGCTCCCAGGGACAAACACCCCCATGTCCAGCACACAATACACAACACACACATGCAACAGACACCACCACACACAGCCCAAACAGAACAACTGTAAGATGCGTGGGGACATGTGTACATTCAGCCAGCCACGTAACCACCAACAGGTCCCCAAATATGCCAGAAGCGCCACAACGAGCACCCACCACACCCATGTGTCCGCCACAGCTGCACAAACCGACAAGTAACAGGTAAGTGGCAGGAACACAAAGTGCAGTGGGTGGGACGGTGGACAGCCCAAGTACAACACACACCAGGCCCCTAGTCCCACAGCACAGCAAGGAGGAGCATCCCCCACACCCCACAGCCACGTGTCAGCCACCGCAGTGCACAACGACAGCCGAAAGGCAGACATCACGGTCCACAGCAATCGGTGTCAGTGGGTGTCCAGCCACCCCCACGACCCACAACACCCCCCCACCCCCACAGACCTGCAACATGGAGCACCCCCCGCTTAGAGCCATGTGGCATCCAGTACAGTGCACGCACGAACAACCTGCAGGTGGGAAACTGGACAGGGCTGGATTACTGGAGGCATGAGGACCGGTACACGACCAACACATGGGACATGTCACGTAGCAGACGAACACGCAGCACCGCCCACCGTCACGAACAAGTGAACAATGTGCACACGGACATGAACAACAGACTCACACCCCACATGACCCATCACAGACATAGCAACACCCAAGGAGCCACGTCTGCATGCACAAGCCACACTGAATATAGTACCACACGGCAGCCACTGTGCAACTCATCACACACAACCGAAACACCATTGAAGTCCTGTCCATGTAGCCCCTACTGCCTGTCAACCACACACCCCACAACTACGCCTATGTAAGACAAACAACACTAGACGCAACAGAGCGGAACAACATAAATGCACACGAACACCACTGAACCCATCAAACACACAGACACACCATGCACATACAACATACCATCCATCCCATCCGTCAGCCCCAGTCTCATGAAAGGCATGTCATCCGCACAGCTGCCACACATACAGCAGTCACGCTAAGATACATGCCCATGACCAACCATGTGCCAGAAGTCAATGAAGCGCACGACACACTGTGAGCAACAACACACAACATGGGCCACACCCCCCACGAGCACTGCAGTGATGCACATGGCACAGGGCAGCACGCACACCAAGGAGATGGGACAACTGCAATACGTTGGCTTTCACACACAACCATCACTCACTCATAACGATGCGTCCAATGCCATGTCCAGTAATCACAACAGACAGCAAATATGCAGGCCATGTCAAGCATGCACACACCTCAAACCATGCACTGTCATGCTGCCACAACACATGTCACGTTCGGCACCCATGGCTCACAGCATGTACCCCAAAAGCATATTCCCTCCCAAATGCGAATCTGGGGCATGGCCCCCATGTTGCCATATGCGTTCCTAAGCGTTCCATTTGAACCCCAAAAGCATATTCCCTCCCAAATGCGAATCTGGGGCATGGCCCCCATGTTGCCATATGCGTTCCTAAGCGTCCCATCTGAACACCAAAAGCAAAGTACAAACCAGACCCAGGATGGGCCAGGAGCCCGCATACACCAGAGTCACAATAAGTAGGGGCACAGCAACACACCCATCGGCATGGCCAATCCGTCCCATGCCACATGTGCACAGCACACAGTCCCATTGCCAAGCACACACAACTACAAATGCTACAGCCACACACACGCCTCCGGGAAACCCATGTACGAGATTGCACGAACTGTCAATGTCAGACGACAAATACATACTTTGCCAGGTGCAACACAATAACAAATCTCATTCTCTCCACAGGTGACGAACTGCCGGATGCTGGGGATGGAGACAGCAGCCAGCACAGCCAGCCCACAAGCCCCCAACGAGGACACACGGATGTGGAGGATCTCACCTCCTCTTCGGACACGGACCACCAAGCAGGCCCATCTGGTGTGGCAGGGCCCAGCCGCTCCCCAGGACCCCTCCTACCCACCAACCCATCATCCAGGGCTGCTGAACATTCCCAGCCCCCTGCTGCCACTGTCGTTGCGGCCACACCCACGGTCATTGCGGCCACACCCACGGTCATTGCGGCCACTACCACTGCCGCAACCGCCACCATCGCCGCACCGACCACCACCGCCGCCACCACCACCACGTCTTCGCTGGCACCAGCCCCAGCGCAGGTGGTGGCCCGGCCGACTGGATCCACCCTGGGAGCCACAGCGAGGACCGTGGTGAGCAATGTGGCTAGTGGGCAGGCCGGTGGCAGCAGAACTGGTAGGAGGAGCAGGGTCAGGGAAACGCAAGTCTCCCCTGGGAGCCATGCCCTGCCTCAAATGGCCAGAGTCCTTGGGGCCTATGAAGAGGCCCAAGAACAATGGGTCAGGTCTGCTTCAGACACGCGGGAGGTGCTGGGGGTGCTGAGGTCCATGGACGCCCGTATAGGTCAACTCGTGGACCTCATGGGCCAGCTGGTGGTGGCGGTGAGGACACAGCCAGGGACAGCAGCTCCCCTCCGCCACCACCTGCCGGGGCGCAGGGTCGAGCAGCAGTGTCCAGTTCCCCTGCGTCCACAGCCAGTGAGCACACCTCAACCACCAGCATGTCGCAAGCAGGCACCCCCTCGCAAACGTGGAAGGGGCCGTCCGAAGTGGAAACCGATCTCCCGGGAGGACTTCGCACGCTCCAAACGCAAGTGAGGCAGCCAGCCAGCCTTCCTTGATCACCCACTGCATTGACTTGGACTACGATCCCACTCCACACAGCCATCTGGATGGCATGTGTGTGTTGGACTATGGACATAGAACCAGTGGGTACACCCTGAGCATCACGCAGCCATGACCGACAGCTCATTGTCACTGCACGCACCACTTTTGTCATCACCTTACACACAATCACATGTCACAGTTTGAAATAAATGCACCTCTTACACAAACTGCTGTTTGTGCCCTGTGTTTTATTTGTACGGAATACAACGGCCACCTTGGGCGGAAAGGCACCTGATGCGTGGCATGGCAATGGAATCCGGAGGGCCTGTAGGGACCTAGGGGTGGGAGACAGAACAGGAGCACATTCAATGAGTGTGTCACACACCCATCACACAGTACATGTCAACAACTACAAGCAATGTACACACATCGCACAGAGCAATAGGGCACAATGCCACAGCCACCAACAGTGGCATACTACCCTGGCCATGGAGCGTTGACACACAGCACGCAGTGAACAAACGGCCACCCTGACACAGCACACACACACCTGCACAGATACAGCCACATCAGCCGTCGTACATGGACACTCACCGTCAAGTGAAGTAGCGGGCGATGAGCTGCTGCCGCACATTCCCAGCTTCCTCCTCTCCGCTGTCCTCCTCACTCGAGCTGTCCTGGTCTGCGGGCTGGGGCCCTGGTTGATCTCCGTCATCCACAATGAGGGGGATCTGCTTCCGAATGGCCAGATTGTGCAGCATGCAGCACGCCACCACTATCTGGCACACCTTCTGTGGGGAGTACGCCAGCGCACTCCCGGTGCGGTCCAGGCACCTGAACCTGGACTTGAGGAGGCCAAAGGTACGCTCGACCACACGTCTGGTCCTCCCATGTGCCTCATTGTATCGATCGTCTGCTGGGGTGCGAGGATTCCTCAATGGACTGAGCAGCCATGCCCCATTCGGGTACGCAGAGTCACCTGGGTGTGAGGGACACAGAGAACCGTTGCTATTCCAACTGGACAGGGGACAGCATCGCACAACCAGCACGCTACACCACTCCACATACTCACCGACAATACAGCCACGATCCTGTTGCAGATTGGCCATCAGTCGTGGCAAGATGCTGTTGCGCATTATGTGTGCATCATGGGCCGAGCCTGGGAACTTTGCACACACGTGGGTGATCACCATGTCCGCAAGGCACACCACTTGCACATTCAGGGAGTGCGTGTGCTTCCTGTTGCGGTACAGGTGCTCAGTGGCCTGTGGTGGAACAAGGCCAACATGTGTGCAGTCAATGGCTCCAACGACGTGTGGGATTCTGCCAAGGGCATAGAATGCACCCTTCACTGCCGCCAATTCACGAGCCCTGGGGAAGCGGATGTACCTGTTTCGGTACAGCATCATGGCTGCCAGTACATCCCTCAGCACCTTGCTGAACATGGGCTGGGACATCCCTCCTCCACTGCCCACTGTGTGCTGGAATGACCCAGTGGCGAAGAAATGCATGGCGGCCATCACCTTAGCCGTGGGGGTGACAGCAGTCGGATACACCCTGCGGGGACGGAGATGGGGTTCTAACATGGCACACAGTCGATGCAGGGTTGGCCTGTCCAGCCGAAACTTCCTAATAACCTCTGTATCGTCCATGTCCACCAGCAATTGGTATGGGCGGTCAATGTTCGGTCTCCGCCTAGGGAAAATGGCAGAGGACACATGTCAAAGCAACACAACACATAGCAATTTCGCATACACATCACTGACATGACTGAGCAAGCACATGAGCCACAGCCCAGCTGTAAAGCTGGGACGGCACGGCCACAATACACTTACACAGGTCTCCCAACAATGGCAATGGCTAGTGAGACATACCACTGCCATGTGCATGCACATGGGGATCTAGGCCCCAATGACTTGCGGGGCGTGCTGATGGGGACTGACTGCATATTCGTCAAGCGGCAACGCCACGGCAACATGAATGTCTGCTGAGCATGGAACTGCTTCCGAGGCTGGATGAGTATGGCACACGACGACGACGATGTGGGCACAGGCTGAGCGGCCAAAACAAGTGGGACCGGTGGCACGAGGGGATATGAGACAGTAGTAGGTGTCAGCACTGCACCCTATGTACAGCACTGTACGGATCACACCTCCCGAAACATTGACAGGTGTCCACATTGACAGCCCCATGCCAAGACGGCTGTGTGCTTGCAGTCACACGTCACAGGTGAGAGGTTACATTGCACGTGCCAGGTGGCAGACGTACATAGTGGGAGCTGGCATGTGTGTGCATGTGTCTCCTGTTCAGGATCCACCAGATGGGCGCTGACTCTGTACTGACCATTGGACACAGCATGTTCCGTGGAAGGCTTGTGTGTGGGATGGTGGCACTGGATGTGCCTCCGTTGGGTGGGGGGCCATGCACAGGGCGGGTACGTCGATGAGTGCGCATTGTTGGTCACGGTGGGTGCACCCACTAAGATGTGTTGCCCTGTGTTCAATTCCTATGTCCGCATGATGATGGACTGTAGATGTGGGCAGACTACACATTGGTCGATGTGCTGTCTATATGCATGTGCCCTCACACCAGGCACAGCTGCCCCTGCACATGTGACCCCTGCTGGACTCGCTGCTGGGTCTGTGGAGCTGATGCACCTACTGTGCGTGGGGTGGACAGCTCTCCTCACTTCCCTCATTGCGCATGTCATGACTTTGCCGCAGGTGACATGGATCATGGAGGGCCCACATGTACGCTTGGGTAGGCTACACATGATTGTTCACTGGTCGCCACCCCCAGTCAGTGTTTCGAATGGGAAGGTTGTCGTGCTGGTGGTATATTCGATGTGGCGGATGGGCGGGCCTAGGTGCGGGCCTACATTCCGGACATGGGGGGTAGTTGGATTGGCGACTAGTTGCAGTACACACGGGACACGTCTCTTCCTTTCCACATCTGGGTCATCCCTTGTGCTCACTGACAGTGATACAGTCATCTTCGCCCCAGCCCTCATGTCCTCCCCTCGCTCCCCCAATATGCATGTGCACCTGCGAGGCTAGCACTTGCACAGGCAGCCCCAAGCTCGCACCAGGGAGGGCAAGGAGTGTATGTGTGGGTCCAGTTGCACGAGTGGGCTGTCTCAGGGTATGATGTGTTGCGGGACGCCGTCCACCTGCGTGGTGCCCCAAATGGAGACCCGGCCTGCATGGACTATGCATCACAGTCTTCGCCTTCCGGATCCGCCACCTGCGACACCCAGTGGCTGTGGCTGCCCTTGCGGCCAGGCCGCGTCCGTCTGTGACTGATGGCCCACACATTCACTCTTTGGCCTCTCTGGGGAGGGCTCGGGGGTGGTGGCGCAAGCGCTTGCACTTAGTCGCAATGGCATGTGGCATGGTTGGTATGATGGGCAATGGATGGGATGGTGCGAGCCACCTCCCGTGACATCAGTGCTGCTCGTGCTGTGGTGCGTCCCCCTACACTTCCATTTGACTTGTGCCATGCTAGACGTTGAGGTTCTATTGCCTGCGTGATATGACCAGGAGGAGCGCGAGGAGACCTCTCACACACCATGCTCCACTGCCATCCCGTGCCCTGTATCGCCTGTGCGGATTGACTATGTTGGGGTTACACCTGGTCGACTGGGGCTGTGTGTGCCTTGTCAAGGGGCATGGCGGGCGCACAACAGGATCCAGCTTGTCCACAGAGGGTGGGCTGAGGTGCGCCTGGTACCGCTTTGTACGTGTGCCCGGCTGCTGTGCACACACGTGTTCACTCCCCCCGACAGGTGTCCTCTCACAATGCCCAGGGAAGCGGTGGTGTACTGTTCATGACCCCTCCCAACACGGCGTGCTCCAACTTGGCATGTGCGCATCTACCCGTCGCACCCACCCACCTGAGCACTGCGTCCATACTACTTCACACGACACATGTGTGTCTTCCACAGTAGTGCTACTCATTTGCGTTGACATCCAATACCAGTGGACTACATGGTCATGTCACGACTGCCGTGTACTTCACATACTCTCATCCTCTCTCATTCGTACTTGTGAAATGAGTCAGCGGAGACAGTTTTGGTTTCAAACATTATATTGAGTCTTCTGTCCTCTGTGATGCAGTATAGTGGACACTACTGGCAGCGGAATACATGTTGAGGATATACTGAGCATGATTGCAAATGGGATAGGGTGTGGGGTTACATGTGATTGGCTGTTGCATGTGGGATGTGGGCTTCAGAGTGACATCTGCTTGGCCAAGGCTGTGCTAATGTACATTTACGTATAGCTGCGGAGCTGCGGACTTTGACACAGACGGTATACATGTAGCCTACCAGACCGCTTGGCATCATGGGCACAGTCCATCTCAGTTCCATGTGACAGGTTTGCTGCGGTTGTTCCTCATGCACGCGTGCATGTGAGATGACATCAGGGCATGGGCTTGCGTGCATGCAGCGGCGTGCCACTTGTTGTTGCAATGTGGTGGTTACTGGACATGTCACAGTCACTGGGGTCGTGTTGTTGTTGTATGCACTTGTCGTCCATGCAAAGGTCCTGGTATGGGATTCCCGGGGGGGTGGGAGGGGTGCAGCACCCACAGACTCCAGGCGACCTATTCATGTCCACTGAGCGGTGTGTGTGTCCATGTGCGCTGGATCCATGTCGTGTCCTGGTTGTTCGTGCAGTTCCGTCCATGTGGGTGCGATACACAGAGCCCATGCCACTGCCTCCCACGATGCATGCGGTGTTCCTGGATGTGATGGGGAACAGTGTGCATGTCCCGGTCATATCCGATGTCATGGCGATGTCGTTGATGGTGTGGTTACAGTTGCCGGTCGTTTGGTATGGCTGTTGTGGTGGTGACTGGCCAGTCCGTGCGGAAGCTAAGCATGGGTGCGGGGTTGGACATCATAGGTCACTCGGGGAACCTGCGTTGTGGTCCGACGAATTGACAGGTTGTCAGGTATGCGATGCCGTCCAGCAGGGCTTCCATGTCATTGGTGGTGTACATGTTTGCCAGCCAATGTAGCGGATGGTGGCTGTCAAGGTGTTGTTCGTAAGTTGTCCCTTGGAGGACCATGATGGGGCATGCTGGGTGACATTCGATGTAGCTGTTCTCGATGATCCGTCGTGTGGAGGCACAGTGGTCCCATTTCAGTGCGGGTGCGATGTTGGCCACATACGCCATGCCCCCATAGGCAGAGCAGGCCCTGTCGTGTGCGTCCAGAGGGAGGAGTAGTGGTAGCAGGTCCGCCTTCAGACATGCCGGGTTGGAGAGGCATATCTCGACGGGATGCTGGTATGGACACCTCCGACAGTAGAAGACGGGCATGACGCAGCTGAACAATGTGATGCGGTAAGTCAGTCGGTAACTTACGTTCAGCAGGGACAGGAGATCGCATCCCAATGTATGGAACAGGTTGGTTTTGTACAGCTTGAGCTGTTCGGCGTAGTTGGGTAGGTGTGTTGCGGTTGCCATTTCCCAGCGGTGCGTTGTGGTGGCGTGCTCCGGCTGTGTGTGCAGTCTGCAATGTGCACGCTCCGAGGTTGCTGTGAGCTCTGTGTAGTCGTAGGGAGACAGGACTTGTGTTCTGTTTGCTTGTTTGGAGGACACGGGCCCTCTTCCCACATGCTTCTCAGACAGTTCAAGGTCAGTGATGTGTGACTCCTTCCAATGAACTTGCATGTGGCCGACATGGGGGAGTGTTTTCTTCTTTCTTCCCCGTCCGTTGTGTGCTTCTGTGATATGCGCTATCTGCCCTGTGGTCGGTCTCCTCGGCATGCCTGTGTTGGTCTATTCTTGGACAATGGCTGTATTCACCGGCTTCTGTCGTAGGGCTGTGGTTTCGGAGTTGGAATGGAAGGTCATTCAGTGCTGTCTGCTCTCCCTTGTGTGGGCGGCAGGCTGCCTTTCCGCTCTGCGTTGGGCCTTGTGTGTGAATGTTATTCTTGGGCCATCTGTTGTCGGTCCCCGGGCTCTTTGGTGTTCCGTTTTGTATGTCTTGTTCATATGTGCAGGGTGGTATGGGTGTTTCAGTGTGGTACTGGCGTTCCTCTTCCCGAAGGGGCCCTGCTTCTCCTAGTTGGTGTTGCCGCCGCTGTGTGCTTCGCCATGTTTGTTACACTGGGGTGTGTCCTGCTGTTGCGTGTCTTCACTGACATGTGTGCGTCGGTTGTGTGGCGTTGGGTGTTGTCCGTGAATTGGGCGTTGGGGACATGTCTGTGGCAGGCCTGTCACGTGTCATGTGCGTTCGGGGTGGGGCTGATGTGTGTGCTGCTTGGTTGTGTCCCTGTGTCTGTGTGCGACGCATGCATGGCGCTGCGGTTGGCCTCTGCGTTGTGCGCATGTGTGGCGGCGTCATCGGCGCTTTGGGGCCGTGACGGGGTGGTTGGTTCCTAGTCCCAGGTGGTGTGTACACATGTGTTCCGCGATGTTACGATTTGGCCTGTGTGTCATATGTGGATGCAATGGTGGATGTGTTGTGTACACGCGCTGGTGGGGGGTTGTCCGCTTTTTCCGCCCTTGCACTGTGTGCGCTGTTTGCGTGCACTTGTTGTGTGTGTGCCTACCTGCGTCTCCGCGGTACGTTGCGTCCTTGGTGGTGCATCAGCAGGAGCATGGGGAGGGCCTGCAGTGCTGGATTCATGCTCGGGGAGCCGCTTCTTCGTTGTCCGTGCTCGGCGTCCGTGTTACCGCTTCGGTTTGTCGTACAGTATCTCTTGGCCGTGGGAGCCGTTTGTTTGCGGCATCGTAATTTATACGCCGGGCGGGACGTGTTTCGTCGGACGGTGTGTGTCAGTTAGCTGCGCCGCTACGTGTACGGGCGCACTTTGATGGCGGACGGTGTTGCTGGCTTGCCGGCGGTGTTTGGCCTACTTTTCGCATCGTAATTGGACGTGCGTGTGGACTGCTGCGTGCCGGCGGTAACTGGTGCTTTTTGCATCCGCCAGCACGGCGGTGGTGCTTCCGCCCGCCATCGTAATGAGCCCCTTAATAATTATTACTACAAAATAAAAAAAATATCTTTTTACTTTAGGTGTGTATTTGCTTTTCAATATAACTTCAGAAAAATATTTTTTATTTTATTTAGTGTATTCAAAATAATTACATTTTAAATCTAAATAAGGTTATCATTGCTATAATGTTTGTTCTATTTTGTTCTGCATTTAAAATAAATATAACAAATATTTTACATTAATAAATAAAATAAAATATTTTGCTATTTTTTCAAGTTTAATCATTTTTTTTTTAACTTTTCCTCATACTTTGCCATAGGGAGAGCTCTGCCACAGGTGCAGAGATCTCCGCTAGTAAGGTATAGGAAGCATTAAAGAACTGATGCACTATTAACTTAACTTTTAATTAAATATTTATTTAACTTTAATATAGTAAAATGAATTTAATTTTTTTTCCAAGATTTATTAACAAAAAATATCCCAGCTAAGGTAAAAAATTACAAATTTTGCTTCTGCATTAATCATTATTACAAGTGATAAATAGAATTAATTTAAAGTATTTTAAATATATTTGATTACAAATTAATGTTGAATTAATATTTAAATTAAACAGAATATCCTTAAATAAAAGGAAAATGTGTTTTCTTTTTAGATATTTCTTTTTAGCTATTTAATTGTTTTCATTGAACATTATTTCATATAAGGTTTTATTTTAAGTCCCTACCTCCATTACTTTCTATGGCAGGGTGTTGCAGTGGTTGGCCATGTGTGGTGCTGGACTTACTACTTACTGCTCCTTTTTGCCAGTAGTAACTTTATTCTCGTTTCAGGGGGCGGAGAAATGTAAGCAAACACTTTCGAGTAGCATTACACTCTGATTCTGTGACTAGCCCAAAGTAGTAAAATTACTCAAATATTTAGAGTACATTTATTAGTAGTAAATCTACAAGTGTAGATTTATTTTTGTGAATAGGACCCTTAATGTTGTAATTCCCTGTACAGAGTTTATAGCAAATGATGTATTTTTTTAATGCTTTGAGGAGATTAAATATTTTAAAATGGAAAGTGTACACCCAATAAAGCATCGAGTATTGGGTCCCTTTTGTTAGTTACTGGCTTGTCATGAGAATCAGACAAGATGAATAATATACATTCAAGTTTGGTTATTTTGTGGATTTTGATGCAGAATGGATGTGAGAAAAACTGAAGAGAGCTACGTTAGTTGGTAATGCTCATGTCAATAATATCAGAAGTTGTGGGGCTTTCCAAACAAGAAACCAGATTATGTAGAGTTTATACCCCAGAACGTAAACAGATTCAAGTTCCAAGTACACAATCAAACTCCTCCACTTATCAAATATTCCCCACATTGTCCAGAGTAGTGGTTCTCACAGTCCAGCAGTACCCTTCAGGACTATGTTCATCACTGTTGTCGTTTCAGGGTTGTTGTTTTGTCAGAGGAGTAATCACCTACACAGTAAAATGGCAATTATCAGAAATGTCTTGCTGGGTGAGTTTCATCAAGGGGAACCTGGCAGCACGTTGAAGGATCACTAAGGAGCTTTTGGGTGAATTAAGAATCCTTTCTGACTCCAGTCGCATCATTTAGTCGAATGGGTGATCTGGATGTTCATATTTATAGGGCACTGTATCCAAAAGTGATGAACGATTCATGGTGTAATAGGTATTCTCATATATTTTCTTTCTTCTATCTGGAAAAAGCTGGTTTTCATTTTGCGTGTTTTAAATGCTGTAAACTTAAGAACCTTACATTTTAGGAAATGTAATTATGCGTGTCGTCAAATTTGGGTGTATACGGATGAAAGGGCTGGAACCCACATATCTGACACAATGGCCCAAATTGACACAATGCAATGCAGTGCAGAAAAACAACTTGCTGCACTGTGTCAAAGGGAGAGAGCGGGACTGAACCATATTTACTAAGATATGGCGCATTCCTGCTCTCTCTCTGCACTGGCACACAGAGTGCTGCCTAGTGCCAACGCAGACACCCTCGTGTTATGGTGCATGGGTGCCTGAGTTACAGCCAGGATTGTTTTTGTGCTAGAAAGAGGAAATAACAAGGAGAAATAAACATATTTCACCTTGTTATGCCTCTGGTGGGATGGCGTAGCATTTTAATGCATTTCCAGGTCTATTACAGTAGTAAATCTGGGAATGCACCAAAGCTCATGGGTGGATGAGGGGTAGGCCACACTATACCCATGGAACGCATTCCCAATGCAGACTAGCCCAAGGCAGCGACTTGCGCTGTTTTGCGTGACTCTGGATTTACTAAGCCATGCAGAGCCACAAATGGTGGCTTTGCGTGGCTTAGTAAATATAACTTAAGCCCTTGCTTTGTCTTGCGTGCAATGGCAATGCAAGGGTCTAGAAAATCTCTGCCCAAGTTTCTGCATTAGGATGGGTATTATCATTGTCCAATATCAACTTAAGTGAGCTTAAATCTGTCTCCCCTAATTCAGAGGAGCTCAATAAGTTGGATTGTAGGCAGAGGCTCGTGAAACCCTAAAATTGACCTCGGGAGAGAGACAACACATCTTCCAGAACTGCCAATTTGGATTCAGACACCTATCTACTAAAGAAACAGTCACCATTCAAGTAGTGAGCGATGCACTCCTGACCCAAGACAACTGCAACCTTTATTTCCACATCTGGTTAGACCTCCCAGCAGCTTTTGAATTTGTAGACCTACAAACTTTACTCAAAACTTTCCCATCTGCAATAAGATTGAGGACAGTCTCCTGTGCCCTATCTAAATGCAGAATGAGCTCATCCAAATTGGCTTCTGCAGACCAATCCTTACTTTTTTTTAGAGATGGAAGGTGCACCAGGAATGGAGTCAATACCGTCTGAATGAGTCCATCAGTTTTCTTTATTAGTGTAAATATTTAAAAATGGCCATCAGCCAACGTGTTTCGTTCCTATGAAGGAACTTCATCAGGGCTTCCAATATCAGGTGAAGTATTGGACACTTATTTCGTGTAACTGTGATCACGTGTAGCAACTCGGGAAAGTACCCCGTAATAAGGGTCAAACGTATCCCATCCAATCTCCTGGATTTGATGTTTCCCGACAAAAAGCAAATACGCCCGATTCCAAGTTGGAATCGGGCGTATTTGCTTTTTGTCGGGAAATAAAGAAAACTGATGGACTCATTCAGACGGTATTGACTCCATTCCTGGTGCACCTTCCATCTCTAAAAGAATTGGCTTTTTCTGGATTCCAGTGGAGCTCAACGGCGGGAGGCTCCGGAAGTGGATACACAGGACTCTTAATATTTGCAGATAGGGATTGATGTGCTGAACCTTCGGTCAGCCGCTGTTAGGAGTGTTTTTTGCATACCAATCCCTACTTTTTTCTGGTGCGCACTGGCATCCCAATTCCAGTGACATTTATAAAGTTTGGCAAGCTTCTTCAAAAACATTAAGGGGCCTATGACGACCGCCATCGTCTGTTTCAATTCTGATCGGCTGATGAAGATGCAGCCGGTCGGAATTGAAACCGGCCAGTCGGAACCGGCTCGTAATCCCAAAGGGCGGGCCTTTCCGCCCTTGGGTTTACAATGCACGGTGTCCGGCATGGTTTCCATGCTGACCTGTCCGGCATGGAAACCATGTTGGAAAGCATGTTTGGGGGCCCCTAGCAGGGCTCCCTTGGGTGTACGGCCTCCAGTTGGGGGCCGAGGGAGGAGCTATGTTGCCCCCCTGTTGATCCCTGCACCCGGTGGCAGGCATCTTGAGATGCCTGCCACAGGGTGCGGGGATGAACAGCACCTCCCATTTCCCTATGGGCGCATGTATTACGGACGGCTTACGGCAGTAATGCATGCTCCCATAGGGAAATGTAGGAAAGTGACCGAACAGTGTTCGGACGCATCCTAATTAGGCGTTCGGGACTGCCGACCAGGTGTCGGTCGGTCCCAGGACAGAGTTGTGTCGGGCGGAAGCAATTCCACCCGACATCGAAATCGGCCCCTTAATGTTGTGTTTGTGATATTTTAGGCAGGTGATATGTTTCATCTAAAAGAAACAATGAACCAGATTGTCCTTCCAGTCATGCTGAAACAGAAACAATGGGACTGATTCAGAAGGCATGTAAGAATATGTAAAAGAGTTTTCCTATAGTACTCTCTTACGTACTCTTACATGCGTTTGTGGATTGGCCCCAAAACATCTAAAAAAGGAATAAAATGGCAATATTGATGGAATATTCATATACGCTTAGGCCCTTATTTATGGGATTTGGCTTAGGGCAGTGCAGCAAGGCACCTATGGTGCAATCCTGTCCTTTCTCCCTGCACTGGTGCCATTTTAGCAGCCTAGCACAAACGTAGGCACCCTCGCACCATGTTGCAAGGGTGCCTACATTGCATGCAGGATTGGTTTTGTGCAGGAAGGGGCACCTTCCTGCACAAAAAAATCCTAAGGGGCATTTTCCTCCTTTTATGTGTGCTGCAGAATGAGGAAGTAGAAAGAGGAAAAAGCAAGGAGAAATAAAATAATTTTTCCTCATTACGCCTTACTTCGGGAGGCGTAAGGATTTGGCGCTTCCCCAGGTTTACATGATATTGTACATCTGGGGCAGTGTCAAAATCCATGTGTGTTGCACGGGAAAATCCACGGCAACGTCCAAGGAATGCCTCCAGGGCGTAGATTAAGGTGACTCAGTGATTTGCCCTGCTTTGCCTTTCTCAAGATTTAGGAGGCCACTCAAAGCTACTTAGGGTGGCTTTGCATGGCTTCATAAATCTGAGTAAGAGCCCTGTGTCACGCATGTACCAAAAGTGACGCAGGGCTCTCATAAATAAGCTCCCCTAGTGCAAATAGAAAGTACTGTGCCCTCTTTGAACGTTTACTGATAGGCAGTTGGATGTTTTGAAAGTGATTCACAAAGGAATGTAAGAGTACCGAAAATAGTACTATTCTAGTACACCTTCCCATGCTAATAAATGCGAGCCTTAATAAGGCCCTGTATACAGTGGATGTGGCCATCACCAGAGTTGAAAACTGCACTAAAGCCTGAAAACAGTCTCAAACCCAGATGCAACAACAGAGCTGCATTCCAGTAAATAGCACATGGTCAAACGCCCCCGCTGGATGAGGGAACACGGAGGAGGAAGGTGATTTGGAGCAGGATCAACAATGTCAGAGTCAAGTCCAAGCTGAATTTACAAAAGCTACATTTCTTTCCAGTTGCATTGAGCATAAAAGGGCCAATTGAGTTGGCTTTCTCAGCGCCCAATATGGCTCATTTTATTTCCCTGCATCTACTGGAAGTTCTAGTTCACTGTTTTAATGACTTCTCATATAAATAATAAACTCCGCTTTGTTCCAATTGCTGGATCGGTAGGAATTGAACAGGTGTCCTCATCTGCATCAGAATATCATGAGAGTTGTTCCAAAGCCATTTGTTATTGCATATAGGATGTGTGTAATATTAGGGGACTCTGGAGACTGTCAGAGGCTTAGAGGAGCAATAAAGGGGTGTTTACTCTTTCAACCTTTGTATGCAAGGAAAAGGGTGGACGTTGTTTCTATACACAAAGGAAGTTCAGCAACACTCAGAGGTACATTGGGCCAGCAGGAGGTATCCTACAGACACTTGTAAACCAAATAAGCAATTATGATTGAGTGAATTAAATGCTTTAAGGTAAAAATTACAGAACAACTTACATTCTACCAGGTGGGGTTCGATAGAAGAACTGTATCTCCATGGGTCATGTGATAATGTCTTGATGTCTGACTCTGTCTTACACTGGAAATCACAACTCTGCATCACTACCTCTCAAAATGTTAGTTAGCACTAGGGGTGGAGGGGATAATGGGGAGTTTGCAGGCGGGTGAATTTGAGGAACCTGGTACTCTGCAAAGATGTGGAAAGTTTCCTGAATTCAGCGGAAGCCGGCATCATTTCACATACTGAATCTCTGCAGCCAGTGACGTAACACAGGCCCCCTGTAGTATCGGCTTCCCAGCTTATTCACTGCTGTCATCATTTGGAATGTGATTATTCATGATGACACATTAGAACGTTGGGTTCTGGGCTTGTCAGTTAGGAGCTTGGGACTGAGCTGAAAGGTGCCGCTCCTGGTGGGGTCTTTATCTTATTCTTATTACCTTAATATCTATGAATTACCACCTTGTACCATCTTACTCAATAAATACCTATTCTTACAAGAACCTACGTGGATTGATCTTCATTTCCATCACTACAGAATTGGCGACGATTTGGGCACTTCTGCCTACTACTCCAATGGACTTATGAACTTCAAGGTAAAGAACTTTTTCCTGATTTTTCTACGTATTCTTAAGCATACTGGCACGCTAAAAAACCCCACCAGTGACCATTCCACATTACTGGTCGTCCTCATCTTGACCTGCCAGTCCCTGCTATACTTTCTGCTATTTAAGTACTATTCTTCAAACTAAGGCAGCAATTGATTTCTACGCCTGCAGTGATTCATTCTACTTGCCACTTAACTCCCATTTCACAGCGACCAGTCTTTGCTTCATGCGTTTTACCGCTGTTAAGCGTCCCAGTGATTTACCTTTCCTTGTTTCAACTTTAATGCTGATGTCCTGCCAACTTTAACCACGATGCTGTCCTTATTTTACATGTGTGCCCTCAGCAACTTACTGCTATTTCTCTTGCCTGCCAAACACGTGATTAAAAACTACGGTGATGAGCATTTGAAAATGTTGTGGACATTTCGGGGCAATGAGACGCACACACCGCTTGAGGCAAAGTTCAAGCTCCGGTGTTTTAGTCTCACTAAGCGTACGTGTTGGGGATTTGTTAACGTTTCCAAGCACAGGTATGGAGCGCGTTTCATGAAATGTTGCGAATTTCATTTTAAAAAAAAATAGTGTCCTACCTGCGAAGTTCGTTAAAACAAGTTCGAGCCTTTCCTATTCAAAAGTTGCTCCTAGTGCACATTTCGTTCTGCTCCCTCCATGGACCTCTGTGACGTCGTTTTGATGTCTTCTTCGTCGTGACGCTTTCCTCCACGTCATGTCTGCTGCACGTTAAAGTTGGGTGCAAATTCGTGCCTTCAGCCACTCGACACGACACACGAAACGTGCCGCCATTTTTAGATTGGCGCACCAACCTTATTGCCAATCGCGCTTTCTACCAACCACGTTTTTTTTGGTTGCATCAGCTTCAATAAAGTTTTCATCATCACGCAGCTACTCCTTATTCTCTTCAGATATTCCGATTCTCTTTTGGGGGCAATTTCATCTACCTAAATCTCCAAGTTACTGGCGAGTCTCTTATGACAAGGTTCAACAGGTTAATGGTATTCAAAGTGAAGGTAACACAGATACTTTTTCTACTCTTCAAAAGTTCTTCATTACAAGAATGTAAATGCCGCGCATGTCTTTCGGTGACATGCACACCATGTAATATATTTTATTTTACGGCAAGTTACTTTTCGTTGTCCCTGCTGCATGTTCATTGTTTTTACGTAATTCTGCTTCGTCCATGCTGCGAATTCTCTGCGCTGATTCGCACAGCCTTTTACATCCTTTAATTCTTTTCAAAGCACATTGACAACGGTGACTACTTTATTTATTTTATTTTATTGTTTTTCTTCTAACAATTGACATCGGTGACCACTTTACTTATTTTAGTTTATTGTTTTTACTATCAATTATCACATATTGGGTGAGAATTCACTCACCAGTTTCTGTTTCAAATATATTTTGATGTATGTTATATGCAATATGATTTTAGGTTTCAGCAGGTATAATTACCAATTCTTTAATTACGTAAATTTTTCATGGTATTAATTCTTGATTTTAATTTCCTGTATGATTCTATGCTCATTATATTTCCATTTATGATTCAATACTATTTATATGATTGCTATATGCAGTAGGTATAAATATTTACCAGTTCTTCAGTTACTCTTAATTTTAATGATAAATTCTTCATTGTAATTACATTTTTATGATGCATCACGCAGTTCTGTTATTGAACTTACTTAATGAATTAATTCATATTTCTGTATTCTTTATGAGTGGACGATCTTAGTCTACATTTACCGGTTTCAAATGTTAAATGCTGACGTCAACCTTTAAGGTTCAGTACTGCTTACTTATTCTTCATGAGCTCTATTATTGTTAATGTTTTTCCTTTTGCGCAAAAGTTTTATTCTTCTATACATTTTCTTATGCGTAGACGTACGCTACATGAAATGTAGTTTTAAATGTTCAGTGCATTTAACACTTTTATGTGATTATTATGCCAGATTTTCACAGCCCTTTTTTAAAAAAAAGGTTTCATTCAGAATTAATTATTTTTACTGGCAACTGAGGTTTTCCTCTGTTCGTGCTCCTGTTAGGTGTTAAATTTCACCTTTCTGTTTACTAATTGTTTTCTTATGTGGAGCACTTCCTTTGTTCTTATATATTCTTTATGTGGTTCTACCTTTCACTTCTTCGTTTGTTGGTTCACAATTTCTCCAGTCTGGCCAATTGGTGTATTGTGCGATACTTTCAACGTTTGTGTTCGGTGTCCACCTTCGTATTATCTCTCTCTTTGTCCTTTAAAGAGAGGATGTGTTCTCTTTCTTATTTTCCTTCTTCTTTCCTCTATTCCTTGCTTTGCTTACTTTTGTCTTTTGACTTATTCCTTCCTTTTATTCACCTTCCTTTACTACTTCGCTTGACTCTTTTCTTCTTTCATATGTTCATTGTTATTATTTGTAATTGCTTGGTTCACATCTAAGTTTTAGTTGCTATTGCAAAATGTATAAAAGGGGAAGATGTGTAGTGTTGGCTTTCCAGTTTACTCACTGCTGTCATCATTTGGATTTCCTTTACTTCTTCTCTTAACTCTTCTCACTTTAAATCTTTCTTCATTCATTACCTCTTGTGTTCAACTGTTCCTATATTTATGTTCTCCTTTCTTCATATTATTACTTACCCCGTTTCTACTTTTCTTTCTTATGTTCATTGTTATTATTTGTAATTGCCTTGTTCACATCTAGTTTTAGTTGCAATTACAAAATGTATAAAAGGGGAAGATGTGTAGTATCGGCTTCCCAGCTTATTCACTGCTGTCATCATTTGGAATGTGATTATTCATGATGACACATTAGAACGTTGGGTTCTGGGCTTGTCAGTTAGGAGCTTGGGACTGAGCTGAAAGGTGACAGCTCCTGGTGGGGTCTTTATCTTATTCTTATTACCTTAATATCTATGAATTACCACCTTGTACCATCTTACTCAATAAATACCTATTCTTACAAGAACCTACGTGGATTGATCTTCATTTCCATCACTACACCCCCACAGCCCCCTCGGTGCGGGGGGCCCCGAGCTGCAGGGGGCCCCCTCAGCACGGTACTGTGGTCCGAGAGCTCCTGATAAATTCCGGAGCGGGCGCCCCTCCGTGCACCTTGCAGGGGGGCCCCCTCAAATTTCGTTACACCACTGTCTGCAGCCATATATACGTCTTGTTATACATGGATGGGGCATCAGGCATCCAGGAAACGCGGTCTTCGTGCTGTCACCTGTGTGACCAACTGAAAACACAATGGCTGCTGTTTGACCCCGTTCTTTCTCTACTGTTGGAAATCCTACCCTGGAACTTCTAGCAGCTGGGGAGAAGATAGGGGCAGTGCCATTGAATCAGAAGTGGCTGTTGAGTGACGTTCTCCCAGGTCTGGAGAGCAGTGCAAATGCACCCACGGAGGCACTGGGCCAATTCTATGCCCCAGATTATATTTTTAAACTTTACCGGCTTTGCAGTTCATCACTCCTTCCTGTCCTAGAAGCAATCATGTTCTTCATGAGATGGTTATATGGACAGATAATGTATGAGAAGTTTTCTCTCTCACGCTAAATGGTACAGCAGGTGTGGCACAGGCATTGCCTTTTGCTATGTATTTGATGAAAGTCTTCTCCCTCTGCAGGACAATGTTGCAGATCCACTGTGGTTTTCCTTCTGCAGTCGTTCTGCGACCATGGCATCGCTGGTTCTTCCAAACCAGTGGCGTCACTAGGGGGGAGCGGGGGGTGCGGACCGCACCGGGTGACACCATCACATGGGGTGACACCTTTCCCAAATGAGACTATTTACTAAATAGTCTCATTTGGGAAAGGTGTCACCCCATGTGATGGTGTCTGGTGACACCATCACATGGGGTGACATCTTTCCCAAATGAGACTATTTACCAAATAGTCTCATTTGGGAAAGGTGTCACCCCATGTGATGGTGTCATGGGGTAAGTCGTGAGGAGTTACCGCACTGGGTGACACCAACCCTAGTGACGCCGCTGTTCCAAACGCTTTTCTTAAGGATCTGTCGGAACCGGTGTTCATACATGGATGATAGTTAGTGCTAAGTCATAGGACTGTGATGTTTGATGCTGGTGGAAGACTTGTCACTGCTTGGCATATCACCACAGTATTTTGGAATGCGATGAGGAAGAGGAATGAGGTGGTAGTGCTCTGATTACTTACCTGTAATATTCATTACATTGATTCCTAATGTTCTTCATAATAGTCTTCATTTCCCTCCTTTATGTGTGATCTGTGTCTCCAAACATTGTGGTGTTGATTGGACTATATATATGGGCCTTCTAGGGGAGGGATCAGCTTTTCATCCCTTCAAGGTAAGGGAAAGGCAACATTGTGTTGATAAATGTAAAAGGCTAATGTGGTTGCCTGTTTCCCAGACATGGAGCACACTCAGGGGCTTATTTACAAGACCTGTATGTCACTGGAATGTAACTTTTTGTGACGTTCTGGTGGTGCACAGGGCTTAGCCATATCTACAAGGCCACGTAAAGCCACCCTGCGTGTCTTTTCATGGCCTTGTAGATATGGAGTAAGGCAAAGCAACACAAGTTGCTGCCTTGCCTTACTATGTGTCATAGAGGATTTCCATGGTTGTTGCTGTGGTTGTTCCCACACCACACCCATGGACTTTGAGGCTGCCCCTGATTTACAATATCTCGTATATCCAGGGCATCACCAAAACCTTGCACCTCCCTAGAGCAGGCGTAACGAGGAGAAATGTTTACATTTCTCCTCTTTTTCAACTCTTTTCATGTGTGTTGTATTCTGCAGCACACATAGAAAGATGAAAACACCTCCAATTATTGTTTTTGTGCAGGAAGGTGTCCCTTTCTGCACAAAAACAATCCTAACAACAACACAGACACCCTTGCACCATGGTACAAGGGTGCCTGCATTGGCACACAGCTGCTAATTGTGCGCTAACGCTGGCTGAAAGGACAGGAATGCACCGTATCTTGTAAATACCGTGCATTCCTGCCCTTTCGAATTGGCATAGGGCAGCACAGCAAAATGACTTGCGGTGCTGCCCTACGCCAATTCTTTGTAGATATGCCCCTCATAGTATAAGGATTATGACAAGGAAGAGTAGTGATGAAGATTACCCATATGTATTATTAGCATTACTAAATAGAGCGTTGGATAAAGTAGATTCTCTATTACTCTGTAACATATCACTCATAAATCACACGCAAAACCACTTGCAATGACAGGCAGATTTTTTGTCCATGGCATTAGAATCCAATTGTAGATGACCTGGAGGCATAGGAAGATCTGGCTAAATTGCATTGGAGTATATAATTCTGACATACCAGATCATGAGAAGGAAGGTCAGGTTATGGAAACTCAATAACCAGAAAGAGTTAACCATATTTTTAACTTATGTAATAACACCGCCTATATCACGTACCACAAAAATGCAGATCCCGAGTGAGGATTATCATAGCACATGACAGCACTTAGTGAATGCATATATAAATAAGAAATTTTACATACCAAAATGTTCCACCATGTTTCAAGTGCAGTGGGGCCATGGGTAGGAAAGACGTGCTCGGACATCCTTCACCCTGGAGGTTTAGTTCATGTAATGGAGGCCAAAAAAAGGTTATAGTATGGGACTAATGCACACAGGGGTCATGACTGGGTTCACACATGGCATATCTACATTTCTGAAAGAATCTCATTACACGAGGAATAATTCATATTAAAAGAAGGTTTTGAATGTAGTAGAAGGGGATATTGGAGATAAACAGAAATGAATGGTTAAAAGTAGCCCCGTTGATAGTATTACAAAGTGTGTGTAGCTCGAATCAAAGGGATAGATTTGGAGATTAAGGCAATTACAAAGTGGAGCAAATATGAAAATCAAGAACTCACAGTAAATATTTGGACCATAATTAATAAATTAAATTTCAGTCCAGTTAGAGGTGCTAACTGGCGAAGGATGCTATATTTTAGCAAATGGCTATTGTATAGAACTTCGGCCTTTGTTGCTAAGGTTTATCCTAGTCAATCGGGGCAGTGCTTTCGTTGCCATACTCATCCTGCCGCAAATTGGACTCATATAATATTACAGTGCCCATTGATCCAGAAGTTTTGGAGTGACATCTTTGAGTTTTTAACGATGGAATGCGCAATAGCATTCGGTTGTAATGACCGATTGATATTGTGGGGGTATGATCCAGATTTGCAGGTATCACAGAAGTTGATTAAAATAATATATATTGGTATGGCGGTCGCTAGATCTCTTTTACTTCAAAGATGGCGATCGGATTTAATTCCTTCTAAAGTTGAATGGATTCGAAAAATGGTTTTAGTAAAGAATAGTGAACGAAAATATGCTATGCGAATAGGGGGATTGAAGAAATTTGAGAAAATCTGGGCAAAGTTTTTTGATATTACTCCCTAACAATCACTATTTGTAGCCATTCGCCCTTTTTGTATATGAGAGAATAAGTTTTAGAGAGCTAACACATTCTTAGTTTCTGGTCCAGATTCGATGGTAATAATGGAGATCTATTTAAAAAATGCTAGGTGGCTTAAAATTTTTTTTTTTTCTTCTCTTTTTCCCCCTGTTTTTATGATTGATTAAGACTGGTTATGTATTGATCAATAGATGTTATTTATTGTGTGTGTAATATTCTTGATGAAATTTATTGGATGTACTGCTGGATTTATTGTATTGTATTACTCATGGTTTTCAATAAAAAAAAAAAAAATTAAAAAGTGTGTGGGAGAGTGGCTTATGTACTAGAAGGTGTAGCTGATGGTGATCATAAAGGCTCCTTATCCTACGAAGGATGGTCATAACAACCCACCTCTTTCAAGGCTCAAGCACCTGTTGCTTTTCGACTTTATTTGTTGACACCCAGAGGAGAAGTACTCTACTTGTGTCTGAGGCAGAAATTGTCCTTCTGGGTTTTTTAAAAATGGCTATGAAGGGATTCCTCTCTCATACTAACTCTCATCTAAGTATCAGAAAGAGGCAAAGCCTGAATGGTTGCTTGACAGTGGAAGAGTAGTGAAGGATACTACTGATGTAGAATGTAGGAGTAATATTGCTTTAGAAATCAGGTAAAAAGATTATCTGAGATGAACCAAGAGGAAATCCCTGAAGTCCAGAAACTGTTGGGAAGTATAAGAGAGAGTGAAAGAAACACGAAAGATGGACTCAATAGGGTGAAAGATATTTTTCAAAGTGCTTTTAAATGAGAGATTGCAAAACTGTGAAAAAGAGGAACGAGTGACAAACTCAAAATAAATGACACCCAATATGTCAAAGTGAGGGGCTCCAGATTCCGCCTGCTTCATGGTTAATTGGAATCAGTTTGTGCAAGCAAATTAGACAAACCTAACCTGCATACTCAAATAGCAGCCAATATAAAATTACAGTCCCCATCCCCCCCTCACAAGAAGAAGTGTGATCCTTCTTCACTCCAAGATCTAAATTGTTTGCAAAAGGTTGCCTTGAATGATCTTAGAGACATCACTGAAACTGGGAGAACAGATGCACCTTATGCCACCATCTTTCAGTGAAAAATAAGGCACTTTCAGTGAGAAGCTAGGTGATGGTGGAGTTCAGCAGTGTGAGTGAAGAATGCCCAACTTTTCTGCGAGATTCAAAACAATTCACTATCCTTAAATGTGAGAATAAATGTACTGATCTAAAAAGCAAATACTGTAATCAGTCTAGGTGGTCAATCTCTGAATTGTGGGAACTGCTGAGGGATGGAGAGGGCCTATAAGAATACTAATTCTTAAGCACTGATGGTCAATTGGGTGTCTAAACTTCTTAAAGACTAAGGGGAATATTTACAAGAAAAGTGATGGAGAGCAGCAGCAGCAGCCTTCTTAGCTTAATGCCGCGCTCCGCCACTTTTGAAACAGAGGGCTGCACCATATTTACAACAATACGGTGCAACCCTGCATTTTCACAGCACTGGCGCTAATTACAGCTGCCTAGCGCCAATGCAGGCACCCTTGCACCATAGTGCAAGGGTGCCTGAAATGTGGGAGTGATTGTTTATGTGCAGGAAGGTGTCCCTTCCTACACTTAAACGATCTTAAATGGCGATTTGTAACTTCTATGTGTGCTGCTTTGTGCAGCACACATAGAAGTTGCAACTCGTCATTTTTAAAATGATTGTTTATGTGCAGGAAGGGACACATTCCTGCACATAAACAATTATGCATGGCGTTTTGGCTGTTTTTATGTGTGCTGCATAATGCAGCACACATAGAAACAGCAAAAATGAGGAGAAATAAAGCATTTCTCCTCATTGCGCCATGTTAATACAAGGTTTTTTTTTGTCTTAATTTTGGAGCTACCCCATATTTACGTCACCCTTGTAAATATGGGGCAGTCTCAAAATCAATGAGTGTTGCGGCGGAACGCCCACCGCAACACCCATTGCCCACCCTTTTCACACTAAGTATAGCGTGAAAGTGTGCCTTTTTTTACAAGGCAGCGTTAAGCCACGTTAAGTGGCTTAACACTGCCTTGTAAATAAGGCGAAGCCCGTATCGTCACAGGAACGTCAAAAAAAGTGACGTTCCTGTGGCGATAGGGGCTTGTAAATATGCCCCCAAGTTCTAGTAGAAGAGTTGTGTCCTCTGTCAAAGGCAGATGGGCACAATTATAGTCAAATAGAAATTTAAAGTGCAGAAAATGTTCTGCAAAAATGTTCATAATATGGAACATTTTTCTGCACTTTAAATTTCCCCCACTTACAAAAATGGCTGTATTTTTCAGTTATAAATATGGCACTGTGTCTACCAGCCACTGGGAGCAAGAGGCCTGCTGTCTGTAAACACTTTGAAAGGGGAGATAATTAAATTGTATCACTAATCATTAAGTTAACTCTTCATTTTAATTTTCTCCCATTTAAAAGCATTTAGAAACAGCATTTTGTTCTCATGCTCCAATATTGCGTTCATAGGGGCTTTTATTTAAGATTGAAATATCTCAGTGCTTCAGTTCGTCAACTCTGTGTCCCACCCTTGGTCATAAATCTGACCAAGCACTTTCATCATCAGGGCCTGCTATTTGCAGCCTGATGATAATAATGTAAAGTAAACACAGCCTTCCATTAACTTTAAAAAGAAAATGTGAATCTGTGCTTATTTCAAAATTAACTTAAGGTTGCAAGCTACTCTGAAGTGATCCACTGGTTGGAGATACATGAACTAGAGACTGTATAACTTTTAACTGTTTAACTTTAGACATGAAAAAGTGTTATTTTGGAATCTTCTGATCACTTGTATGACATGGGTGTACAATAACAGACTCACAGAGATGCCAATAAATGCAAATAACAGTCTTTTCAGTGCTATGACACACTGGTCTCTCAACTCGGTCTACAATTTAATGCACTTGCAGAAGTTGTTGCAGGCTAGAAACACACAATGCAAAGTTATTATCTATTGGTCTGGAAGGACGAGTACTGTTGGGGAGGCCTTGGCAGGGCGGATAGCACATGAGCACTCTGGCTGCAAAGGGTTAGAGATGTGGCCACAATATCGCTCTCTGCGGACACCAGGGATTTCACATGGGATCCCATGCTAGATTGATCTTGGCGAATAAGAGAGGAAGATGGTGTAGTCTGGGATGGGCAAAGAGAGGGAGGGGCAAATCAGGTCGCAAGTGAGTGGGAGCTTGATGTACAAGACAGGGAGTAGGACCAATGGAGGAAATTGGTGGTGTCTTGGGTAAACAAAGTTGTCACACCATGACAGAGGGACATTTGAAGGCTCAGAAGACTGACAAGCCAAATATCCTGGAGCAATTGAAGGCCAAAGTGCCTCTCATGAGAGTTTGGTGAAGGTTCAAGGGCTGTGGGTTGTGAAGCATCATAACTCCTATAGAGTGAATGCATTACCTTGAATTCATAAGCAACAGGAGGAATTATGTAGCCAACAGTGTCCCTCCCCTTTGAAGGGCGAGGTGATTGGAGGGGTAGGGGCAGAAATAAAAAACAAAAGAAAAAGTCACAGGACGCATCTTGTTCAATTAGTTTGCTTTCTTGTCGCTTTGGAGAAAACATACTGAAGGAGTTCACTTTAAATGTCAATTGTTTGTGAAATGTGGTGTGATTGTCGATCATTTGAAAGAGTCACATAATAACGTTGCAGACTCCTAAACCAGGAGTTTGGTATTAGAAAACAAAAAAACAATGGGTCTAATGCACAGACAGTATTCTCCCAATGCGTCTGAGTCATTGATTTCCCTCCCTAGGATGGCCATAACTCGATTTGCTGTCTCAGGCAGGGAACTCTAGTGACATTATCCTTAAATAGGACAGGACAACCGTCACTAAGACCTCTAGGACCAGTGGTAGACTGGGTTGCCAAGTCAAGGGTTTTCATTGGCGGTAGCAGGTAAGTAAGGCTCCACCAGTGGAAATCTTGCTTTTGCCAACTCATAGGAATATGGCACGGTAGGCTGTATTTGCTCTGCTTTCTGTATTAATATTTGAGCCTCTTGAGATCAAATTTAAAGTCAGCAATCTAATTTGAAGCTGCTATCACAGGGAAATAAGAGTAAGACTGTATTCAGAGGTTGTAGCTCTATTTTGGCCACGGAGGTGGTTAAAATCAAATCGAAAATAAAGGTCATCTCAGAATATTCTGCATTATCTACCTAGAAAGTGAAATGTATGAAAACAAAGGTGTCAATTGCAATATCTTCCCATGAAAGCCCTCTATAATTAATGCCCAAAAGGTACTCGGGTATACCGGTCTTTGAATAGCTCAATTGTGATCCCAGAGTTTTCCAGCCCTGCTAGACAACATCCAGTGGCAATTAAAGGTGTGTCATTCTCTTCCTTTTACATTAGTGGGTCAAATTAATTTAATTAAAATGCTGGTCCGCCCCTCCAATGTCTGTTCTTATTCAAAGGTCAACTGACCAAGACATTCTTCAATGTACTTAATTCTGCAATCAGTCTTTGTACTGAGGCTGGAAAGAGGTGCCTAATTACCCAGAAAAACCTGCGTATGGCTCGCATCAAAGTGGCCAGGCCCTACTTAACGTAGAGCATTGTTATATTTCTGCCTGTACTGGGTATGTGAAAAGGCTGTCGGAAAGGATGATTCCATTTTATTTTTAATGGAAAATCCTGGGGATATGAAAGGATATTTTTTAATTTGGGGACTAAATTTTATTTAAGAAAAAATATCTTACAGTTGAATATGTTTCATATATTTTGCTTTGTTGGCATAATTCTGAAAATTCATATATAGCATGAATTTACAGCACAATGAGCTAACCCGAAATTTACTTCAGATTTAACTCAAGGGGAGGCATTGTAGGAAGCTAGGAAGCTAAAGGGATTTGCCCCTATGGCATGTGTTTTTAAATATTTAAAGTGGGTGAATTGGATACAGGCACACCAAGAAGTACTTGGCAATATGTTGGGCTAGAGAGGCTATCTAAGCTAAGTAGTGAGGAGATATCAGCCATATTGTATTCTCTGTTGGGTCCCCTCTCATTTCTACTACTATAGAGTTAATGCATTCCTCTAAGCATCCTGCCACTAGTAGAATAAAGAAAACACATAATATCAGTGATGCTTCATAGGGCCACCCAGCCATCTTGGACATATCCATTTTTATACAGCAGTTCAAAGCTGCATTTTACCGGTTTTGAAGTGCTTACATATTTAGCAGGTAAGAGAAATGATGCACATGGTTATATAGTGATTTGATCAGTAATACACGATTTAATAAACTAGGAAAGGTGCCATTAGAACACAGATTTCCAGACTACAATTTAGATAACTGAGCAAATTTCACTATACAAACTCATCTCAACCCACTGCGAATCAAAAACACTACCCCCAAAAGAGTTTAATCTTCTAAAGAGATTCCAAGGTGTACTACCCAACACCCTGCAATCCCTCCTTGGAAAACAAATCAAAACATTTCAGCCTTATTAGATTAAGCCAGCGCAGTGTTTGGTATTCTCGGGATGCTGAATTACCACACTGCATAGCATTCATTCAAAGGGCTCTTGCCCACCATACTGGACTACATTCAATGTCCAGCACCTCACTCTGCTGTATTGAATGGACATTGTGTCACGCCCTCTTTGGGGGGTCACGAGGCAGGCAGGGCCTACTGGGGCTCAATCATTGGGTTTGAAGTTGTTTGCTATTGCTGTTCTGGGGCTTGTAATTCTACGGCTCTGAAAACTGGCCCACGTTGAACCCCTAACACATTTGACTCTCATGATAGCATTCACATGGTTTTCAGGGAGGTACAGTGGGGGCGCTCGAGTTAGGAACTCAACAGTCGCCCAAAAGACCCAATAAATTGAATGTCCAATCCAGTGCCTAACATTACAAGAAAGAAAGTGCTTTAGTCTCACAGTTGTACTAAGTACTACACACTTCAGTACTCATATACAAGTCAGTGTCTCTGGGCACTCTCTCTAGTAAGTGCTGCACCTGTTCCGCTTCCTCTCTGTCCCCCTCCCAGGCTCCCTCCCCTGGTTCTGGTTCCCTCCCTTCCTCAGGAGAAGAGTGAATCATGCTCAGGTGCAATTCAATCACCTACAGTTTATAGTTTTCTGAGTCTCAAGTCTTAACCCTTCACAGGATGAAAGACTTTTCTCAAAGTCTTTTCATGACCGCCATACACTCTAGCAGTGTTCCTGTGAAATTACAAGAGCTGCCATCCAACAGTAGTCTTCAGTGTAGTTGGCAGGGCGCAGGGCAGAATTTGGCAGCATGCCCATCCAGCCTTTCTTTTATGGTGGCAGAGGCCTGGCTAGAGCAATTTTGCTGTGACCCCTGCTGTCAGTCGCCTGTACATTGGCAGTCCTGAAAAAGAAGCAATCCCAACTGGATTCTGAATCGCTCTCAAGAAGTGTCCTTCTTGTGGGTGCCCCACAGCCACTAGGGCCAAGCTAGACTAGGGGATGGAGGCGGAGCCAGCAACCATGATGGCCGCTCGGAGCTGAAGCTCCGTGGTGAACCCGCGTGCACATATCCGGAGTGGCGATCCGCCGCATTCAATACCCACTTGCAGAACGGATCCTGCAACCGGAATGCCTGCAGCCACCATAGGAGTTGTTTCCGCTGTTCTGGGCCGTCGGAGGACCGAGTAATGTGCCGAGAAGTTCTCGAGCGCCTGCGACTCCAAATGGCGCCCGCAGTACGCCGAGCCTGCACCCGGAGGATGTGAGACGGGAGATGTGGCACCGTTGGAACCTGCGCTGGACATCTGTGGCACCCCCCGCCTTATCCTGTAACATAGCCCTGCCGCTCAGCCCTCTGTGAGTAGAACTGCTTTCACGGAATACCTGCTTCCCGCAGCAACGGTACAAGCAGCCGGAGGGGGAGGGGCCTGCGTACAGTGATCGTTGCCGAGGCTGCCTGAGGGACTGGGACATCGGTGGGATACTCGGGGGACCCCGCCTGACCTGCTAATGGTGGCTGTCTCTTCCACGGGCGGATATTCTCGACATCACGCACCCCCTCTGAAGACATGCGGACCCTGGCTCTGTCCCCTTGCCGATCCACTGCTTAGCTTTCACCCACCTTCCTTCTGGGTTATAGAGAATAATGGGGACCGACTGAATTCGAACTTCAAGGACTCATCCCCCTTGCCTGACCTCAAGATGGCCGCCTCAGTGGGACCCTCCTCAATGCTCTATCTCTCCTGGTCTAAAATCATTTGTCATCAACCTGATCTTGATCAGCCCTCACCCGACCCTGTTCGAGCTCACCCACCAGGACTTTTACTCTGAGAACTTTCCCTCAACAGCGGAGACCTAGCCATTTTGACTGATGCCCGATGGAGCTACCTCGCGAGCTAAAGGGAGATGGGCTATGGATTCCCTCCTTGACCATCACCTACCCAGCCGGTCTTTGGGCAAACTCTCCTGCGTCTCTCCTGACCTTATCTCCCTCCTCCCCCTTCACCCCACCCCCTACCCCTCTCCGCTCTACTCTTCTCCTCTTTCCAGCTATTGACCTTTGCCCCCACCCGTCCTTGCTCATAGTTCCCACCCTGTTTATCCACTGGACTTTCTTCTGTGAACTTTCCCTCGTCAGTTGAGACCTAGCTATTTGTCTAATGCCCGATGGAGCTACCTTGTTTAGCTATAGGGGAGACGGGCTGTGGAGTCCCTCCTCAGACGTCACCTACCCAGTCGGTCTTTGGGCAGACTTCCTTTCGTCTCTCCTGCCGTCTTTTCCCTCATCCTCCCCCTTCACACTTCCCCCTTCCCCCCTCCGCTCTATTTGTCTCACCTTTCTTTCCTCTCTCAATGTGCTGCTTATTTTTGATGTAATGTGTAATTGTTATCATTTTCTGTAACATTGTGTAACCTAATGTAAAGCGCTCTGATACCTACGGGTCTAGCCAGCGCTATATAAAACTCGTTAAATAATAAATAAAAATAAAATAAATAAATAAATAGACCTTGCTCCTTTAGGATAGTCTCTCTACTGCAGGGCCAGGCAGGCATTCCCTCTCTCAGTAGGCAGGCAGGCTTCTAGGCAGGTTTCTGCACCTGGTTGTAACTAGCCCAACTAAATGAGTAATCAGGGAAAGTCAAAAGGACAGGCCTCACTTAAACGCCTGCTCACCTTTTACAATAATTTTCAGTCCAACCCCTTACCCCTGCCATCCTCCAAATGGCAGTATGTTGGAAGATTAATCAGTAGCTCCTTGTTAACTAAAGGACTCATAGAATATTTAAAGGAGCCCTGTCTCCACTCCCCTCACTTCAATGTCTATGTCTCCTCCCTACAACTGCAGGAATGCTAGCAATACACGTCCACTGTCTGAGAGTACAGTCCTCACACTCCATCTTGTGTAAGGCCTGGCTGGGGCATCCAACAGAGATTCACTGGCCTCCATTATTCTGGCTAACTCACATACTATGCATGTGCACTGAGCACACACAGAACACCGTTAACACAAATTTGGGATGTTAGTGCAAGGACCTGGGCAGGTGCAATCTAGTGGACCAGATAAAAAGGTCTTGACATACTATTGATCTTTAAAACATGGTATGCTGCCACCACCGCTTTGTATACTAAACTCATGACAGGAACAGTAGTCCTCTGTCACAAATGATGGCACACTTTGTGCAACCACCTTTCAAGGTCAGATCACAAAATCAGAACCTCTGACAGTCAGATACAGGCAGAGGCATCTTCACAAATGCTTGGATTACTGTGACATCAAAACCAAAAATAAAAGGCAGAATGCCAGATACATGCAGTTAGGCACACAAGGCAGGGGGACCCACTTGTTTACTAATCCAGGGACACTCTTGTCCCAACACATTGATTCATCACACCACAGTAATCATAAGGTTATTAACCCACATCACTGCAGACATCCTTGGCATATTTCCACACATCATTTTACAGTTCCTCATCACAGCGCATTAAGTGGATTCTATATGACTACACTATTTTGCACTGCCAATTGGGATACCAATCCACTGCCTCAACAAAAACAAACACACTACACTGCACCGTGTTGGACTTGGCCCTTTTGTCAAGCCCAAACTATCCCTTTTAATCGATATGTCACCCCTGGGGTAGGCCATGAACATCGCAGAGGTCAGGGTGCAGTATATTTAAAAAGTTGGACATGCACTTTTAAGTTTTACATTTCCTCGTAGTGAAAAACTCTTAATTCGTTTTTCACTATTGCAAGGCCTACCTCTCTTATAGGATAACACTGTGTTTACTTTCTACATTTAATAAGTGATAACTTTCAATTGGGACCCGGTAGACAGGTCGAATTTGGTGTCTAAAGGATTGTTATTAAAAACCCTCCTTAATGTTAAAGTTGGATTTTCAGTCACAATTCTGAAAATTCCATTTTCTTGTCCTGCCATTTGGTGCCTGCATCCTACACCTGGGTCACATGACTAGGCATAGCTGGCAATTGATCTTTGTGTATTGCTCCCAGACAGTGAAACAAAGGGAAGATAAATGTGGCAGGAAGGACAACTCTGGCTTAATGAGGGGGAGGAACTGTCAACTATCACACTTGCAAATCATAAAAGCCCTGCCTCAACATACTCGCAAAGGGTTTGGCATTAGTCTTTTGTGTCTTCAGACAAGCTTGGTGCAGGGAAGGGAAGAAGGGGATGCCTGACACCTCAGGGGGGTGGAAAGCTCCAGAACCTTCCCTTACTTCAAAATGGCCACCAGGTATAAATAGTGGAACTCGGATCTCAACTCTTCAGTACACGTCTGTACCTGTGGAAGACTCAGAAGACTAACTGCTGTGTTGCTTTGCTGCATGAAGGACTGCGAATCTGCTGCCCTGCTGTGCTGTGCTGTCCTGCTGCCCTCCTGCCTGAGTGAGAAGGACTGTACCTCCATCTTGAACCCATTAACTCCAGAGGGACTGGGCTCCTGATCAGAAGCCTCGGGGACAGAACTGGCTTCCTCCATCTTGAGCCAAGCACCTAGGCTCTGCCGGCTGTGAGTCCTGCCCCCTTATGTGGTGCCACCCCGTCCTGGACTCTTGGAAGTGGACCTGAAAGTGCTCTGCCAGCCCAACTCTGGTGCCACCAGAACCGATGCATCGCCTCCCAAAATGTAAGGATCCGAGCTGCTGCTCAGGGCATTACCTCCCTTAACTCCGTATCAGGTCCGATGCGTGACGCATTCCTGTTGCAGGACTTCACATCACCGCCCGCAGTCTCCCTGAAACCACTGCTGTGTGACAAATCCTTGATGCACGTCTTTGCATTCCAAGCCCCTTGTTGATGGCTTCCCCAGCCATGAGACGGAACTACGCATCACAAGCCCCACAACTTCTTTGGAACCAGCCAGAGCATGCTGTATCTTTGATGCAGGACTCCACATCTCAAGCCCCTCATCTGTGGCATCCTCGAAGATGAGGCATGACCTTGATTTGCAGCCTTGATGCTAACTTGGATCCTCGCTGTGCAATGCATTTCCACTCCAAGACTTCGCATCACCGCGGCTGCGCAGTGCTTCCTCGACGCGGGATCTCACAATGCTCCGCAACCAGAATTTAAGGTACTCTTGTTCAGTGGGCCAAACTGGGTCCCTGTAGCCTGCCCCTGTTCCATCACGATCAGCCTGACCTTGTGACTTTGTCCCGATCCGGCGCAACCAGATAACCACAGTTGGCACTATTTTACTTAAATCTTTAAAATTACATGTCTCTTGTTCTATTGATTGGGTTTTTGTTGTTTTGGTTGTAAATTATTTATTAAATTTTACTCTGTTTTTGGTGTGGGATTTTTCTTGGGTTGTATTTTCAATTTATTACTGTTTGAAGTGCTGCATAAATATTTTACACATTGCCTCTATGTTAAACCTAACTGGTTTTGTGGTAAGCTATCAGAGGGTTAAGCACAGGTTAATTTGGGGTTTGCTTGTGGCTTCACCTAGGCAAGGATTGTGGTTGTTGCTTGAGTAGGGTTTAACCCCCTTCAACCAGTAACCACATTTCTCACACACCATTTCCAGAGAGACTGTGATATACAATGTACCCATCTGCTAGAGGTACGAAGTCAAAAATATGATACTAAATCCAAGTGTTGCTAACTCAGCAGAGTGATTTGCTTCTAGCCGACACATTGCTACATCCAGGTTATCCTAACTCAAATTACTGAACTGCGCTAAGGTACGTGAAGCCTGGTAGGGAGACCTAGGGCACCCTATCCTAGACGAGCAATGGTCTGCCTGCTGTTCCCAAATAAAAGAGATCTCCCTAAACAGTCGTCATAAATTAATTCATTTCAAATTCCTACGAAGAATATACATCACCCCCGAGAAATCTCACAGAATCGACCCGAGTAGGTCTCACTGTTGCCTGAAATGTGGGACTCCTCACGCAGATTTTGCACACCTTACCTGGAATTGCATTAAGGTTTGGACTTACTGGGAGGCCGTACACAAGACACTTGGGGACATGGTGGGATTGGAGATCACTCCCACACTGGAGGTCGCCCTAATGGGATATGTAGCCAATTTTTCCAAGGGGATAAGGAAATTCGTCGCCATCAATTTACTATCGGCTAAGAGAGAGATTGCCACTAAAGGGGGGCGCAAATTGGCTCCAACGTTAAAAACTTGGTTGAGTAGCCTAACATATTGCAATATAAATAGCGATCTCTATGTAAGCACACTACCACGCTCTTCACGCCCCAAAGACATCTGGGACCCGCTTAAAAGCTACACAGCCACAACTTGCTTGCCTGACACCTTGCAGCTTTAGCAAGGCATAGTCCCCGCGGGGGTGGGTTAGTTGATCACGTTTTCACATTGGGGGGAAGGCGGGCATACCTACTGGCGATAACTCACACTACCAGTAGCTATATTCGGAGACTCCTATGGGGGGAGACCGCTGGGGGAAGGGCAGCGACAACTGAGCCAGCGCTGTTTCTCACGGAAATCTGGGTAACTAAACATTGTGTTGCGATGACGTTACATGTATGAGAACTTGATGATATGCCTAGTTTTAACTCATCTTCGCAGGATAAGTATATGACTGTGTGCACTGATATTGTTTGACACTGTATGATCTAAATGGGAAAAATAAAGATTTAAAGAAAAGAAATCACTGAACTGAATGATGACCATTAATCCATTGTACTGCACCATGAAACTTTAACTCCATTCACAATCACCTTGGAACAAAATCCTAAGGCACTACCCTGTACTACATCAACGGACAATAAATAGCAATACAGCATCTGAGAGACAAAATCACATCATATTACTCTACATGTTAGGGACCTGATACCACAACATGGAACCGCTAATCCAACGTACTGCAATGTTACCTACCCCTAACAATCATTGGAAAGCATTCTGTATATTGACATGCTAATGTACTCACTGCATGCATGTCAGGAATACCATCCGGTAACATTGTACTGAATTCTAGGACCACTACACACCACACTGCGCCCACGCTGTTATATTAGTGCATCACAGATCTGCGCCTGAGAACACTCAACACACTGTACGTAGATAGCACAAATCAATCAGTGTAAACTATCCCTATTTCAGTGCACTATGCATCCCGTGAACACTTATCCATCACGCTGGATCCAATCGACACTACAGCACTTCGCAGCCACATCCAAAAATGGTGTCATAAAAGTTAGTTGTGGGCAAATTCAAATTATCATCTGTCTTTCAAACTCCTCTAATTACAATTGTTTTGTGGAAGTACTAGTTAAGATAAATAAAAAGTATCTACTGTTTTTCTAAACAAGGATTCAGCTACACAAAATGCATTACAGAGGATAAAAAAATAAACATAAATGATTTAAAAAGTTTAAGATCAGCACACTACACCTGACATATGAATGCCGGTTTCTTCTGTCAGAAATACTTATTGAACAAATGTGTTTAACTGATCTTTACATTTTTCAGAATGTTATTATGCTGACAAGGGAGATATGTCTTGTACAATGGGTAAAATCAATAGAATACAACTATAACCTACATCTTGGCTAATGATTGACCTCCTGTCGTCCTGCTTCACATATGCAAAGATACTTTTGTGAATTCGCCAGTCTTTAAACTAACCATAAATTAATGTTTCAGTGACGAGACGTAACGTTTGATGGGATGATCAGCCACGCACGTTGAAACTTGGGTACTGGTCGTAACCCATATACTCCCATATACTCGTAACCCATATACTAATTACAAATATGGAAATTGGACATGATTGGTTACAGAGATTTATCATGAAAGTGTAAGAATTGGAAGGAAAAATATTGAAAAATTCGCTTTGAGAAAGCCCGAATGTGGACGAAGCGTGTTGACTTTCAATGAATTGATTAAATGTGAAATATTAAATGAATTTTGGAAAAATAAAGAGAATAAAGGCATTTGGAAGCTAAAAGACATTCCCACTGGAAGAATACTTTTTTTAAGTGTTGTCACACAAGAAATGAATTTGTGATATAATGTTATGATCATTACTGGGTACGTACTAAATATTGCATATAATGGCTTCCTTTTTTAGTGATCATTCAATTGACACACATTAAAAACTTGTTTATACTCCATACTATGGAGTCCAGTTCACAAAGGCATTCATGAGCAAGGAAAGTAGTACTACAGAACTACTACTTCAGGTACTCATAAATGCCTCACAAATGCCACCTGATCATGAGTCTGTTTCTGCATTAGGAGAGCAAATCCTAATGGGGGTCTTTTCATTTATTCAAAAGAGTGGGCAGATCTCATATGGCCCCAATTGGCCTGTATTTGGCATGTTGACAAAAAAAAGATGACAAGTTACTGACACTTTTTCAGGCTCTGGCGTGCTTTCCCAATACCACGCCAAACCCCTCGCCCACTGATCCAGGTTCTGATGCACATCCATGTACTTACCTTCTCCTAGAATATAAGTTTCTCTCCTAGTGCAATTTACCCTTTCTCTGCATGTTGTATTTCTCTTTTAATTTATCCCATTTATATGACTTTTTCTCACATCCTCTTAGCTGTTTACCAGGCAACATCTGCAGGACAGACTTTCGGGTGTTTCAGCCCTCGAAATTAAATGTAGAAGTTTTTCGTTTGTATGTTCTTCACCTCATTTTTAGGTCGAGCCTATAGCGGCAGCGTGCATGCGCTGCTCGCTCTGCGAGGCATGCAGTAATGGAGTATGCAGTGGAAGCTCCGCCCACTCTCCGCCCATGTTTTTAATTGGCTTGTGACATTGTCTTTCGTAAATGCTGCCTTCTGATTGATTATGAGGCTTGTTAGTCCCTCCTTATTATGGCCATGTCGTCATTTGTATCCTTCCATGGCTACTGGCCCCTTTACTTCGAGTGTTGCACAGTATGTGTTATTTAGATTGTGAGCACTATTTTCTTTAATAAGGTTCTCTTACTGCCCGTGCATTCTCCCCCTCCCACAGTCCGTGCCTTCTCATCCCCCATGCCTGCACTCCCGTTGTTCGTGCCTTCTCGCCCCCCTTGCCCACCCGCCCGCCCGCACTCCCGTTTGCAATGCAATAGGTCTCACGCAAATGCGAGTCCTATTGCATTGCAAATGCTTGTTTTTTAATGCAGCTCGACCCCTGCTTATAATAGAAATTCAAAGTTTCCCAGTTCCATGTGGGAGAGCTGATCTGGGCAAGGATTTTTCTTTGTATTCTGCTACACGTAATCTTGATTTTATAATAACTTAAACGTGACTACCAGTGCCACACTGCATAGCAAATAGTTGGCTTGCATGAGTTACCCACGCAAGTGTCTTGAGAGGTTTGTGTTGTGCTGTTGACTAATAAAGACTTATTGAAGGTGCCACACATAACGCGGGCCATTGTGCAGGTTTTATTATGTCAGCCTTGCGTGGGGAGTGGGTGCCAATACGGGACAATAGGATAAATCAGTAGGCCGCAAGCTCATCTGCTGATTCTACACTCCAGCTTGTTCCCATGGAGAAAAACTAGTCATCTTGGGGCGCGTCACTTCCCTAGACATCAGTGGTGACATGTGGATCCAAGATGGGGGCAGCACTGGTGAGTAGCGGATATTCCGGGTCCAGGAGAGGGGAGGCCTTGGGTGCGGGAGGTTGTCTGGGGGTCCTCGCTGAGACCTCTTCCCCGGTCAGGGATGCAGAGTCCCCGGGAGGGAGCGCTGCGGGGGCCCTTAATTACAAAGAGCGGTGTACGAGTGCTCACGGTCTGTGGCTTTCACTAGGAAGCTCAGCGAGCCGAAGAGGCTGTGTTTAAGGAAGCACTCATTGGAGGGGGCTTTTATGAGAGAGTGCAGGGGGTTGTGAGACAACGAGATCTGTCACTTGAGCAGAAACTTCAGTGAAATTGCGAGGCTATGTATTTGTGAGCTTTGAAAAAGTGTTGCTACCGAGGGAAGAGGATGAAAGTTGCCTGTCATCAGTGTGGTTAAAGACTGTCGCCGAATCTGTCATAGACAAGCTACCACTGAGGAGCAGTTTGTGACAGTGGGATCCGTCGCTGAAAGGGAGCCTCACTTAAGATTGAGTAGCCTGGTCGGGCGCTGTCAGCGAGAGGTCAGGGCTCCCACTGAAGTGACGGCGGTTGGCACTGGTACATTGATTGTTTCTTGAGATGACTGATATTTAGGACGACTACAATCGTCGCTGAATTAGGGTGTGCCCATAAGAGACATTTTGTCCCAGAAAGGGAGAGGCGGGGCAGTTGTCGGTTTTAAGGAAAGTGGTGTTTGGCAACTAGAGAAGGGGCTGTCTTGTGGGAGAATGAATATTTTACGGTGGAGAATGGCTAAATATTTCCTGCGTTACATTGGGGGACTTTTTGTGGAGACATAATGGAGACCTGTCTCGGGTGGAGTAAGAACTGTCAATTAGAGGAAGGGGCTGTCGGTAAGAGAAACAAATACCCGCCACAGATTAATTTAATTTTAATAATCGCTATCAACCAGTCCCTGTCACTAGGCTGAATTTCAGCCACTCATGGGTTTTCAGCCAATAGCACTTAAACGTGCCCAGTCTTGTAGTTCTTTTCCAATGATAACTATGGGTCTACAAATGTAAGTATGTTTTTTGGTGTTGACTGAAATTCCAGTACTCACTTAATTTATCCACTGGGCACACACAGGGCTAGTTGGCAGTTTTACCCCTACACTAGGGTGTGCCAAGGTGTTAGTTGCTTGTCACTGGGGAAGGTGGTGTCACAGAGGAAGGAGGAAGAAAGTATGACACGGAGGAGCGTGCTGAGAGGTCTGTCACTAAGAGATGAGGTAGAGGTGCGTCACATGGGGGCGGGGAGTTGGATTTGATTGGGGAGATGTAATTCAGACTGAAAGGTAGTGGTCCTGTCATTTAAAAGGAGGAGTGAAGGTCCAGTCATGGAGGAGAAGGCAGATGTCACTGAAATTAAGATGAGATCCTGTCGCTGAAAAAGAGAAGAGGGTACCTGCCATTGAGTAACAGGCCCTACAAATAGGGACGAGCTTGGCTTGGGATGAACTCAGAGAGGCCCTTCTGCTGACATCAAGGGTGATGCTCTACTACTAATATTTCAGGAAGTAACCATTTCACTGAGACTGGTGATAGAGTGTAAAGAGGGCTAGACCTTGCTGTCGAGGAGGTAGAACCCTTCCTTCAGTGGGAGTGGAGGCATTTATTTGAGAAGGGGGCCCATGATTGTGGCATTGAGTACCGGCACAGATTCCAGAGGAGGAGGTTGTACTTCTATTGTCAGACTCTAGATGAGCCCCAGAATCCATCTATATAGGTTATTCCAAAACACTGGCAGAGAATCCCTCCCAACAGTAGTCTTTGCGGACAATGCAGTTTAACGAGGATAACTTCTTTACTCTGTCTCTAGTTGCATGATCAAGTGAGATAAAGCATACTTCTGAGCTCCACAAGGGACCTAAGTCCTACTAAACTTGCATGCTGTCTCCCATTGCTATACTCTACGGAGAAGCCCTCTCATTTATCATCTTCCAAACATCACTCCTTGCATCAAAATAAATCATCAACTCCTCCCTCTCATTCGGGCTCAGAGTTATTGGGATCTAAATTGCTGTGCCTATACTTGAGTGTAGACATTTGGTCATCTTTTATTGCTACAGCTTGGTCATCAGAAAATGATTTAATCCCTCTTTCCCTAACTTACTAGACGATAAGCCATTGCTCCCACCATCATCACAAAGATAATTGGCTGCATTTGCTCTACAGCATTAACTTTAACAGACAATTTCTCTAAAACAGTGCTGTCAATTTTTGGTTAAGGAATGAAAGTGATGGATGGTAATACTTAATATGAACCACTTATAATTACTCTTAATGTGTTACATTTCATGTAGCTTTTCATTGGCATTAGAAGTAGAGATCAGTCTTATGCAATTCATTATACACACCAAAATGGGCAGTTCATTTTGAACTGCTAGTCCATGTACCCTCTAAAGTAGAAGCAACAAAATGGTTCCTACTTGACAATAATTATTCAAATTAAGAGAGAAGACATTGAAACACTTGGTGCAAACAGTTCCTATGTTATATCGTAGACTAATGAAGATCATGAAACACATCTACACTACTCAATCTAGGTGGAAAAACGATACCAGGCAATAGTATGATACATTTTAGAAATCATACAAATAATAATTTGTCCCAGTTTTTATTTATATACAGGTGGTAAACGGGTATTCTGGGCAAATGACCGAACACATCTTTGTAACTGAGTGTTTAAGATATAATGAGCCTCTTGTATAATGTTGTTGTTTCAACACGTATTGGCCAGTCAGCTAGTCATCAGGACAACAAAAATGACATCTGTAAAAAACTTTAAAACATAATATATAATTTTTAGGTCGAGCCTAGACAGCGCTTGCGCTGGTCGGAAGATCTGTTGTATGTACTTTGTGGGCTCTGGAGATCAGCCCCAGCACTTGTCTGCTTCCGCTTTTGCTTAGAGACTTTTTTTTCTATTCAACTGCCTCTATTTAACTGTTTTGGTAGAAAACGATCAGTAGGGGTCAGTAAAAAACCAGAATTGTTTCTGCTTAGGGACTTTCTTTTTTTATTTTTCTGGCAACTTCCTCTATTTAACTTTCTTGATAGAAAACGACCAGCAGAGGTCAGTAAAATACCAGGATCACTTTAGCATTCCCTAGATTCCAGGCCATAGAAACTTGCCTTCCACGAGCACCCGTAGACAATAATATTTTTTTCAAATCTTGTATTTTCAGTGATATGACCACCAAAGGCCCTGATTTTATATTAACCGCTTCGCCGCGATCGGAATTCCGCCCAGGTGCTGGACATTCCTATCGCGGGCGTGGTCGTGACGAGCTCAGCTAGTCATGCGCACACGCCCACCACGCAGCATGACGAGCTGAGCTCGTCATGAGCATAGAAAGGGTTAAAAACAGAGCTTTGGGCAATACCATTTCCCGCTGATAGGCAGTATTTCTCTCCATGTGTTCCTATACCCGGCGTGTTCCGCAGTTTGGTGCTTACTTTCCCTCCATGTTGAAGAACAGTAAATGTTTCAGCACCCAAGCTAATGTGCTGCATAGCTAAATACATATAATGTCCCAAAGGCGAGACTGATTGCATTGCAAATGCTTGTTATCATTCCATCCGGGGCCTACCTCACACTCATTGGATGCCCCTGTTTCTTCTGTGTCACCTGTGTCTGCAGGGCCTGAGGCAGCACAGGACATTTTGATGCATCCAGACTGTGATATGCCATCACTCTCCTTCTGGATCCATGATGGGTCTAATCCAGAGGATGCTAAACCCTGCTCCATGTCACTGAAACCGACCCAGCAATCCCTGACTCATCCTCCAGAGCTTTCAAATTATTTTACGGGGTCGCCTGGACTATGAAAGTGGTCTCCGGTCTGTCAGAGATATATGCCACCTTCTGTGAACCCGACTCATTCCCGCTGCAGTAGGGCTAGTGGAGCTAGTGTGATCTTCATCGCTACCATTGTTTCAAGAGCACCAGCTGAAGAAAAGCAAAGGAATCTGACAGCCTGGATTTTCACAGGTATTTCACAGGTACTGGGGAGAGTCACCCACTACTTTATGCTCAGATGATGCTCACATTATGACCAGAGTACCATCAGAAACAGAGGGAAGAGTGCCAACTGTTTACATCGAAGCCTAGCGGCAGCCATCATACTTATTATAGTAAAAAAATCCTGAATTATGCCAGCACAGATTACTTCTTGCTAGCCAGGGAACTCAGGTGTGTGAAGTTGGGCATTCTGCCATCAGTTCTTTTAAATCCTTCTCCCATTTATCTGACATTTCAGTTAGCCCCCGGCCCAAAAGCTAATATGCATGCAAGTGCAGGATAGACTTGCATAATTGCGGACTAATTGACAGATTTTGGACTGACCCAATTTGACTGGAGGTTTTTTTTTTTTTTTTAAATTAACGACGGCTTAACTGGGTCATCAATAGTCTGGTATACATTCATGGCCTTTCTGATTAGAATTATTATATCACGCATGGCACATCACTAGGATGAAGGGATATTGTGTTTGGCTTAGGGAAAAGCAAGTAATAGTTCCGCAGATGAAAATGTTCACAAATTAAGTTCACTGAGGGTGAGAATAAAATGGTTGAGATTAGAAAATGTGCTAGAAAATTAGAACACAGCCTAACAAAGAGTATTAGAAGACAACAAAATTGGTAATTTCCTAGCTTGGAAGATAAAGTTTCAAATTAACTAAAATCATGTTAGAAAAACCTAGGGCAAGTAGTAGATGGATACCCAGCCATTAGCAAGGCATTTTTTTTAACTTTGACAAAAAATTTACAAGGAATCTCTTGTCCCAGATTTGCATAAGGTTGAGCATTTTCTGACTTCAGCCAATCTTAAGAAGATAAATTACGAATAGCACCTTACTTTACTTGCAACAGTTACAGAAAAAGAAATGAGGGTAACTATTTGTAATGTTCTTCCAAAGAACAGAGAACTAAAACGTATTCACAGTCGTGCAGCTTTCAGAGAATAGTTCTTGTATGTGCTCCTGTTCAGCATGTTGATGTTCAACCCGCCATGTTCAGAGTGGGGCATTCTGTTTGTTGGAGTTGCTCCATCACCTCTACACCCACAGATGCCCACAGAGGTACCTCATAGGTAACAAATGGTAGGAAGTATACACAGTGACATCAGGCCACCAGATCAACACTTGGCACACGAAAAATTACACATTGTCTTCTTCTTCGTAGGATCACTTCCTAGAATGAATGCTATGAATTCCTGGTTGAAGCTGGTGCTTCCCTTTGAATTGTACTGAATTCTAGGACCACTACACACCACACTGCGCCCACGCTGTTATATTAGTGCATCACAGATCTGCGCCTGAGAACACTCAACACACTGTACGTAGATAGCACAAATCAATCAGTGTAAACTATCCCTATTTCAGTGCACTATGCATCCCGTGAACACTTATCCATCACGCTGGATCCAATCGACACTACAGCACTTCGCAGCCACATCCAAAAATGGTGTCATAAAAGTTAGTTGTGGGCAAATTCAAATTATCATCTGTCTTTCAAACTCCTCTAATTACAATTGTTTTGTGGAAGTACTAGTTAAGATAAATAAAAAGTATCTACTGTTTTTCTAAACAAGGATTCAGCTACACAAAATGCATTACAGAGGATAAAAAAATAAACATAAATGATTTAAAAAGTTTAAGATCAGCACACTACACCTGACATATGAATGCCGGTTTCTTCTGTCAGAAATACTTATTGAACAAATGTGTTTAACTGATCTTTACATTTTTCAGAATGTTATTATGCTGACAAGGGAGATATGTCTTGTACAATGGGTAAAATCAATAGAATACAACTATAACCTACATCTTGGCTAATGATTGACCTCCTGTCGTCCTGCTTCACATATGCAAAGATACTTTTGTGAATTCGCCAGTCTTTAAACTAACCATAAATTAATGTTTCAGTGACGAGACGTAACGTTTGATGGGTTGGTCCAATCCAAGACAGTTGTCTCCTTATTAGTAATCATATGAAATTCCCAATACAAACTGTGACAAACTCTCTTTCACTAAGGTCAGTTAATGTTTTTGGCATTTAAAAGGCATAGCTTAGAAAGGATTGATCCATCACAAAGTATTTCATTCCCTTTTTTAACATGCTCAACACCCGCTTGCTATACATATTTGTTACAGATTTATTCACAGAAGATTGTTTCTTGTAAATTTTCTTTTATCTGTTGCCTAGTGTAGGTTTTGCTATTTTGTTGTTAGTTTTCCTCTAAGCATTTTTAAATCAACTTCCTTATGGATCATCTGACTGGCTCTACCATCCTTCTTGGCTCTTTTTTTCTTCCTGATGCCAGAGGAGGCTGGTTCCTTGCTGATTATCACACACTCAGCATACAACATCAATCAAGAGCTACACAGATTGGCAAAGGAGCCTTTTTTCTTGTTGGTTTTTCCTTCTAGCTCTAAAAAGGAGACACCTGTCTCATTTCACATATACATTTCCGTGCGGCGTGGCGCAGTGACTACTGAGAAGAGTCCGTTTTCTCACCAGGTAAAATTGGTATATTTCTCAAGCCAGAAAAAAACCTTAAGTCCTTTGGATCGTATCAGGCCATTACACTTTTGAATGTGGATTATAAAACGTATAGGAAGTTGTTATCAGTATATAGGGTCGGTATGATCCTGAACATTATTCATCTTGAGCAAGAAGCTTTCATCTCCAGGAGCCTACGAATCTGCATTATCTCATAGAGACCCTTGAGGACTCTAATAATAGAGCCACACACTGACTGTGCTATTTCTTGATGCAGAAATAGCATTAGACCTGGTGAACTGACTGTATATGGAAAATGTTTTACGTACAGTGAATTTTGATGCTCAGTTCTCCAGGTTGATCATGTCACTGTACAACAGATCATGGCTAAAATCCTATTCAACCTAGAATGCCTTTGGTAAGTGAGGGTGGAGAAGAGAGCCTCTCACAGGTCATATTAGAAATCTTTAATTTCCTGGCAAATATTTCCTTCAGGTTGTTTGCCTTTTTTGGGCTTAAAACCAACTAAAAGGGACTTCACTGAAGCACTTGATTTTAAGCTGTCTTCTGTGTCTACCAATTGATTGTCCGAACATAATGAAACACATATGGTCTGCTGAAAAGGACCTTTAGCTGAGGTTCCCACCTTGTGTACTTTTAATGGGCTCACCTTACACTTACCTTGAAACTAAGCATCCCTGAGAGCTGAGATGAGAACATTAGTAACTGACCTCGGCAACAAAGTTGTACCTGACGTCAGCTTTAATTGCGAGCATGTTGACGGGCATTAGGTAATGCAACCCAATGAGCGAAAGTGTGTCTTGAAAACTTGATATTTTTGTTTTCCTCTTCATTTCTTTAGGCACCCATCTCTTTACCTGCTTTTCCGAAATATGTTGCAACATTTAAAAATGTGTCAACTACGTTCACTTGATGAAGACAACATATATGTTGCATTAAAAGAAATAAATGTGTGCAGAAATGAAACAAATAATCTTTTGGCCTTTTTTTCTGCTTACTTAATAAGGACTGAGGGCCATATTTATGACGCCCTTTGCATCGCTCTAGCACCACACAACATGGTGCAAGAGTGAAGCAAATGAAAAATGAGATTTATCAAGCCATGCAAGGCCATCTTGGGTGTCCCCACGTGGCTTCATAAATCTAGAGTAATGTAATGCAGGGAAAATCGATGTTCCATTACTCAGTGCCAGGGAGGCATTTCCATGGGTGTTGCGTGACTTACATAGATTTCGACCCATTCCCAGATTTATAAGAACATGTAATACTGGGAACGCACCAAAAAGAAACACCTCCCCAGGAGAGGCGTAACGAGGAGAAATATCTTTATTTCTCCTTGTTTTTTCCTCTTTCTCTGTGTGTTGCATTCTGCAGCACTCATAGAAAGAGGAAAAAGCCTCTCAGGGTTATTTTTGTGCAGGAAGGTGCCCCTTCCTTCACAAAAACAATCCTGCATGCAACGCAGGCACCCTTGCATCATGCGCCTGCATTCGCGCTAGGCAGCCCATTGTGCGCCAGCGCAGGGGAACGGACAGGAATGCACTGTATTCTTTTAAATATGGCACATTCCTGCCCCTTCCCAGTGACGCAGAGCAGCAAGATGGCTTCCTGCACTGTGCCACTTTGTCATAAATATGGCCCTGAATCTATGGACCAGAAATAGAAGTAATGGGTTGCAAAGCAGTTGGTAAGAACTGCAATGTGACATGATCCTTTTTTGTGCAACAATGAATGTACCAATCTGGCACAGTAATGGCCATTCGCAGGAATTTACAAAAATCCTGCCTCATTTATAACAAAGAGGCAGGATCACCTCTTGCGTATCCTTGAGAATGGCAGCAGATGTAGGGATGGAGGCCTGCGATGGACAGCTGATCTTGATACCTGCATTCAAATTCACAAATGCAGACATTGTAGCCCTTCTGCCAAGTAACGCAATGCAGCACAGCAAGTCACCTTGCTGCACTGCGTTACAGGGAAAGATCAGGAATGTGCCTATTTAAAAGAATATGACCCATTCCTGTCCTTGTCCCTGCGCTGGTGCCGTTTTGGCTGCCTAACACCCTAGTGCAAGGGTGCCTGCATTGCAGACAGGATTATTTTGGTCCAGGAAGGGGCATCTTCCTACACAAAAACAATCCTGAGAGGCAAATTCCTCTTTCAATGTGTGCTGCACAATGCAGTACACATAGAAAGAAGAAGTAATGAGGAGAAGTAAAGACATTTCTCCTTGTTACGCCTCACTTGGGGAGGCGTACCTTTTTGGTGTCTTCCCAGGTTTACCTGTTCTGGTAAATCTAGGAATGCGTCAAAAACCATGTGAGTTGCGTGTGAACACCTAGGCAACGCCCATGGAACACCTTCCTGGTGCAGTGTAAGGCAACGCAGCGATTTGCGCTGTGTTGCTTTACTCAAGATTTATGAAGCCACTCAGGGCCACGTACGATGGCCTTACGTGGCTTCATAAACCTCTTTTTTAAGTTGCGTCGCTCTTGCACCACTTTGCGTGGAGCACGAGCAATGCAACAGGGTTAGTAAATAGACCCCTCTGTCTTTAAAAGGGACAGGGGCTACAATTAACTACAATTTAAAAAGATGCCAGGATGTGAAGAGACATTGGAAGAGCATATAGAAGCCCTATGGGTCAGTGGCTGACATTCACACTGTAATCTGTCCCTCACATACAGCGTCCACTTTGCAATGAATTGCACCACCTTTCAGGTGTCAGTATTCTATCAATGGTTTTCGTCCACAGAAACTGATGCAAACTACTCATACATATCCTAGTGAGTTATAAGGAAGGAAGAATGCCTTTCACTCCCCCTTTTCCGAGTGATTTGCAAAGGCCAGCAAAGTGTATATTTCGAGTCATAAAACCAATTGCAACCCGCAATGTTTCTTTAGTATATTGCCATTGGAGTTCTTGCACTTCTAAAGCATGCAATTAAATAAAGGGCAGGCTTTGCCAGTTACAACGTGTAGTGCATTTGGTGTCATTTTAGATAAAGATGTATGCATCAGTGCAAAAACAGAAATGAAAACCAGTTGCTGTGTAAAGTAAAACGAATGGTACACGGTCTATGTTTTCACTTTTAAACTGTGACAGATGACAGATTTGGGGGAAATTACATTTATCACTTTTCACAAATGAAAAACAAAATATGGAAACTTAGTTTGCTTATTTTTATCTAAGTATACCCATTGCTCAGCTTTTTTTTTGCAGAACTTTATTACAAATGTGAAGTTTTTTTGCAAACATAAAAACTGTTGCGGATTATGGGTACATGTTTCACAATCTTTATCATTCCCTATTACGCAAGCAGCAACTATAATGCAAAGGGGCATTTGCTCTATTTTCACACCAGAGCAGTTTATGTAATATGACCTTCTGCAGCGAAGTAGAAAAAAAATGTGTTGTACCACGATATCGTGGTGAGTTTATCTACCTGCAGAAATATTGAATCCACATATCGTCTACGACTAAATGGTCAAGGGGAAGTAGATGTGGACTAAAGAAGAGTATATCATCCTTACTTATATATACTGTCCCTGACTACTAGTAGTCGAGTTGTAAAAGCGATATTTTAGTAGGTTGAAAATAATATAGGGGCATATTAGCAACGATTTGCGATAATTATCGCAAAGCGCATTAGCGCTGTTTTTTTTATCGCCGGCTACCGCTGGATTTTATCGCCGAGATAGTGCGTTATTAGCAACGCTTATCTCCAAGGCGATAAAAAATCCAGCGATAGCGGCGAAATGCGAGAATATCGCAGGAAATCCTGCGATAAAACACCAGCGATAGGGGAATCCTTGATGATAGGCCATGGGGGACTTAGCCTCACAATCCACGTCCCATTGAGAAAATAGGTAAGTCAAGTTTTTAGCAGGTGTTAAATTCCAGCGATAATCGCGGTTAGCGCGACTTTTTTTATCGCTTTGCGGGCATTGATAATAGGGGAAGTTGTGTTTGCGACTGTTTGCAGTTGCTTTTAGTTGGGAACGCCTACTTTGCATGTCTTTAGCGATAATTATCGCTGACATGCAAAGCGGCAACAAAACGGCCGCTATCGCCATTAAGCTGTCGCTAACAGCTGTTAGCGACAGCTTGCTAATAGGGCGATAAAAATATCTCTGCTTTATCGGCAAAAAGTGCTGCTAAAGTGGCGATACTGCCCTTGATAATATGCCCCTTAGTTACATACAAGCAAAAAAAGTAAACTTACCATAACTGGACATCTTACATCAGAGGTCGCCGGTAGGCTAAATGCGGTTTCATTTATTGAATTATTTCTTTGCAAAGGGTCACAGATATTGGAAACTGAGCATTTTCAGTTTAATACTCTTCAAAAGTGTTTAATGCAGAAATGTTTACATTCATCCTGCGACAGCAGATGTTACGTCAGGAGAGCTCATTTGCTTCAGGATTGAAAATTAAAAAGTATAAACGATAATGAGGAAAATGACTTTTGCAGATTTGACTTACCAAGGGGCTTTCAGTGCGCTCAGGTGAGAAGCAACTTTAGCCCGCTAAAATTATTTTAATTTGGCATGATTTATGATTGGGAATTCGCAGAACAGTTGGAAGATAATCTTAGGATAATGCCAATGCTTGTACACAACCAAAAACTATTCACCAGAGAAGCATACCAAGACAGCGAGACAGAATTATCGTATTCAAGAACTAGACTGAATCCTTTTTGGAAAATCAATTAATGTGAGGATCAATCATTATTGTAATGAGGCGATATATTGAAGGCTCAAAATATTTACATGTTTATCTCAAGAGACCAAAATTTAATTTGGGACTACCAAAAAGTATTGTTTCTCAGTTGATTACAATTGTTTGGAACCCAAAGTGATAAACACAAAATGAAATAGTCCGTACCATACAATATAATACACTCATACATTTGAGGAACGTTTGTGACATGATAATAGAGAGTTTCACACATCAGAGGTGACGTCAACAACCAGCAGATAGGAACACTAAGGGGCATATTCTCAAGGACTTATCGCCGACTTATCTGCACTTTAGCGCTGGAAAAGTGGCGATAGATTTATCGCCCTATTCACAAGCTGGTGCAAACTGCCGATATCGCCACTTTACCAGCGATAGCTGCCGCAAAAAACATCGCCACGGATGAGTGAGACAACTAACGCTAATGATATGCAGAGTAGGCGTTCCCGTGCAAAAACACACGAAAACACCACTACGCAATATTCACAACGACCAGCCAGATCTGCGATGCGACCCAAAAACAGGCGATAAGGCGCGTTAGCAGCAGGGATTTAACACCTGCCTTCTGCCGGTGCTAAGCAGGACGACTACTGCAGGATGAAAGGGAGCCCAGCCCAGAGCCACATCTGAAGACCCACAGATGCCATGGAGACAATGAACATGCAGCCCGGAGACCCAAGAGGGCCACAACACCCACCGCCACCACCCCCAGGACCACCTCCAACCAACAACTGCCAGAGTCGGAGGAGTCTCACAGCCAGCCTATCTAGGTTGCTCACACCTGTCTTGGATGCCATCATCAGCTTGATACCCTGCTCAGCTCTTCAGGTGCCACTAACTCTGTGCACCACAAGTCATGGCCCCTTCTGATTGACTATTGGGTGACCTCTGTACTTGCTCCGGCTACCTCCATGGTACTTCGCAGTTGTTTGTGTTTTATTTGTGTTTTGTGTTGCCGCTTTCATTGTGCTTTTTGCAGCCTGACTTGTGGGACTTGCAGGCCTGGCGCTGCTTCTCGATGGATTTTTTATCGCGGTTGGGCCCATCACAACTTTTTTCGCCTTCAGGTTTGGATTTTCATCGCCATCCCGGTAGTGTTATCGCAGACATTTTCCACGTTATCGGGGTACTATCGCATGTTACCGCCGTGTTGTGAATGCCACGTTAACACGGGGTTATTTTCCCGCGATAGATGGCGATATGTAAACTTGCGTTAACCTATTTTGGCGATGTTTATCGCACGTTCTTGAGAATATGCCCCTCAGACCCCACAAGAAGTGCGGAGCGCACTTCCCGTGTGGAAATTCTGCTTTGCACTGCAATCAATGGCCCAGTGTTTCTACACCCGGATTGTCTAGGTCTTCAGCAACGGACCCGATTTTACCAGCTGGAAAATCAGAGTAGTTAAATTATGTTTGGGAAAGGGCTGCATTGCAACCCAGACCCATTTCCTGGTTCCCTCCAGTTCTCCAGCCATGGTTGAACGACAGCATATAATGTCCTCCCGTCAGGCAGCATTCCCCCTGACACCCCAGCTTTCTACGGCCGATGCATTGCTCCACTGAGCTATATTCCCACCAGTAGGTAGGATATGTTTATAATTGGTGTAAACTGAGCATTTTTCTGTTATTTCTGTGCCACTTTTTATAAAGGGTGTGAAAAGCACCACATGATTTCACAGTGTCTGTGACTTAGCTGGGCACATCAATGATCCTCAAGAAAATCTGTTAGAAGGCAAACTGTTATCGAAAATGATCTTAAATACAAACAATTTTCAGTGTCATTCCCATCACACCCCTCTCCCTCGTCACAGTCATTACTACTAATGAGGTGGATCTCACCTGCAAGATGGAACTTCACTTTACATATGCTGAAAAATACCACCCTTGCTGCTGAAAAAGGGCATGTCTTCCCAGCATCCTCAGGGCATGGTCATTCTCCGCCTCTGTTCAGAGTGGCCAAATGGGGGGAGAAGTGAAAGGACAACAAGGGAAGTATGAGACTCGACGCATGAAATCATCTTCTCATAATTATTAAACATGTTGTGCAATTACAATGGTTGATGCTTTTCTAGTCACAACTGTTTGGCTACGGGTTAAGCAAGCAATGAGGGTAGCTGTAGAAAGAAGATAACAGAATGTGAGATACCAATATACATCATGACTGCTGAACCAAAATCACATTCAGATTTGACAGTCACCTAAGACAACAGGGTAACTGATCTAGAGAGACAGAACATTATGTCTTCGCAATGGACCAAACACCTGTCTTTCTTTTTAGTGGGTTTCACAGCTCAAACTATGCACAAACAGTCCAGGATGCTGTAGCAACACCACCAATGGATGTGTACAAACATATCATGGTAAAGTGCTAAACGGAATGTACACAATCAACAAAATGAGCATTGCTAATCTAGGTAGCTACTGCGCCCTCCGAAGACTTTCTCTTCAACGAAGATACCCTAAACGTGCCACCAAAATGCTGTGTCCAACTGCGAGCAGAAGGGTATAATGCGTGTAGGGAAAAACCTGCTGTTCGCACTTCCGAGCTCTGTGTATTAAGCGTGGTTCTCCTATAGAGTGGAAATCAAGTGGCCAAACACAAGATATCTAAGGAAATTGATTATTTTTGTTTTTACTATAAGTAGTGGGGCTATGTTATTCTGAGCACTGTGCACAATGAAGTCAGCCTGAAGTATGGTCATCGCTGATGAGCCGACAGATATCAGCGTGGACCTTTGTGATGCGAATGGGCACATATTTTTCACCTGCATTGTGTCCCTTTGCTCAGCATTGGTACCATCTTGTATATTGCATGGGCCCTGAGGTCTAGAGGTCAAGATGAGTTTCAGACAGGACACCTGTCTCCTGTTACTTTTGAAGCACCCAGCAGCCTTAAACGATGGCCTGTCTCCATACAAACAGATAACAAGATGTTGAAATGAATCCCTCAATGCCCCCCTCCTCAAATCAAATATGGGGCCCATCTAGACTACACTTTTTACCTTATGATATTGTGCTATTACGTTAGGATGAATGTCAAAGAACCTGGATTTTATTGATGAATACAGACCTTTAAGAAGTTGTTCTCTCTGATCACATAGATAGTGGCGCCCATTTAACATGTATTGTTTTTACAGCTGGCCTAGAGCCTTCCAGTATTTTAAATTTTCCCTTTAACTTGTAAAAATGGGTGGTTCTTGTTAAGGCTCTTTGATAAATTCCTCTTATTCCCTCTAGTGTTTGTACAGCATAAAACCCACACTAATTCTTCCAATATCTTCGCACATGTCATTCCATTAAATAATACCCAGTGCACATTTTCTCCTAAGATTCTGTCCACCCTCTCCATGGTCCATGCTCTTGGCTCCATAATGCTATTTGTATAGAAAGGTGTCAACAAATTCTTTGAAAAGGATTCCATATTATAATAACAACATGACTGGCCATTGGGTGAGCTTTCTCTCAAAACAAAACTCACTTCTTTGGCTGATACTTCTCTCCTCAACCTCACCTCTAAACACTTACTAAAAACTCACTCCCAACAGTTATGAATCACCTGTTTTTCCCCAAGCCATGGATCAATCCCATAATGTTAATTGCCTCCTTCTTCCACAGACTGACTTGGAGTCAATGAGATTTAAAGGGGCGTCCCTTAATCCATGAAACTTATCCATGTCACCACAAGCCACACAATTGTATTACCCTCTCTGTTTAACCATAGGAGCCACCAATAATTACCCTTTGTTCTTACTAGGCCTGGGCAATCTTTTTTTTTTCGCACACAAAAAAATCATAAAGTTCCCTCCTTTAATCAGTCTCTTGTTGGTATTTTGTGTGAGCCTCGAAAGTGAGGTATGCCTACATGTTAATTTTTCACATAAGATACTGGTAAATTAATTTTGCAAACAAATCAAATCTTGTGCATAACTTTGCAAAAATTCACCAAAAAAGGATTCAATTTCACCTAACCCTAGTTTTTATCTTTGTATAACTTGAGCTGGATGCCCTTTAGGGGTCTACTCTATTTTCTATTGTTTAGAGCTCTCCAGGTAACAAACCTCCCTCCTTTTCATAACTCCAAAATCAGATACCAATAGTTGACTGCCAAATCGTCAAATGCCTAAACTTTGAATTCCAAACATTCTCTAACTTCTCTGAAGCCTTGCTTTAAACAAAATCTTCCTCAAATGCTTCATTTCATTTCACCACTGGCAGAATACAATCTGCCACTAAATCAAGAATTCCTTCACTCTAACCTTTGTACTGGCTCATTACACTGTTTGTTACCAGTTATTCCTTCCTCTCTAGCAGTGCACTTTAACAAATGATGTTTCGCTATTTTTTCTTTACTAGTAAAGTACACCACGACAAAATTAAATTCTTGGGAGTATACACTGGAGAAAAAAGAAAATATTTTCATAATAAATGTATTGCTCAGGCACAAATTGGCCAACAAATGTTTCACAAAAAGAATGGCTTCACAAGGGCCTATTTAACAATTCCAGTAATCCACTAAATCACAAAAAAACAAAATGAAAAAAATGTATCAGTGCTTTTCCGATAGAGATGAAAACCACACATTTAATCGAATACACAGTACTAGCTCAATAGACTACATATTGCTTGTGGCCCTACTTGATCGATATGATTGTAACACCCTGGCAAGACAGTGATCACAATGCTCTTCTTCTCACTCTTGGGACACTAGTTCATTCTAACTGTAACAATTGTGCTGAGCCATTTGATAGAAGGCTTAGAATGACTAACAATCGGCGCAGAGTTAAATGGAGTGGTATGATTCAATCTGAGGAGTTAGTTGGGGGAGATATACAAGTTGGTAGCTGACGGTATTGGGGGTATGCTATTGCTGGATTTGTCGCTGGACCAACAGGACACCCTGGACAAGGTGTGTGATTCACATAATCTGGTGTTCCTAAGAATAAGGAACCACTTTTATGTGGAGACTAAGCGGGTAGCAGGGAGAAAGAGTCCCCCCTCTTGGTATTACGAACAATGTAGAGGTGCCAGTTTAAACTCAATATAGCATTATATTATTAATTTATGCTTGATATTTTTTGAATTGTTTAATGTTTTTGTGCTCTATAATCTTAAAATAATATTTCAGTAGACCTAATCAGATCTAAAATAATTTTCTTCTCAGGTGCTCTTCTTTACTGTTGAATCCACCACCTCCTGTTTTATTTTGTACCACCTTTTGTTAATGTGTGCCCTAAACATGTTTTACTATGTACTTTCATTTCAGCTTCATATTAACGCGCCCCTTCCCCCGACTCTCTTACAACCATCTCAATCATCCATTATGCTAATCTTCAGAAATTGCATAGAACAAATGCCATCTGCCAATACATTACCCATAAAATTCCTTTAAGTTGCTCATCGAATAATCTTTGAAATACACTTGACACTGAATCGAAATCAAGAGGCATTCTTAGAAATTAGCATACCCAATGAGTCCTAACAAGAGATGCCAAGAGGTTGAAAAAAGAAGTAAGGCCACCTAATGATAGGCAGAGTATGACCAAAGTAGTTAACCACTGCCAGTTTTGCAGAGCATAGCTTTAATATTCTATGGGGGATGTCTACGTACCTGAATCTCATCATTCTCTCAGGAATAACGATATTCCTATGTTTCATTGGGTTTGCTAACTATTACAACTGGAAAATAAATTCTGAAGGTTTTATTTGCTTTATTAGATACATTCTTACGAACTACCCTTATTCTTCTTTATCGAATCCAATTACAGATACCGATACTTTTCTAACCATATACATACATGATTTGCCATTTCTCATTGAAACAAATTTGTGTTAAAAATCTTTCAGGCACCCAATTCACCAACTTTTCTATTTTTGTTCTGCACAAAATTTTCTTTGACTGTTCTCTCATTAACCACCATAACCTGAAACCTTCCCCTTTGTATAAATATAATTCTAAAGTCTGCCTAATAAGACAATTCCAACAATGACTCCCCCTTATCATACATGTATACATTCTTTGTATTTACAAGTTACATTTTCAAAGCTTTATGGATTTGCTTCCATTTACACCATGTGGAACAGGCATACTATTGGGTTCAGTTCATTTCTTTACCCTCTTCCCAAGCTGCTCAATGAACAAACCACCGTTTACAGTGGAATATGGAGCTCATACTTTAAAATGGAATATGGAGACCTCAAATACGAAATCACATTTCTATCTTCGCACCATTTACATTGATTTCCTTTATATGGTGATTGCTTAATTATTTTCCCTTTCATGTAAAAAAGACTGTATTGTTTCCTTTTCATCCTCATTATCAGATAAGATGCTGCCAACCGCATAACTGGATAACTGCACACCTCATAATTTTTCTCGCGTGAATACTTCCAGCAACTATGACATATATTCCAATAATTTCTATTTCTGCCCCCTTCAGCTTCTCTGATCTTATTCTTCATATAAAGTGTTTCTTATACATTCTTATCCCCATTATTAAAATGATGCAGTAATGCGTTCAAATGCATAGAATGCATAGAAAATAGAAATCATAGATAGTAATTAAATAAAATTGACCACAAAGACATTCTGGTGCAACATGTCCTGTGTATGATAAAACATGTATATAGACTGTCCCATGTAAGTAAGATCTAATTGTTGCGTTGAAGTGATCACCTCTGTTCTCTAATTTGAAAAATATCCCAAATATAGTTGGAAAGTTGCAAATTTTATTGATCCATTATTCAACTTTATTTGCACTTGACAATTTCACTTTTCTCAGAATTCGTTTTACTCTGCGGGCAGAGCCTTGGGCTCTCTATTAACAATAAATGTGTTAAATGGCTGACACTGACACTAGAAGAGATTATCACACAAATTATTGCTAAAGACTTTATTTCAGTTAAAAGAGTGCTAGCACCAGAGTCTGACATCGACATAATATTTTACAGCTAAATGAATGTATTTGTATTAAACATTTTTTGCAAGACTGCCAGGTCTTTAACAGTAGAAGAGAAATGGTAAGAAAAATTATGGCGGATAATTAATGCGAACCATCTAAAACACATCAAGCATCAAAAAATATTCAAAGATAATAATCCTCTGCTGTTGGGTAAATTTACAGTTTTAAGAACAGTAAATATGAGTGTAAGCGCTTAATTGTTATGTGGCTTCTCTCCCAAGTGATACACTTTTTTTTGCATTTAGAACATTTGCGCTAAATACTTCATAACATATTTTTGTTACCAATGATTACCTAGGTCACCTTTGGGTCATTTATATACATCTGTTTGGGTTTGTAAAGATACCGATGGGGATATGTACAATAGAAGTGGCGGAGTGTGTCGTTAGCCTCCTGGGCTTAACGACACGCTCCACCACTTCGGAAACGCAAGGCTGCACCATATTTACAAGAATGTGGTGCAGCCTTGCGTTTCCCCCTGCGATGGCGCTAAGTTTAACAACTTAGCGCCAACGCAGGCACCCTTGCACCAGAGTGCAAGGGTGTCTGTGTGCAGGGGAGGATTGGTTATGTGTAGGAAGGTGTCCCTTCCTGCATATAAACAATCCTAAAATGCCATTTTGTAACTTTCATGTGTTCTGCTTCATGCCGCACACATGAAAGTTACAAGAAGCAGCACACATGAAAGTTACAAAATGGCATTTTTTAAAAAGGTTTGTTTATGTACAGGAAGGGACACCTTCCTCTACATAAACAAACCATGGCAGTTTGCTTTTTCCATGTGTGCTGCAAAAGGCAGCACACATGGAAAAAGCAAAAGCAAGGAGAAATAATGCATTTCTTCTCGTTTCGCCACCTTAAGACCAGGGTTTTCCTCATCTTAATTTTGGCGCTGCCTCCTATGTACTCCACCCTTGTACATAGGGGCAGCGTCAAATACAATGGGTGTTGCGGTGGCACGCCCACCACAACACCCACTGCACGCCCCTTTCACGCTAAACATAGCGTGAAAGGGTGTCTTATGTACAAGGCAGCATTAAGCCACGTTAAGTGGCTTAACGCTGCCTTGTACATAAGGCAAGGCCCCTATCGCCACGGGAACGTCACAAAAAGTGACGTTCCTGTGGTGATAGGGGCTTGTACATATGCCCCCCAGTGTGTTATTACACTGGAGGGTTTTGCAAACAGTGCAAACAAAATGGTAAAATGTTTGTTTCTTTGAAGAATGGAAAATGTGCTATGCAGGAAGGTGTGTGTATTCCCCAAAATAGCATCAACAAAATGTTTGTTGTGCAAAAAGTGCCCTCTCTTCCGTTTTCTAAAACAGGCAATGAGGGTAAAACAATTACGAAGTCAGCAAGTGTTAAATTATATGGGTAGCTCAAAATTTTCCTAAATAAACTAATAATTGAATTACATATAGGGAATATAAATGGGAAAACAGTATTGAAAGACAATCTATAAAAGTAATAGTGAACCACTGAGTGACGTTGTACAATGCACTGAAATTGGGTATCAGGGAAAGGCAGGTATTTTTTAATTGTTCCTATGTATCTGTACGTTATGTTATGTGTATTGGTAAAGTGCACACTCCCACGTGAGGGTATCTTGGTGCTGAGCAGGCGTGTGTGCCTAGTCCTGCCTGTGGTAGGTTGGTTAATTGATAAGCCAAGTCCTCAGCTTCTTGAGGGATTTAAGAAGAGAGGAGGAGGCTCTGATGTGGAGTTGGAGGCTGTTCCACACTTTAGGAGCGATGTAAGAGAATGCTCATCCTCCTGATCTGGTTCTGTGTACATGAGAGGTGTGTGCATATAAGAATCCTGTGGAACGGTGGTGTCTGAGTGGTTGGTGGAAGGAGAAGCAACTGTTCCTGTAGGCAGGGTCTAAGTTATGTAGTGCCTTGAATGTGTGTGTGAGGAGTTTGAACTGAGACTATTTGTGTATCAGAAGCCAGTGAAGTTCCCTGAGGTGTGATGTGAGTTTTGTGTGGGAGGTTGAGGAGGAGTCTGGCTGCCAGGTTCTGTATGGTTTCTAGGCTTCTAGTGAGTTGGTTGGTGATCGCAGCATAGAGGGTGTTCCCGTAGTCCAACTTGCTGGTGACTAGGGCATATGTGACAGTTTATCTAGTGTTGTTTGGGAACCATTTGAAGATCTCCCTCAGCATCTTTAGGGTGTGGAAGCAGGATGCCCTGATGGCGTTGACTTGTACAATCATGTCCAGTTTGTTGTTAATGAATATTCTGAGGTTCCTGGCATAGGTGCTGGGTATGAATGTGCATCTGTGTCCAAGTTCTGCCAGCCATGAGTTGGAGTTTTATGGTGAGTTGTTCTTGCTGATGATCACTACTTCTGTCTTGTCGGTGTTAAGCCTAAGACAGTTGGCTTTCATCCAGTCAGTTACTTCAGTCATGCAGGTGGTGAACTTGTTTCTTCTGATAGAGGTCTTATCCGAGAGGGAGAGTATGAGTTGCGCATCGATGGCGCAGGTTGTTGATGTAATGTCCATGGATGACGTTGGTCAGAAGGATCATGTATGTGTTAAAGAGGGTGGCGGTGAGTGATGAACCTTGAGGAACTCCACAGATGAGTTAGCAACCCTCTGAGGAGTAAGGCACCAGACTGACAGCTTGTCTGTACAGTAAATACAGGGTGGTGTGACTTATCAGTTATCTGGAATAACCTACAACCATCAAACATTTATGTACCAGAAATTGCAAGAAGTTTGTATAACTTCAAAAGTCCTACCATCCAGTATTTGCATGCTTTCCTAACAATGATGGTGCTTCAAACGTGAGGGTGTGTTTATCGTAAAGGACAGAAAAGGGCAAAAACATTAACCATGCCAAGTGTCATTTTGAAGAGTACAAACTGCTGCACATTCCCAGTTAGGCACTTGTTTTAGTAGCCACCCATGGAACCCTATTAACATCAGACGTTTCAGAAAATTAGATACCACAGGGAACCCAAGATGGTGTGGTGTATGTCGATTTCACCACATTTTGTTGTCCAGAATACCCTACAAACATCAAACTTTTCCTAAGAAAATATAATTTCATCATATATATGTGCATGAATATACAAGAATTTGTGGCCTCCTGCAAAAAATCCTGCAATCCAGCATTTCCACACTTTTCCTGCTGTGAGTGTTGGCTTATCATACACCATAGAAACAGACCAAAATCATGTGCTTTGTGTTGGTTAATGTTGCTGAGTTGCAGAAATGAGGGATGGATCCTATCAAGGGGAATTCTTGTCCTTATAAAGTATAGGATTCAGTGGAAAAGATAATTCAGAAAATGAGCACATAAAACAATAAGGTGAAAATAAAAAGCAAAAGAAATATATTTGAAATGATATTGAATATGTGTTAGCGAGTACCAATATCGATAGTGACATAGCTAATAAAGGAGATGTGTCAGTTCTAGTTGTAAGCTATATTGAAGCAGATGGATGGCAAATGACTTAAATAAAGTAGTATTTCAGAAGGACTGTGACGAAACAGGCATGCAGAGTTTTTCCTGCCAGCTTATCCCCACCGAAAATTTCCCCTCCTGTGCCCCCCATGTGAACATACACCATGGCAGGTTTAGGTGGAGAAAGAAATAGCAGCAGAGAGAAGCAGTGATATAAGGGCACTCAGTAAAAAAAGAAAAGAAAGAAAGCTGGGGCAGACCCCATAAAAATGTGAAGTAAACCATGGGAAAGAAAAATAATTTTTAAAAAGCAAAAATAACTAGGTTTAGAGACACATTCATAAAATGAAAAAACCTGATGAGAGATTTGGAACACAGGGCCAATAAATTAGGTCTGCAGTACCATGGAGATGATTGCAAAAGTTATAATTCCTGGGGCAGATTTACAAGCCCCTTGCGACACATTTGCGCCGCCGTTGCGTCACTTCTGTGACGCAGCGGCGGCGTAAACCATGCGCACGTTGCGACTTATTTACAACGTGACGCATCTAGGGAGATGCGTCATGTTGTAAAGCCCTGCGCCACATTAAAAATGCGTCAGGTTTAATGTATGCAGGGTGGGCGGTCCGTCGGAAAAAGCCTCGTAAAAGTGACGCAGTGAAATCTACAAGATTTCACTGAGTCACTTTTCAGAGGCCGCTGCGACAAAACCTTACGCCTGCTTGAAGCAGGCGTAAGGAGTGGCGCAGCACGTTAGGTATGGGCGGTTCCTGAACATTGCTAGAGTTGCGTCGCGCTTGCGACACGACTCCAGCAATGCGCCGCCCTTACGCCATCAGATGCGACACGCATCTGTCTATCCCTGCGCCACGGTGCGCCGCATTGTAAATGCGACGCATCCGTGGTGGTGCAAGGGTAGAATTGCGTGTTGCATCGGTACTGGCGCATCCCTGCTAATATGCAGGGATGCGCCAGTCCTTGTAAATCTGCCCCCCTCTGTTTCTGGGTGGTGGCCTGCCTAGATGGCCATTCAGCCCACCTTCACCTCCCACTAGGCGAGGGTTGGTAAATGGCTGCAGAAAGCAACAAATAGAGAAAAACAAAACAAAGATCACGTGGAGATTGATGGAAGGATTGACACAAGGAGGCAAGAAAAAGGAGCATAGGCCTTGGGATGCTCACAAGTGTAGTGTGTGTGTTAGACCTGTCAGCCTTAGCGTGTTAGACCTGTCAGCCTTCGGGTGGTCTTTACTCAAACTTTTTTCCTTCACCCCTCCTATTTTTGCTGATCTCGTTTGTGCTGGTCTTAGGACTCTGCACACTTTACCACTGCTAACCAGTGCTAAAGTGCTTGTGCTCTCTCACTAAAATGTGGTGGAAATAGTTTATACCCAATTGGCACGTACCCAGGGCCTGTAAATTAAATGCTACTAATGGGTCTGCAGCACTTATTGTGTTAGCCACTTACGTAGCCCTTTAATTATGCCTCAGGTCTACCATTGCAGCCTGCGTGTGCAGTTTTAAACTGCTGTTACAATCTGGCAAAAATAAACCTTTGTAACATAGAATAATCAACCTCTTGCCACTGCTATATATATATATTATCATTGGATTGTATCTAGCCTTAATGATGAATCATGCAGCTAAAGTGCTAGTTTTAAACTTGTAGATATTTCATGTTTTTACATGTTTAGCATGTTATTTGTTATGTCATTTTTTTTGGTATCCACCTTGTTATTATGTGGTTTTAATACCCTGATTGTGTAATGATTGCCATCATCTGTTGGTATTTGGTGTGTGTTATGATCATTGATGTCACCTTTGTCTAGGAGGTTTCTATACCCAATTGATTAGCATAAGATCATATTCAACTTTTTATTCATTCTCAAAGATTCAATAAAGTATGTATATTTTTTCACATGTTCTGTTGGCCTACATCTTTATATTGTATAGTTATTCTCTATAGGTTGCCAAGGGGCTATTTTTTCACATTGAAAAAGAAACCTTTTGCCAGGCCCAAAACTTCCTTTTAAATACATATAGGTCACCCCTTAGGTAGGCCCTGAACAACCCAGATGGCAAGGTACAGTGCATTTTTAAAGGTTTGACATGTACTTTTATGTTTTACATATTCTGGTAGTGGAAAACTCTCAAATCTGTTTTTCACTACTGCAAGGCCTACTTCTCCCATAGGATAACATCGGAGTTGTCTTATTACATGTAAGAAGCTGTAACTTCTAAATGGGAACAGGTCATCAGTTCTTGTTTGGTGTCTTTGGAATTGTAATGAAAAACCTTCTCTTATGGTAAAGTCGAATTTTAAATTACAATCTTGAAAATGCCACTTTTAAAAAGTTACTGCCACAAGTGCCTTAATTCGCGCACCCAGCTGCTGCACTGCTTGAAGAAGAAAGATACCAAAGTGAACCATATCATCCATAGTAATCCAATTAATCCATGGTGAACCATCCGGTAAACTATATATTAATCCATATCTTCATGTAATTATAGAATCACTCCGGAGACAGCAATTTGACCAGAATGCTTTATTCGTGCATATTCAAATGCCTTCTGTCGCCCATCCAGGCTTTTACATTGGCACGTGCTGTAAATCAAATTTCGACGTAGACACATATAATAACCCAATGCATTTCGAACTACTTTGTTCTTCGTCAGGGGTTTGCTGTAAAAAAATCAAAAACAGCTACTTAACCGACCGTTCAAGCATAGACTCACTGAATGCTCTCTAAAGATATTGTCGAACCTTGCTACTACCCAAACTTAACCTCCCTTGATCTGCCATACTTTGTATCACCTCCCGATTGCCATAAACATAAAAAGAGAAAAAATATCACTAGCCCTCCCCAGTTTACCCACTACATAAAAATAACAGTTCCCCTTTACCTTAAAAGCGCCGAGTCCGGCATGCTCAACCTTTCCGTACCACGATGTTAGTTGAAAAATCAACACCATTCTGCCTCCCCCATGGACTCTACTTATATCCGGCTCTCGCACGTGTGCCTAATCCCATTGCTAAATTGGAACAGAACCCTTACACCAAAATCACTTGTGCGTACACATTAACCAAAACATATTCCTACCAGTCCCATAATGCACTTCGCCCACTATCAGAAACAAAGAAACCACCCAAACTAATTCCCCCATGTAATTAAAGAACGCTCTCTACACGTGCATGTAAAACATAAGCATCAGAAATGAACATAAAAATTCTACATGACATAAATCAGACATTGCATTGCCGTGACCTAAACAGGTAATAAAAACCATGAGTGTACTGATAATACAAAAATAATCGTCATGATGTTAATCCAAATGCAAGTTCATCAAATGTGAGGCTACCCTCGTGTTCTTGGTTCAGTCATCACTGTCTCCGAGGTGATGCTTTTCAAGTAATCGAGTTCATTTCATTACTTGAAAAGCATCACCTCGGAGACAGTGATATAACATAAAATTTCGAGCGTTCTATGGATGTCATTGAACATTAGCGGACAGAAGAGTTAACTGAACCAAGAACACGAGGGTAGCCTCACATTTGATTTTTTGGTTAATGTGTACGCACAAGTGATTTTGGTGTAAGGGTTCTGTTCCAATTTAGCAATGGGATTAGGCACACGTGCGAGAGCCGGATATAAGTAGAGTCCATGGGGGAGGCAGAATGGTGTTGATTTTTCAACTAACATCGTGGTACGGAAAGGTTGAGCATGCCGGACTCGGCGCTTTTAAGGTAAAGGGGAACTGTTATTTTTATGTAGTGGGTAAACTGGGGAGGGCTAGTGATATTTTTTCTTTTTATGTTTATGGCGATCGGGAGGTGATACAAAGTATGGCAGATCAAGGGAGGTTAAGTTTGGGTAGTAGCAAGGTTCGATAATATCTTTAGAGAGCATTCAGTGAGTCTATGCTTGAACGGTCGGTTAAGTAGCTGTTTTTGATTTTTTTACAGCAAACCCCTGACGAAGAACAAAGTAGTTCGAAATGCATTGGGTTATTATATGTGTCTACATCGAAATTTGATTTACAGCACGTGCCAATGTAAAAGCCTGGATGGGCGACAGAAGGCATTTGAATATGCACGAATAAAGCATTCTGGTCAAATTGCTGTCTCCGGAGTGATTCTATAATTACATGAAGATATGGATTAATATATAGTTTACCGGATGGTTCACCATGGATTAATTGGATTACTATGGATGATATGGTTCACTTTGGTATCTTTCTTCTTCAAGCAGTGCAGCAGCTGGGTGCGCGAATTAAGGCACTTGTGGCAGTATCTATGATATGCTGTGGTGGGATGATACACGGCGCTGTTTTGCACGCATTCATTTGGCAATTAGCAAAAACTCAAAAGGTACAAGGGAAGGAATGCAGTCGCTATTATTTCTTTTACTTTTAAAAAGTTGAAATTTTTCTACTTTAGCCATTTAGTACCTGCAGCCTGTTTCTGGATCACATGACTGTGTTTTGCTTACAGTTGGGCGATTCCTCCTAGACAGCCACACACAGTAGAGAGCTTAGGTGTGCTGGATGGGATATCATTGTCAAGATGGAGGGTGGAGTTGGCACAGCCCTTACACTTGAATAGGCTGTGTCCTGCCTCCACACAAAGGACTGCTTAACCTCTATAGTTATTCTGGAGGCAGGATAGAGGAGGCAGGAAACATATGCATTTCAAAGAAAAACATCTAGAAGCTTCTCCGACTTCAAATGAGGCTTCTAGTATAAATATTGGACCTCAGACATCAACTCTTCAGTACACTGCTGTGCTGCTGAAACGACTGCCACTCTGCTGATGTACTGCCCTGCTGGACTGCTGCCTTGCTGGACTTCTGCCTCGCTGGATTGCTGCCCTGCTGCTCTCCTGCCTGAGTCAAAGGGATTAGAACTCTGGACTCCCAGAGTGACTCAAAGGACAGGTCTGCTGACCTCCTGTTCAGAGTCACAGGGACATAATAGGCTCACTACCCCCTGAACCAGCACCCCCAAGTAGTGCACCTCAGGTCATGGACCTTGGTGTGGCCTCAGAGTGATTGGATTGAAGCTTTTGTGCTCTTTGCAAACGTGAACGGGCCCTTTGGTGCCACAACCCTATTGCTCGCACTGTCCACCAATGAGAAGTTCTGTCAACCTGACTCTTCGCCCTACAGCATCGACCTCTCGCGGGGAGCGCCGCTGCAAAGCACCAGACTGAACATTTGCAATGGCAACAGGATCTTCACACTCCAATGACGCCCGTCCTCGGCGACATGCCTGCTCTTCATACTACATCAACGACTGTCCGCAACGCTTCACTTCTCCCTGCGGCTACCTCCACTATGAACAGAACTCTTTGCGCTGGACTGAGAAGGTAACTTTTCAGTGAAACTAATCTGGTCCCTGTATATGACCTGTCCTCCATCGCAATCAGCCTGAACATGTGACTTTCTCCTGGTCTTGCACGATCAGATAGACGCAAGTCATGCTATAGACTTTTTGGTGCTATTTTCACATAAATCTTTAAAATGCATATCTCTGGTTCTACTGATTGGACTTTTGTTGTTTTGGTCTTGTTTTATTTATTAAAATGTACTATATATTATTCTAAATTGGTGTGAGACTGTGTTTTTACTTTATTACTGTTTAAAATGCTTCATAAATACTTTACTGAATCGAAGAGAACTAGCTACTGGGTAGAAGCTCCTAGTGTGTGTTTGTTTCAAGAGAAAAAACATTTGTTTTTAAGAAGACCCACTCCCACCAACCTAGTTGGTGGCATGCTTCATCATTGGGTCCCACCCAAGGCACCGAGTGTACCTTGGGTGTGCTTCAACGCCTGGTTACAGCGGAGCAGGTTTTGAAACGTGGGTGTGCAGTGAAGGTGAGTTGTATGTGAATTAAAAAACTGTCCGCAGGGTCCCAGAATTCAAAAGACTATTTTAATGTTGGGCCCTTGGCAGTGGTTAAAAACTGAGAAGTGGATATCTCCATTGATATGATAAGGTTTTTGGTAAAGCTTTGTAAAGTGTTCCTGAATCCACAAAGAGGAGAATTTAGACGCACATTCAGCAAAGCATAAATGCTAGAAGGGTCACAAATTGAAGTATAGATGAAATATGAAAAAAATTATACCATGTGCGATTACATACTAAAGAACAACTGCCGACTAGAAGGAAGGAGGGAGTGGCAAAAAGTGGTGGACGAAGCAGAATAGCTCCATCTACACCATCTGAACAATTTATTTAGTCCACTTTTCAGCCTGAAGCTGTATCTGGTGTCAGCAATATTGATGCATCTGCACCACTGCAAAATAAAAAAAAACGGTTACAGCATTATTAATTTAATTTTGAAATAAATATATATTTAATTTAAACATATTAAATTAACATTGTTTTTCTGACGTTTAAATGATAAAATAATATTTTTAAAAATTGCACCTAAAGTAAAAAATATATTTTGATTATATATTAATAATTATTAAAAGTGATGTATAAAATTAAATGAAACTAATTGAAATATATTTTAATTAAAATTAATGTCACATTCATTTTTAAATTAAAAAAAGGTTATTAAAACATGTTAAAATAAAATACAAAATATGTTTTATTTTTAGACAGAATTTATTTTAACACTATTTCCTATAGGCTTTTATTTTATGTCCCTACTGCCGTTATATTCCATGGTAGGGTGTTGCAGTATCATTGGTTGGCCAGGAGGTACTGGACTTACTACTTCTCCTTTTCAGCAGTAGTAAGTTTAGATTTATAAAGTTGGCTGCACCTTTGACGCGGTGGAGATGTGAAAGTCTACACTTTTGAGTAACTTTACACTCAGATTTTGTGACTAGCCCAAAGTAGCAAAGTTACTCAAAGTTTAAAGCTAAATTTACTACTAGTAAATTTACCCATGTAGATTTACCTTTGTAAATAGATCTCATAGTGTTTGTAACTCATTAATTGGGAGTTGTGATTAAGAAATCGTTATTTTCACGTGCTATTTAGCGAGTCAGTATTTTGTCATTTTGGTATTCTGTTTTTTATAAAGCCTTACTTTTCAAACTTTACTACATCATTTAGGGCCAGATGTATGACTGTTTTGTGAGTCGCACATCGGTCGCAAACGCGTAAGCGAATGCAAAATGGGCCATACACTATGTACGAAACCCATTCGCTAACCCAAAATTGCGATATGACTGAATTGCGACTTAAAAAAATGTGACTCAAAATAGCGAGTCGGTATTAGGGAATCACTGATACTGACTTGCTAACTGGATATGTAAGGCTGTTGTAAATAGCGAATAGCTGCTATTTCGCCCGTTTGCACATGCAATTTACCACCAATTCAACCAGGTGGTAAATGGGTGCAAACTTTAAAAGCAGACCAGGAATGCATCATGGTTTTCCACAATGGCTACTGTACCTGATAGCAAGGAGGATGTGCATACTGGCCCTGCAGCAGAGAAGGAGGTGGAGACAAGAAAGGATTTTTTTGTGGCAGGCTGACCCGTTTCCAAAAAACAGAGGAGGAATATATGACCAGCACAGACTAAGTAGCACCGTCATCCTGGATATAACTGAGCTGTTAAGGCCACATTTAGAAAGCAGGACTCTGCGCAGAAATTCTATCCCAACCCATGTGCAGGTGTGCTCATTACACTTATTAGCCAGTGGAATTTACCAGGATGTGATAGCTGTTGCAGGAGGGGTCTCTCAACGTGCACTTTCATATTTCTTTATGAGATTCCTAGATTCCATGCTCATCTACATCCACCGCTACATATACCTGCCCAGGAATGCACAGTAAATACTAAGTACTAAAATTTATTTTTACAGGATAGCCAATTTCCCCCATGTCATAGGGTGTATGGATGGGACACATGTAGCCATAGGTCCACCATCCTACATTGAATATCTATTTAGGAGTGATCACTTTATTTGATAGCACGGAAGTTGCAGGGGACCCTATGGCATTGGTTCTTCTTGACGCCGAGAAGGCCTTTGATAGGGTCTCCTGGCAATTTTTGTGGGCCGCTATGTCCAGGGTTGGAATTAAAAAGGGGTTTATCCAGGCAGTGCAAAAACTATATGTTAACCCTAGGGCCATGGTAATGGTGAATGGTAGCCTCACCAAAGAGCTGATCATTTCTCGAGGAACACGACAAGGGTGCCCATGCTCGCCATTGCTCTTCGCGATCTATATTGATCCCTTCATTCGCAGACTGGAAGGAAACAGAGAAATACTACCGATTTTGTCACAGGAATATCCGACCAAGACCTTGGCATACGCCGATGACATAGCTCTCGTGACAGCTGATCCTAACACAGCTATGTCTGTTATTGAAAGTGAGGCCAACAAATTTGGGCTAGTATCCGGATACGCACTCAATCAGGGGAAAACACAGGTCGTTCTAAACAATAAAAGTGAGATGCGCGACCCCCGAGTGGTGGATAAGGCTACATACTTAGGTATCTGCATTACATCTAATCTTGAGAATATGGTGGACCTAAACATGAAGCCAATGCTGGGCTCAATGCAGAAAGATCTCCGTCGCCTAGACAATCTACATTTATCTTTAATTGGTAGGGCTAATGCCTTGAAAATGGTTTTTTTCCCTAAAATGTTATATTTATTTAGAGCAATATGCTTAGAATTTTCGGATCAATGGTTCAAATCTATGGAGCGCACTTTTTCAAGTTTTATCTGGGCATACTCGCAACCCCGGCGAGCGTATAAACTTCTGACCCTTTCAAAGGGAAGAGGAGGATTAGCTCTCCCAAACCTTAAAGCATACTATTGGGCATCTGTGTTGCTCTATAGCAGTGAGCTATTACAGATTACCGGGATAGAAATGATACTCGGGGATGGTTTGCCATCTATCTTTCAGCTAATTTTGGGCAGTAAAAGTAGTGGATATCTCTGGCGACATTTACATGATAGCTACCATAAAAAAGTGAAATTTAAAACACTGATTAGTGGGTTTAAGGCTTGGAAGGCTGTAAGAAGAATGCTGGGTATAGGGCGTATATCATTTTATACCCCCCTAAGGGATAACCCAGCGTTGCCGGAAATTTTTAAAGATAACTGCATTAACAAATGGAATGCAGCTGGAATAACTCATATAGGGTGCCTCCTTTCCCCTGCAGGGATACAATCCTTTGAAGAATTAAAGAAAAACTTTCAACTGGACTGGCGGGATTTTTTTTAAATATCTTCAAATCAGAGACTTTTTATTACGAAGGGTGGGGGAAGGACTTTGCCTGAAAAAATAACCCTAGTGGAAACATTAATTCACATAAAAAAAAGTACTATTGGGGGAATATATTCCCTTTTAAATACACTGTTTCCGGATGATCTGGAGAAAACGTCACAGAAGTGGCAGGGGAAAATTGGTACAACTATGGATGAATTCAACTATGCCTATTTAATGTCTCAAACAATTTTAATGTCCACAAAACTTCAAACACAGTTTTATAAAACATGTTTTTTCTTATACTACACTCCAGATAAAATCGCCAAATGGGGGAGTGGTAAGGGGACATGCTGCCCTAGATGTATGCTATCTAATGCTGATTGTGTACATATTTTCTCTACTTGTGATGGATTGACTTCTTTAAAGCAAAACATTGAGAAATTCTTGTCCGTCGTATTGCAAAGTGATATAGCTTTATCTAGTGATATTATTCTCCTGGGGGCCACAGATCCGAGTAATCCCAGAACTGGTCATAAACTTACTTTTATCGCCATGGCAGTGTTAAGAATGTGTATAGCCTCGGCTTGGCTGGATCCTATTGCACCGTCCTTTCATCAGTGGCTAGCTAGATTTCTGGCAATCTCTAATCTGGAAGCTGCTATTTATAAACGGAAAGGCAGGAAACGGCGTAAAAGGGGGTTGAGAGTCTGGTATCCTCTAATAGAATGGTGTCAAGCCCAAAGCAATATCTAGTGGTATATCATGAAGAACATTTAACTATATGGTATGTTGCAAGATTATTTAATGCTGGGGGTAATGTAATGTGATTATGAAATTATGAAATAATGAGATTATAAAATTGTATTTTTGCTTGTCTGATCTGGGAGGGTGGGGGGTGGGTCTGGGGGAGTGTTAAATTGTTGGAAAAAACCAAATAAAGATATTTAAAAAAAAAAAAAAGAATATCTATTTAGGAACCGGACAAATACACATTCCCTGAACATTCAGGTTGTATGCAATGCCGAAAACATAATAACTGATATAGCGGCAAACTTTCCTGGAAGCACCCATGATTCCTACATGTTTAGGCACAGCAGCATTTACAGACGACTTGAAACTGGGGATTTTGATGATGGATATATATTAGGTATTGAAAATACATGTTCACATGATTATGTAGTTGCACAATACGCACAATAAGTAAGTTGCCTCAGACAAATGTATATGTTTCAGGTGACAGTGCATACGCCCTAAGCCCATGGATCCTCACACCCTACCCCTCTGCCAACAACCAGAATGAAAGGAGATACAACTCAACACATCGTCGTGTCAGGACTGCGATATAGTGCACATTTGGCCTGCTGAAATCCAGGTTTTGCTGCCTGCAATATGCACAAGAGATTGCCTGTAAGATGGTAGCAACATGTGCCATACTACACAACATTGCCTGCAGCAGGGGACTACACATTGTCGTGTCTGATTCTGATTCTGAGGATGAATAACACAAACCCCCAGTTCAGCTGCCAGCAGAGGAGAGCAGAGCAGTGGATGGGAGGAGGCACAGGGACCACATTGCTACATAGTACTTTGCAAGGTCAGTCATGGTCATATCAACATGATGAATGAAAATGCTTACACAATAGTTTAAATGACGCATGTGAACAAACCTTCATTGTCAGGTATCAGGAAACTGTTTCAAAATAATCAGTTTAGCACATCAATGTATGCAACATACCTCAACATGTTGGTTGGTTACATCACCAACCTGACATTAAACAAACAATGACCTTCCAGGATCCTTAACCCTCAATTTTTCTTTCTTTTGTGCATCCAGTATGGGAGGCACTATCATGTGGAGGTGCAGGAGTATGGCTAGTACTGCATCGCAGCACTCGGACATCAGTGACAGGGAGGTTGCTGACACTCGGCCTAACCTCACTATCAGGTTGGCGTTCAACACCCCCACTTGCTAGTTGTGCTCTCTGTATGGCCTCCACTGCAGTGGTAATCTGGACAAGGCCCCTTGCCACATCCCCACTGAAGTCCCCCATTTCGGTCTGTAGGATCACAGTGTGCTTGGATAAGGCTGAGGTGGCATGTGCAGCACGTCCAATGGACCTTGTTAAGGCAGCCATACGCACATCACTGCTCTTCTCTCTGTGCCTGCAGTTGTTACTGTCCTCTGCCGATTGTGTGCATAGTTTCTCAATGCTATCAGTTAGCATGTCCATTTTAGTGGCCTCTGTATTGAATCCCAGTGACATAGCATGCTGAATGTTATGTAATTTACGGTTCACCACTTTAATTTGTTTGTGCTGCAGGCCTTGAATATGCAGCATGGATGCCTCTTGTTCTGCAGTTGGCTGGGAGACACAAGGCACATGCACATGAGGTCTATCATATGGGCATGCACTGCAGTATGCTGGTGTTGTGAGCTGGCAACTTGGGGCTGGAAGGTGTTGGGCAGCTGGATGGCTTCCTCTTCCTCACATGATGGTGGCTTTGGGGAGAATGATGCACCGCTGGAGAGGGAAAGAGGTGGTGTGAGAACACTATCCCCCAATACTGATCCTTCCTGATCCATTTGGACCGTTCATCCACCTCACCAGTTGGACATTCTATTTCTTCATCAGGTGCATCTACCAGAACAATGAACACGCTATTAATTTCATTGTTTGGGGACCCCATTTAAGTTGCACACAATTTTCAGAATAAGTGTCTGACACTTAGTGCACCTTGTAATTATTTGAATACAAGTCCCATGATGCACCATGAGGGCTACGTTTGCCATGTAATGGTGCCATACTGATCTGCCTGTCTCAGTTCTAGGATCACATGCATTTGCCATACAGTGAGACAGGGGTACACTTACCTTGCAATTGTGCAGCTGCTGACGTGTCAAGGCTACCAAATCCAACAACTACCTCTCGCTCCAGGGTTATCTCCACTATTGCCTTTAGTGTTGTGTGTGTGGGTATGGTTGATGGACCACCTCCTGTTGCCCGGGACTCACTCAGGCGGTTGGCCACATATTCTTTGGTGTGAGACCAAAGGTCGTACTACCTCTTCCTTATTTCTTCGACCAAGCGCTGTGCAACACTGGTAGCATTTATTTTCAGCTGCATGTCCTTCCATATCTTGCGTTTCTGGGTCTCAGGCACGCTCATGGATGCACGACCAAACAGATGCTCATGGATGTTGCAGCACTCCTCTGTCAGTATCTCCAGTTCTTTTTCAGAGAACTTCAGTTTGTGCTTCCTTAATCCTGCCTCCTTCTGTGGCTGTTAGCTGGACATTCCAGTGCAAAATTGTACTGCTTGCAGCACTTCTCAGCTCACTAGTGTTGTGCAGCAGTTCTCACCTCCAAACTGTGCTTGCTCTTCTGGCTTCTCCTGGGCAGCACAGCCTGTGCCTGGGGTCCACGACCCAGGAAGCCATGACCTAGAAAGCAGAAAATGCATTTTTTTCACCCTACTCGTAATTTGCAACCGCATTCTCAATTTGCGATTGCGTTCACAAATTGCGACCAAATAGGTAATTGCAATTCTCTATTTAGAGAAGCAACTCATTACTGAATCTCTATTTCTGGCCATCCTGCCAACGTACATCCCATTTTGTGATTTCTTAATTGCAAATCGCAAAGATTCGCAATTAGGGAATCTTAAAATGGCTCTTTCGTACATCTGGCCCTTAAATCTATTTTACCGGTCTCAAGTCAGTTTGCAACCAACTACCAAGTCTCAAAATGTTCGTACATCTAGCCCAAAGATGTGGGCAATATACATCCTAGCAGTACCCCTATGACTGCACACGGAACAGTCATATGCTAAATATTTTAGAACAGCTTACATATAAAAGATTTAGCTACAACTGAGCAATGATTTAATGATTTATTTCTTAGAAATGCGTTCTAAAAGACACATGTAATTAGGTTTTGGGAGCTGCAATGGAGAGAGTTGTATTTTTATTAAAGTAGTGCCCTATTAAAGAGCTCTTGATGAAATCAACAGATTTCTCAATGAGTTGAAAGTGCAGACTTTCTTAAGAGTTCATCAAATGAATTACATTGATCACAAATTTTAGAAAAAATATTTAATTAAGCTGTCACCAAGCAACAGTAAATGCTCATGGAGATATAGTTAGCCATATCTAGATTTGCATTGTACTTATGAAAAAGCAGTGGTTAAATCACTTACTCATGTTTCAAGCCTGCCTGTTTTATAGTCATCTTGGGAAGAATGATTATTGCATTTTATCTCAGGTAATTCGTCTGTAAAAAGCAAAGTATGTGCTTGGACAGTAAATGCTGTGAATATAATTGTAAGATGGTAATGCAAAAATGTTTTTGTGTCTTATGGTTGAAGTAAAATAGTATGCTTTTATGAAGGTCAAGCTTGGCCAATACAATATATTTGTTTACCTTTGAATAGGAACAAAGTAAATCGTAAGCACGTCTCTGTGCGTTGGTCTTACCAGGACGTTCTGATAAATATCAGAACAAAACACAGAAAGAGCCAACAGAGTGGTGCTTCAATTATTTTTAGACAATGAGAAGACAGTTGATTTCATCAAGTTCAATAGAAATATTATTCCAGATTTCACATGCTCTTATTGCAATTCTCCAATCTCTTTTAGTGGTTAATTTAAAGGGTGGAGTGGCCAGAAAATCAAAAACCCTTTTGGAGGATAAGGAAATTTGCCTATCCTAGTGCCCCCTTTAAGGCAAGTAGATATTAGCCCGGAGTAAGAGTGTATTTATTAAGGAATCATTTCATGTCAACGTGCTCACTATGGTTGTCCTACCAAAATATAGAGAGTTAAATATTGTTCTATAAATATATTGACTCCAGAATATTGATAACCATAATACTGTGAAGGTAAGTATGTTTTATAATGAATAGGTATCTATATCTTCAAGGTATATTATACAGATGTGGAGTTAAGAATAGTAAACCTATGCTTACCTACATGTATTTACCTTCACAATATTGTTGTAGTCAATAGTCTATTTTTGTAGGGCAATCATTTTTATTGTTTATATTCTTACATGCAATCCTCTCTGTGTTTCTTCAGATCAGTAGGTAAAGAAGCTAATCATTAAGAAAGTGCAATATAGTGGTTATGTTGTAAATGGGATGTCAGAGACAGAATAATGGATGCAGCAGAAGACAAATCCATGTACTACAGTGAATCCCAAACTTATAGACCCAATTTTAAAAATAAACAAGGATTGCAGAACGAATGGGTCTGGCACTGTCTGTTTGTATTTTGGCTTTGACTATGTTTTTTTTTGTTTGATCATAGTAGTAGCAAAACTTTATTGTTGGAAAGACTCCTGTGCGCTCATCAACCTAAAAACAAAACATTGGATAAAAGCAAAAATATGTTTTTAATCTCCGAAAGCACACATTGCCATAGTTGTCCCTGGCACTTAAGGGAACTACTTTGGGCCCGATTACGAGTTTGGTGGTGCGGCAGCAGAACCGCACGCCAAACCTGCGTGAGAACCGCCTGCCGTATTATGATTTTTAGTCACTGGCGGGAGGTTCCTTTGGCATTCCCACAGAGGTGTCTATAAAATAGGCAAAAGACACACAGATGATGGATGGAATGCAGAGCAAATCAAACATTCACCCCCAGTAAATAGATCTGGGTTAAATCCATTGTTCGTTTGCTCACCATGCCACCCTAGTTTAGAACCAGCCATATGCAAATCAGTCTTGACCCTGTGCCTCATGGGAACAGTCTAGACCGATCTGCCAAGCCCGGTCCTCCCTGGACTCGAAACAAGCACCACAATGGGAAGTCCATGTCGTGCTGGAACTGGGGATGCATCCACATGGAGTGATTCACAAGGTGGGGGCTGAAGAGCCCCCTTTCTTTCCTCACTGCCACTGTTTTCATGGAGGAAAGACCTCCATGAAATCAGTGGCGGTGAGGAAAGTCGTAATATGCTTGGCGGGACAGCGGCGGTCCTGCCAAGCATATTACTGCCTCAAGACCGCCGCCCCACTGGCAGAGTAAGCAGTCCCAGGGCCAAACGACCGCCAAGGTCGTGATGTGGTGGTAGGAAGACCACGTCCACTGCCCCACCACGAGTCTGGAAATCCAAGGACCGCCAGACTCTTTATTAGGCCCTTAGAGTTTGGATGTGTTCCATGTAAAAAGGCAAAATTCCATCATGCACAGTGAAGATAGCCAATGGCTTAAGTGTGCTGACCCACTGCCCCATGCTATAAGCTGTAGTGAGAGGAAGAAAAATGTGAATGGCACACCAACATGAGCAAGTCTGGATAGAAGTGTATTATTCTTATAATTTAGAAAAGTCAAAAGGTCTTGGCTGAAGTCAGACCAAACAAACACCAGTCTAAAAGATTTAACAAATGGGACCTTATAGGAATCTCGAAAGTGGGAGATCTATGGGCAAGAGGGGAAGGGGTCCCCTTTGCTAACCTACAGCGGGAATACACTCTTGCAGTGACAAGAAACGTTCCAATACCTACAGTTGAAGCATGCTCTTATGGCAGCCATTCCACAGGGAAGTGCCCTCCCTGAAGCCTCCCCATTAGAGGATAGACTCTGCACAGACTACATGGAGCGTAGGGTAATCTTCCTTACCAATCAAAAAATAATACATAACTCCTCTGACCCCCTACAAAGACTTCATGAACACGGCAAAAAGTCCTAGGGGAGCTGGAAGATGAGGACTGGCAGGAAGCCCTTGGCTCCCCGAAAGAAGTGGCCATATGCTCGAAATTACAACTAATCCAACTCAGAATTCTGAATAGATCCTACCTCCCTAGAGGTACTTTGGTCAAAATGGGCAGGGAGGATACCGCGGCATGTCAACAACTATGAGGCCAGGAAGGCACATTTTATCACCTACTATGGGAATGTCCAAAGATCAGATCATATTGGGAGGCTGTGATGACCATAATGACAGAGGTGTGTGGAGCGGACTTACGGCCCAAGCCAAAATGGTGTCTCCTCAACATATGGAAGGCGACTGATCTAATTCGCACAGATCAAATATGGGTAACACTAGGAATGATCACAGCGAAGCGCAACGTTGCTAGACATGCAAAAAAGACTCGGACTGGTGCATGATCACCGAAAGGGCAGTATTTGAAAGTATGGGCTGCCCCAGGAAATGTAAACAGATCTGGGGTAAATGGAACACTCATAGGGGGGGTATCTGCACGAGACCCTCTATGCGCCCGGACGGAGCCGCCACGGGGGGTAACTTTATTGATAACTCTGATGATGAAATTGCGGGGACGCACTAATTTTACAATTGAAATCGGTGCACTGTATTGTGACTTAAACAGTGGAAATGCATGACTGCTATGTAAAAATGAATGCATTCTTTTAGATTGTATACTCTTACAGTAAAAAGATATTTATAAAAAGAAAAAACAGTCCCCACAGAGCTAATTGAACTATGTGAAGGATTGGTAACACTTTCTATCAAACAGAACATCATTTTGATCAATTATTACAGCAGGATAACATTTTATTTTAATATGCCTGATGATAATGGTATCCTAAGTTTTCAAAAGCTCAACATTTCTTTGTTTTGTTTTAACGTCTTTTGTATTCATCTGAGTTTTTGTTTCAGCAGTTATCAACTAAATATTTGAAGACACGAAGCCTACGATTAGCATGTGCATGTACTTGTACAGTGGAGGTAGGTGAAATCGTCATCATAAATGCAGGCAGAGCACGCAAGAGTGCCCTTCATTTGTGAATATACATGTTTCTAGTCCGCCGAGGAACATGAAATGTTGCAAACTCTGTTTTTTCATTCATCTCAGGGAGCTTCAGTAGCCTCTTTCTGCACTCATGACACCTGATGCTCTCTGTGCCCTAGCTTATTGCAGGCCAAACACCGTCAGACATTGGCAAAGAACACGACAAAGTCTCTCATTATGTCTCTGCTGATGCCATTTGCATGAAGTGAAGTAAATGAAAATGCAGCATCACGGAAAGAAAAATAAATTATTAATGTCAAAATAGTTTTACATGAACAGCTGCAGCCGGGAATTGACAAAAGCGGCCCCCCTGTTGCGAAAATATGCCTCTTGTGGGTTCCGTCACTCTAGCTGATGCCTGTCATTAGCTTCGCCTCTTCCACAGTATGAAACCGGATGCGCGCGCAGGGGGCCCGCGCCATCATGAAAAGCTGACTCGGGTTTCTCTAGGATATTAAAACTGAAGCGACTATTACTACCCTGCTCGTCAGGTTTCCAACCAATTACATCCATTATTGATCAGTTCTCTGTGAGGTGAAGTAAGACAACAACAGAAAGGGCTTTGCTGCCCGGGGTAGGGTCAGTCCATGACTGAGGCATGAAAAGTTCAGTGCGCACGTGATTAGCTGCATCCTTGTTTCAACCCTCAGCACGATACAGACACCTCCAGCTGCATGACAGCAATGACTAGTGAGCAAAACAGTATCCTTGACCTTTCATAACAACGCACAGCCTCCTTTGTAACAATGCAGACTTTATCGTATTCAGTGGGGAGAGCAAAATCAGGCAAAATATTGAAAATAAAACAGAAAATCATTCAATTTCACCAATAACATCGACTTATTTACTATTCTTTCCACTGTTGCTCTCACAGAGCAAAGATGTGCAAACGACATCATCGATCAAATATCACACGCAAACGTTTTTAGGTCCAAAAAGTTGACACCAACACTGCACAAAATGGCTTCACATAGGGGAGCGCCGAACCTATGTTAACGAATGCAAAGAGAAGGTAAAAAAGTGGGAGCAGGGCAAACGCCCACCCATTGGCAGAGATACTAACATAGCATGGCCTGGCTTTACATGAAATCCTAGCGGCCAAATGAAAGGAGCGCTAGGCAATAGCCAAAATACACATAACGGGTGCCATTTCCGCTTAGGTACACGTATTATGCAATGTCCTCACTGGCAGCTGTCTGCAAATGAAAAATTGTTGTGGAGGGTGTCCCTTGCATACAAATCTAATCAAGACACCACTCATTCGACTTTGCGACGTGGCACAGTCTTTTTTGTTTTTTTTGTTTTTTAGTTTAAAAGAAAGTTTATTTTTGAAGAAATGCAACAAAACATACATAATTAATAAAAACTACAATGTGCTTATTAACAATAAATGAGTTAATGGCTTAATAAACAGTAGAAAAATCCAAACAGTTGCATGTGTGAAAAGTGTACAAGAACTATTAACAGAGGGAAAGTCAAAGTGAAATAATATAGTAGTAATATAACTATATATATACTTAAGGAGTAGGAGAGCTTAATACAATATAAAGAAATATGAGCATTTTAAGAAGTAATGGCTGTAAAATAAGTTTAGAAAAGAAAGATAAAAATACAATATATAATAGTCAGACTATTCGTGCATGGAGGTTTGGGGACTTCTTCCAACAGTGGGCGGTGTTGGGTAAATTTTCGAGCGGAAGCATCTAAGAAAGTAGTTATGGGGGACCATATATGTTCTCTTTTGATGAGTAGGGATAGAGGAGAAATGTATGCATGATCAAGTCGATGGTTGTAACAAACCCTATACCACCAAGCTTGAAAAGAAACTTGTGTGGATTATTTCCAAGTTTTTGTGATTTGTTGGAATGCAATTGCAATTAATAAATCTACAATGTCTGTATTACATGTGATGGTTTGCCAATGTTCGGAGAGGGTGCCTAAGAAAATGTTCATAGGAGAAAAGGGAAAATGAGTGTGAAAGATTGTATTGATTTGAGACCATACTTTCAACCAGAATTGGTGGGTGTAGGGACAGGAAAAGAGCATATGAAATAAATCCGCATTTAAAGCATTACATGACCAACAATTTGGGACGACTGTAGGTTTAAACTTATGAAAAGACGTTGGCGTAAACATGAGTCTATTGAATAAAAAAAAAAGTGTTTGCGTTGTACTAGCCGATCTTGAGGTCTTACGAATTTTTAGCCATAATTTATCCCAAAACTTAGTGGACCATGAAGTGTGAAAGTCTCGTTCCCACTGTAGCTCAATATTGGTTTTATTTCTGTGTTCTGGGAGTTTGGTGAGGAATTTGTAGATAGATGAAGCTCTTGATTGGGCACGTAATATGGGAAGTATATTACGTTGAGATAATAAGGGGGGTGAGATCGAAGATTGTGAAGACAAAGAAGAGAATACAGATTGAAGATTGTGAAGACAAAGAAGAGAATACAGATTGAATCAATGCCTTAAATTTATTAGAATATGATTTTGGAAGGCCATAGAGTAATTGTGCTTTAGGAAAGGTAAGAAAGGTATCATTTGAGTAAAGTTGGTGAACTCAAAGCAGACCTTTGTCTCGCCAAGTCTTTCAGACTATAGGTTTGTTGTTAATTGTTATAAAGTGATTATGCCAAATCAAAGAGTTAAGAAAGCGGTCATTATCAGAGAGGTGTGAAATAATTATGGATTGAAATAGTTTATGAGAAGTTTTATGTATAGGCGAAGATGAAAGTTGTGTCTTGTGAGTGAACGTAAGAGTTTCTTGGATTGAGAAAGGAGAAAGGAAAGAAAGCTCGATATCTTTCCATAGTGGAGATGTATCTGAAGTTGACTGATTCAAACATTTGGAGAGTTGTTTAAGAAGAAAGGCATTATGATAAGCCTGGAAATCAGGGAAATTAACACCACCGTGCGACTTATTATGTTTAAGCATAACAAGGGACATACGTGGTTTTTTTTTATTCCACAAAAAGACAGATAAAATAGAGTAAATTTTTTTGAAAAAATATGAGGGACTAGTAAGTGGGATAGCAGAAATAGTATAGAGAATAACAAGAACAAGCATCATTTTGATAGTGTCAAGTCTGCCCCACCAGGATAAATATAGAGGATGCCATTTAGAAATAGAATTAGATAGCGTGGTAAGAACTTGAGTCATATTCAGTGATAAAGTATGATTTATAGACCTAAATATTTGATTTTTTGGGAGTTCCATGCAAATTTAGTGGAAATTAAGTCTTGTCTAAAACATAAAACTTTGAGAGAAAGGATTTCGCATTTATCTGGATTTAATTTATAACCACAAAGTGAAGAAAAGGCAGTAACTTCTGCAGTGAAGGCTAGAAGAGAATGTTCTGGCTTCGATAGATATAACAAGATATCATCCCCATAGACACTCATTTTAATATGGGTTTTACCATTTTGGAAACCATGAATATTTGGGTTTTGTTTAATTTTAGCAAGAAAAGGTTCCAATGCAAGAATGAAAAGAAGTGGGGAAAGGAGGCACCCTTGGCGGACACCTCTTTGCAAAGTGAAAGAGTTGTAAATAGAATCGTTAGCAAAAATAGAAGCTTTAGGTGATGTATATAATAAAGAAATATAAGAAATAAATTTAGGTCCAAAACCAAACCAGGAAAGTGTTTGAAAAATAAAAGACCAATCCATGCGATCAAAAGCTTTCTCACCATCGAGAGAGATAGCCGTAAGTGAATGAGGATATTTGTTTGATTTATGTAAGATGTTAAAGAAAGTCCTAGTATTATCAGAGATGGATCTACCTTTAATGAAGCCAGATTGTTCTGTACAAATAATAGATGGTAAAAATGACTCTAATCAAAGTGCGAGTATTTTGGCAAATGTTTTAACATTAAACAAAGAACTATGTATATTATTAACTTTAAGGTGAACAATTAACCAATGTCCTTCATCATCTGAGTTCTCAGGTAGAAGAGAAATTTTAAGTTTCTTGTGACAAAGAATCAGTGTCCCATTTATCTTGCTTGTACCAGGAGAGGAAAAGACATTCCCCACCCATTGACATTTAAGTTTTAAAACTTCCGAAGTAACCAGATGGGACTCTTGTAAGAAAACAATATCTGCTTTGAGATTAGCTAAATGGGTAAGAACCCTTTGTCTTTTGATAGGTGTACCCAAACCTTTGACATTCCAGGAAACAACACAGAGCGTCATTTATCAAAAAATATAAGGAAAAGAGAGAAATGCACAAAAATTTACAGCAAACATGAACATAGTAAAAAATCTGCAATAATCAGAATAACCAACAACAAAGCGCTCAAATAGAGATAAGATAAGATGTGAAATAAAAGAAAATGTAATGAAAGGAAAGAAGAGAAGGATAGATAAGGGAGAAAAGGAAGGAAAAAAGGGAGAGAGAGAAAAAATATAGAAAAAATAGATATAAAGAACAATGAAACATGCCAAAGGCTCAAACATGAATGGAGGGTATTGAGGCCACAAAGAGAAGACAGAACAGCCAGCGAAACAACTCCGGGGGAAATCACGAGGAGGGAAATGTTCCAGATGAGACTATACAGTGGAGGGTGGAAACAGGGGAGATCGACACCTGGAAAAGGGAAACATAAGGAAAAAAATTAATTAAGTTCTGTCATGAAAAGCAAATGGAAACTGTAAAATTACAGTTGTCACAGTAAAAAGGTGGTATTATCAAGTAGAAGACGATCTTGTGAACTCCATAGATTCTTCTTTACAGCTGTCAAGAAAACGTTGAAATAAAGCTGGATCTTCGTAGGTGGTTGTTTTATTTTTATAAGTCACTTTAAAGAGGCAAGGGTGGATTAAACCAAATCTGGCATTTAAATCACTTAGTGCTGGTCTCATTGCTAGAAAACCTTTCCATTTGTCTGCTGTGACTTTGGCGTAGTCTTGTGAGAATAATAACTGGGAGCCTTGCCAGGAAATGCGACATTTAAATTTGACTGCCTGCAAAACTTTCAACAAGTCAGTATATTCTAGGAAGTAGAGTATTTCGCCCCTTGGTTTACATTGAGGTGATGAAGTATGTGCAGTAGGACCAAGTCTGTGTGCTCTTTGTATATTCAATGAAGGAGATTCCGGAACTTCCAGTACCTGCGGAAGAAAGGACTGGAAGAAAGATATTGGATTGGAACCTTCCAATCCCTCAGCTAAGCCATAGATTTGTAGATTATTGTGTCTACTACGATTTTCGAGATTTCCCACCTGTTTCTGGAGTTGGAGGATTTCAGCTTTCATAGGAAGAATCTGCTGTGAAGAAGCTTGTAAAGATTCGACCTGCCACTCCACTGAATTAATCTTGCTTTCAAGAGTAGATCATTTATCCTCTAGGCCTTGTAGATGAGTGTTTGTCTCCTCCATATATGGCTTGAGAGCTTGTATTTCATCTAGAAGCAACTCCAAGGAAGCGGGTGGAGGAGAGGTGGTTGGCGAAAGAGGGTCTTTTTTGGCTCACTTAGTGGAGGACAGCACTGACGAAGAAGTTGGTTTAGATGCATTTTTGCCGTTTAATAGAGGTGAAAGAGAACTAGAAGTAGGTGTAAACGTAGATGCAATGGACGAAGACTCTGCAAGATGGGGCATGGTGATTGGTGTTGAGTCATCCATTTCACTTTGTAATACTGAAAAGGGGTTAGAGGTAGGCACTGCAGTGGACTTTGGACGCAGAGTAGAGGAAGAAGATGAAGCAGTGCCTCGACCAGATTTGATTCTCCCCATAGACATGTATACTCCAACAACAAAGTGCAGTCTGTGTGAAGAAATGCAGAGAAATGCACGCAAAACAACACTGTTAGGTAGAAATAATGCAACCAGCTGAAATTCCGTAAGACTTATGTGCTAATATTAGCTGTTTCAGTGAAGTAGTACAACCAGCTGAGATTTAGCAATCCTAATGTGAGAGTGTTAGCTGTTTCCAGTGAAATTCAGGAAGTTTATCTGTTAAATATAAGAAACACTCGACATTAGATGAAGACTATGCTGAGAGGATGCATAGTAGCAGACTCGTAGTACATCCTTGCATGTTTTGTCCTTCATGAAATTACTGTTCGTGAGGAGCCGGTGCCGTGAGAAAAACGCTCTGAGTGAAACAAAATGGCGGCCGCTATCCAGTCATGGAATGCGCCGTAGGTTCACAACAAAAAGAACGAAAATGCGATCTTACCACGCTTAGCAAAAGGCATCGTTAGATACAGGAATGGTTCGGCCAGAAAGTCCTGGGGTCGGAGCAGGTGTCAGAGAGCTTCCACCGGTCGAAAGAGTCACATTCCTCGGATTGCGACGCAGAGCAGCGTCAACCAGCCACCATCTTCATCGGCGTCAAACCACACCCCCCGTGGCACAGTCTTTAGCATTGCACAACAATAGACCTTATTTATGAGAAGTGTTGCATCGCTGCAACACTTCTCAGTGCGCCCTCCTTGCGACATCATCGATGCGTCATATTTACTGTATGACGCATTATGTCTCAAGGAATGACAGATACGTCAGTATTGCTGACGTATCTGTCGGCGCAAAACTGACGCATTGCTGGAGTTGTGTCGGAAGCGTGACGCAACTCCAGCAATGCAAGGGGGAGGGCTATGATTATAGCACTGCGTCACCCTTATGCCTGCTATGAGGCAGTTGTAAGGATTTGACGCAGTGGCATCCTAGAAGTGCCACACTGAAATCTTATAGATTTCAATGCTCCACTTCTACGAGGCTTTGATGCGGGGGAACGCCCACCCTTCATACATTATACCCGACACAGGTATAATGTAGCGCAGGGCTTTACAAAGTGACGCATCTGTCTAGACGCGTCACTTCGGAAATATGGAGCAACGTGGCGCATTATTTACACCGCTGCAACGTCACAAAACGTGATGCAACGGTGGCGTAAATGTGATGCAAGGGCTCATAAAGAAGCCCCAATGTGTTTTTATTTTATGACCGCCGCCAATTACACATGAACATGCAGATATGATGGTGCACAATTTTTTACACTTCATACAACACAGTGTTGCTGATTTCCATGCAGAGCTATGCTGCATGAAATTCTGGGCTAAAATTTGCTACATTGAACTAACTCAAAAGAAGCAAACATTAATCATTGCATTTTATGCAGCAGAGGAATTAATACAACACTTCATAAACGTTGTACAAAGTACATATTCCTTTATCTATTGAGTCTTTCCCACCACCATCATAATTGTTAAACAAGCGCTTTCTCACCTTATTTCGATGTAATATTGATTATCCTATTAAAGAAAAAAAGGCTTTCAGAAGATAGAATCCGGAGTTAATTCAAAATCACCTGAGTTCGAAATTTATGATCAAATACAAACGAGTTAGCGTAGGGTGCAAAGGAAAATCCTCTGTTTTGTGGAGAAAATACTAAATCCTCCACTGAAAAATTGCACTTGCGTGAAGAATAACATCTGCCATGCTACGTTGGGCTAGTAAATACAATATAAATACCAATGGGGGTGTGCATACACTTTAAACTATGTATTTCAAACTGCTCCCTTAGATTGAACTGGTTTTAGAATCGTAAGGCTCGTTAGGTAGGTTCTCAAAATATTTTTATAAATTAATTGGTACCATTGGTGGTGACTTTAAATTTTCAGTTTTTATTGGCCTTATCTGTACTTTAGTATCTCATTGATGCTTGTATTTGAAAATTTTTAATATGCAGATTAAAAATACTATGGGGCGATTGCAATGCGGCCCGTAAAGGCTCCGACCGACAGTCGGAGCATTCAGGGCCACATCGTAATGGGCCGCTCGGTTTACCTTCCGACTGCCTAATTATGATCTAGGCTGTCAGAAAGTAAATAGGCCAGTCATTCTGGCTGTCGGCCAGTCGGAAGCCAGCCAGTAATCTCAAGGGCGGGCCTTTCTGCCCTTGAGATTACAATGCACGGTTTCCAGGATGGTTTCCATGCCGGCCTGTCCGACGTGGAAACCATGTCAGAAAGTGTGTTTGGGGGCCCCAGGAGGGCCCCCTTGTGCTCCCGGCCTCCAGTTGTGGGCCGAGGGGGCACCATATGACCCCCTGTTGATCCCTGCACCTTGAGGTGCCTGCCACGGGGTGCAGGGATGAACTGCACCTCCCTTTTCTCAATGGGAGCTTGTGTTACAACCGTGTGTTCGGTCGCATTGTAATGGGCTGGTCGGGACCGCCGACCAGGTGTCGGTCGGTCCCAGGACCGAGTTGGTGTCGGGCGGAAGAAATTCTGCCCGACATCGAAATCGGCCCCTTTGTGTATTTGCATCTCTAGTATGTAAATTACTAAAATGCATATATATTTTGACTTAGCTTTTCCGTGGTTGTGCCACATGTATTTTTATTTGCGGACACTCCAACTGAGAATATTTCTACAACAAATGATTTAGTAAGTATTACAGAAATCAGAAGATTTTCTGCTATCACCCACTATAAATCATGCCCTTACTTATTATCTTCTGCAAGAATCTACCATATTTAAACGATGGGAATATATTTGCAGGACCTTTAGGATGTGAGTTCTTGGTGCTAAAACCTTGGGAGTTTCATAAACACCGAACTTATAAGCATCATTATGTTTCTTGCAATATGCTAAAACCGACACATGAAATAATATTCAGCTGTAGATAGATTTGTAAAATGATTTTTGTACAAATTTTCCTTATTCATTTATTTATCTATTTATTTATGGTGTTTATAGAGTGCTCAATCACCCCCTAAGGAATATCCCAATTCTAGACCTCAAGCCAACAAGACACCAAAGATAGCAAAAAGCCATTAGAATGGAAATAGCCAGGTCTTAAACATCCTCCGAAAAGTTAGAAGATCAGAAGTCAAGCGTAAATCGAGAAGGATGTCATTCTAGTGAGAAGCTTCCAAATAATTGAAGCGGCCACCCATTCTAGATCTCTCAATTCACCTGCTTTGCTGGCCGGGATGCCATCAATGCCAAGCAGCCGGTGACAGGTGACTGGATGGTCGCACTGTGAAGCGTGGGGCCTGGATGCAGATCGCGCTTGCTGGTGGCTTACAGTTGGTCCTCCCGCGAAGCTGTCTCCAGTGACGTCTCTGCACCCCGGCAGCTGGCTTATGTTGATGGATACCTTCTCCGTTACTGGCATGATTCCTCAGTCCTAACACTCTTCTCCCTTTTCGCTTGCACACCTGTGGTAACTGCTCACCCGGTGGCATTGTGCCACTCTCTTCTCTTCCTTCTTGATGTGGTACCCTGCTACTCTCTTCCTTACTTTCGACCAGGTTCCTCACTCTGATGTGGCATCATGCCACATGTCTCATGTTCACTCCACATGGACATCTGGCTTGTCACGTTCGGTTCTTAGGACGGTGTCTTTTCTTTTTGTTTTGCTGCGGACCGGTCGCAGGTTTGTCCTGTCAGTAGGACATGCTTTTACTCCTCGTGGACCTCTCGCAGGCCCCATCTCCTCCTCAAGGATTTTCATGGTGCTCCTCTACCTGGGTGGCGGGTCATCTTCTTTGCTTGAGGGTGAAGTGCTTGCGCCTCAAGCCTGCACCATTGTGGTGCTTGCTCCTGCCTCCGTTCAGGCATGCTTGGCATGGGTGGTCACTTCGTGTGACATGCTCAATGCTGGGCCAACGGTGGCCATTCTGTAGTGGGCAGCCAGCTGGCATGGTCTCTTCCTGTTCAGCATTGCTTCTTCTCTGTGGAGAGGTCTCACTCTCCTGGGCGCCTGCCTGTGCTGTCAAGCTTCTGGGTGCATGCGTCGGCACACCTCGGACTCCACGCTCTTGGGACTTCTTCAAGGCGCCCTCTTCTGGCACTTGGCGTGCTTGCTCTTTCTTGCGGTGGTGTCCGTTCACCACCAGGGGCGTGTGGTGCAGTGTCCTCACTTGTGGTGGTGTCGGAGAGCTACTGGGGGCTGCGCAAGCAGCGCACATTCTCCTTGCACCTTTATGGTGCTTGCTGCCTTGGGGATTTGCTGAGTCTTTCACAATGGACTATCCATGGCTGAATGTGGCTTCATAGCCTTGGCTTTTGCTGCACACCTGACAGATCTTTTGGCAGGGACTCTGTGCAGCGGAGAGCACCCTCTTCCCTTGGAGCTGTGGCCTTTATCTGGGATGTAAAGTGGCAAGTGGCTATCCAGGGGTGCTGCAGCCACTTCCCACGGTGCGGGATGTGTGATTAGAGTTCACCTTTTATCTCGAAGTCTTTTCATCTTTACCGCATGTAGGTGTCTGCATGTAAAGACTTTATTGGGGGGGGCTTGCCTCGCTCCCTCACGCAGATGGCTGCTGATTTGGGCTTGTATCACACAAGGACGCCTATACAAGGTACCAGTGTTCCTTTGAGGGACACTTATTTCTAGATTGTGCTCTTTGTTGGAATGCAGTACTGCTCACCGTCACTGAGTAGCACTACAGGCTATTTCTGAGAGGCCCGGTAGCTCTCCTCATGCTGCGGGCCCGCTTGGCTCTCTCGGCGCTGCAGGTGTTGCAAGAGGCCACAGCAGCCCTCCTCCTGCTGCGCGCCCCGTTGTGTTGGGGGATGGAGGCGCAAGGGTTGGCACGATGCAGGAAGTGTGCATTTGACTGCAGAGGACAGCAGCTCCTGGCTAGCCACCCAAGGTCTCCCCTTCACAATGCAGTTGCAGGCAGGTGGCCACTAGAGGCTCACAATGCCATTCAGGCCTGTCCCTGCCGTCTGTCTCTGGTCATGGCCGCCATGCTTCCATTCTCTCATGGGGGCATGAGGGGAGCAGCGGCTACCTCCCTGCTGCAAGCAATGAGAGCAAGGTGAGAGGGGCTCTTTCAAAGTGGCAGCTAGTCGTGGACTTCTATGTGCGATTCCCCTGTTGGGCTGCTTTGTGAAGATACTCATTAGATGCGGTGCACACGAGCGACCGCCCGCTGGCATTATGGCTACTTTTTTCGCTTGTGCTCGCGGGGGCATTACGGCTGCATCTTTCTGCTGGGCATTCGAGTCGGCTTAATTTGCATAAATGTTTTTTTTAACTTTTCCTGCACCCGCATAGAAGAGTCCAGGTGCGGTGCCACAAGTAGGCAGTAGGTGGTGCTGATCTTTTCTTACCGCGGCAGACTCAGCGGTTGTGAGTTGCACGGGGCTAGGGATGCCGGCATGGAGGCTGCTCAGTACTGGTGCAACGGGGATGCCCCCTCTCCTGCTATCGCAGTCCCACACACTCCTGCCGGGAGGACACTCAAGTACATGCAGGTCCAGCTGGGGTTCATGCACTCTGCATTTGCTTTGTGTGCCATCCTCTTTGTATTGGAATGGATCAGGTCAACTCAGATAGCCTATGGGCGGTATGGGGTAGTAGAGTAGTGAGCCCTGACATTCCTTGCAGTGCACGTCCTTCGTTGGTGCCTTGACAAAGGCACTCGTTTCCGCTTCAGTGCGCTGCCGGTTCTGTCTTGCCGCACCATATGGGGAAGGCTCTCTGCTCCTCACTGTGACAGACATCGGCTGGTGGGTAGCTTGCGGATGGCAGGGGCATAGCCATTCTCTGGCCCTTTCGTGTCTTGAGGGAGTCTCGGATGCATTCCCTTGTCGGCGCTTCCTCTTCCGTACCGTGCTGCCATGCTCTTGTCCCCAGGCACTGCTGGGTTTTATATTTTTTATCTCCTCCATTCCCGTTTTGGGTGCTTGGGCTGCCAGAGGGTTAGCAGTCTTCTCGTCCTGCACAGGCGTTGCAGGTCTTGAGGGGGTGTCTCCAACAAGGTGCCGGCTGCCACACTTCACCCAGCTCTCTAGAACACGGTCCCCCGGCTGGTTACCACAGGCAGGGGCTGCAGGTGGGCGCTGTAGAGCACTGTTAGTGGGTGCTGGTGACCTCCCTCACCTGTAGTTTTATTCCCGCCTTGTGCCAGTGGCTAAAGCAAACACAAGGAGTTATTCTTTTTGCCTGTGCCCGTGGCTGTCATGCTAGAAGTCGGTGCGAAGGTGAATTGGATGGAGGCTACTCCTCTCCCTTTGAGGGAAAGCAAAGTAACTGCCAGCACACACGCAGGGTCAGACCCGCTCGCCGCCAGTGTAATGTTGAGGGTGCTAGGGCCACATGCTGATGAATAAGGCACACAGACACAGTGAGTGTGGTACTGGAACTCGCCCAGAGCATGTGTGCCCGGCCCCTTTTATTAGCAGGGTCACCTGACTGGTGACGCCTGTGATGGGTGGGTGTAAAAGTGTATTACATCAATCTCCAGAACACTAGAACATATCCCGCAGGACACTACATTTATCATTGATGGAAATAATAAGCTGCGTATTATCTGCAAAGGTAGAGCTCTCAAACCCCCAAGCTGTAACAGTACCCGCCAGAGGTGTCACATAAATATTGAACAAAGTGGGGCTCAGGGATGATTCTTGAGGAACCCAACATTGTGTTTACCTTGGACTGGATTTAAAAGGAGGCAGCTGTACCGATTGAGATCTGTTGCTAAACGAGCAAAGTATTGGAATGCATGCAGATTTCAAGCAGCCCTTGTAATAATAGGTGGTAGGACACAATGTTGAAAGCAGCAGATAGGTCCAGGCAGATTTACCCTTATCGACCAAGACCTGATGCTGTCCAGCACTGCCAGCAGAGTGGATTCAGTACTGTTTTTGGCTCTGAACCCAGTTTGAGAGGCGTCCAGCAGATTGTTACTCTCCAAATAGTGGAATAGTTGGTAGTTGACTAATCTTTCCCGCTTATGGATAGAGAAAGATAATGTGATAGTTGGTCAAATTTGAGATATTTGCCCCAGATTGCTTCACCAATCGCAGAACCAGGTAATGCCCTCCAGACTGAGGGATATTCAGCTTCCTCAATGCTGTGTTCAAAAGCACTGTTTGATGCGGGCTATAAATAGGGGCCAAACAAGTGTAATAAAATGACAGCAAGGCTCTAAAGGCAAACCTGATTTCACCTTCAACATAGTCTTTTCCACCATCGCAATAGTTAATTTCGAAAACCCGTCCCAATTGGACAAAGCCATGGGATGAGGGCTAGTGTCCTTGAAGTGGTCCTCCTCCACTGAGGGTTGATTTGCAAAGGCCAAATAGATGGTCTCTATTTTATCATTGAAAAACACAGTCATCTTCTCACAAAGAGAAGCAGAGACTTTAACTGCCTGGTTCAACGCTGCTGGATAAACCAACATCTTAACTATTTTAAATAGTTCTCTAAATGATCCACTATTCTCCTCAAGTCTCCTTGCGAATTGCTGTCTTTTAGCTTGTCTCAGTTGCTTAAGATAGGCTTTAAGTGCTGCTGATTATTTCTTACTCCATATGAGTAGGAGTCAATTTACAAACAATGTTGCACACCTAGCTACCCAATCACAAAAAGGATTTAGACATGCATAACGGTTTGAAAGAGGTCTAGGGGACCACTGGCAACTCCCAAACAAGCATTTCCCAAAAAGTAAACTTTTTTCTTCAAATGCAGCTCGGTTTCCTTTAAGGAAAATAAGCTGCATTTAAAAAAAGTTTACTTTATTTAAATGCATCACAGACATGGTAGTATGCAGACCGCAGCAGGTCACCATTACTGTGAGCGATTTGCAACCTACCTCACTAACATTGATTAAGTAGGTCAGATTGCAACTCACTCCAAATGGTGATTTTGCAAATGCATCTTATAGTACATAAGTTAGTTTACAAAATCTGATTGGATTTCCTAAAATCAGGTGTGAATCCAATGAATACATCTGGCCCCTGATATGATGCGCTTACAATTTCTGTTTTGCGATAACATCAAATAAATGGATTGGCAATATTTTTGATAACACTCAGATCCCATCCCACTCATACAGACCATTTTAGCGAGAAAGTGATAGGAACTTGGTTCATACTGTGGAGTGAAGTAAGATTGTAGAAAAAATATTGACGAAGAGATTTCCCAGGTGTGATGCATGGTCAGCACATCTATGGGATAAACATAATGTTCTCAGTGCTCTGGGTTCATGGCCAATCACGGATGACATTGATGATGTCCTTGCCATTTGGCAAGGACCGAGTAACATCCTAATGGAATTCATCACATGGATTAATACTTGTGACAGAAACCTGAGGTTTACCCACTCAATGGACCCCAACATCATGGTGTTCTTAGACATCATAATCACTAAGGAAGATGGCAGGCTGGAGGCAAGAACACACCACAAACCAACGGCCAAGAACAATCTCCTTAGGTTTGAGAGTTTTCATCCTAGGGCACTGAGGGAGAATCTCCCCTATGGACAGTACCTCAGATTGAGGCGTAACTGTAGCAAAACCTCCGACTATCGAGCCCAAGCAGCCGATCTTTCTATGAAGTTATCTGAGAGGGGATACCCAAAAAGAATACTGGACACTTGCCAGAAAGGTGCAAGGAACCAACCTCGGGAAGCTCTTGAAGAAGAAAAACCAACCACAGTGAAAGACATACCACTAACATGCGTTACCACATATAGTACGGTCTCCAACCAAGTGACACGCTCTATCAACAAATACTGGGGAATTCTCCAGACAGGGAATCTACATTGGGAAAAACCTCTATTCTCCTTCAAGAGGGCGAGGAGTCTAAAAGACACACTTGTAACCACCCGCCCCAGAATAAGGGAACTAGATAACACAACCACTGTATTGAACGCATGGGGCCTACCTAATATAATGGGCCACTATCCCTGTGGAAATTGTAGTGTGTGCCATCTAACAACTGCAACTGCAACCAAAACACTAAACCTGGAACCTGGAAAGGTTTGGACACAAAGGGCACACACTAATTGCAAAAGCATGAACGTCTATCTCATAACATGCCCATGCTGCCTACAATATGTAGGTATGACTGGAAGGAAAGTAAAACAAAGGATATGTGAACATCGCAGCACAATCAGGTGCAAAAAAGTGACAACTAAAATCACTGAGCATTTCCCCCAGGCAAACCACACTACAAATTACATGAGATGGACAATAATAGAACTAGTCAAAACCAGAGAACATACTCAACAGCGTCTATTTGAAAAAGAACAACGCTACACAAAAAAATGGGTTAAATGACAGTATCCCGTGGAATTCTTTAAAGCAGAGGTAAAGTGTCAATATTGCTCCCCTCTGATTTCAAAAAAACTTCCTTGCACTGTTTTGTCACCAATGATTTGCCAGAATAAGTTTTTTTCAAATCTTACTTGTAGGGAGACTCCAACCTGAGCCCGTTCACTCCCAATACAAGGTATAAATGAGACTGACACGTCTCTGACAAATCTCCAAGAAACACTGCATCAGATAAGTACATAACGGTACACCTTTTTGAATAATCTTTTTCATTTCTGAAAGTTTTGATGCAAACACTGCACGGGAGGTTTCAAGCTGTTTCCTCCGCGCGGTACGGCGTAATTGACCCACTCATGGCCACGCCCCCTTGACATCATCATGCGACCACGTGACAACGTCACACGTCACTTTCCAGGAAGTGCACGGATTTCAATCCGGCTTAAAAACCGCCGGGGTTTGCACTGCGGGATCCTCGGGTCTCCGTGCAGGGTGTCTCCCTAGGTAGGTAGGTGGGCGGTATGGTTTGATGACGTGAGTATTAACCTAATGCGGGTGGGCTGCGCTTGACCATAAGCTGTGAGATAAGGTATGTGACTCAAAGCGCAATGTTGCTTTATGTTTTACGCCAACAGTGTGTGACTACAACCAGCGCCCCCCCACGGTTTCCATAGGGCGAGACGGAAGTTAGTCTCTAGTAAGCTTGAATCTTGTTTTTCCTCCTTCATGTCTGTTAGTCTGTTCACATTGGCACAAGTACAGCAGTACGAGTTGTGCACATGTGTATTTTAATAGCTCCACCGCAGAGTATGCTCACTTTCAGGTGAGCGTTGTGACACCCACTTGGGAAAATGCTTATTGTGGGTATGACACTACGAATAGGGGTGGATTTGCACTCCGGTTCGTTTCCAAAAAAAACCACAAAAAAACCCACTGTTGTTATGTGAAATCACAGCGCACAAATTGCGCGACGTGCATGGTGTGTGTGTAAAATTATGCATACCACTTTATACGTTTCACAATGTAGATACGAACGAGAGGAATGAACTGGCCATTACACAGTAATAACTAGATCTGTGTGTGATTGTTTATTTGTCTTCCAGATTTTTTTACCTTTCACAGAAGGCTGAAAGGTTGTCATACCGTAAGTACGCGGCATGGTTCATGTGTGACCCAGGGACGGGTGCACCTTAGGGTGTGCATACCGCTCGGGTCCTTGCATAGGTCCTGAAGAAAACCTAGTAATATCCTTGAAAGGTTGAAACATGTAGACCACCACTTTTCACAGATACCTTAGGTCAATTTAACCTGTTCAGGTATCACACCTTGTTTTTAATCTTGTCTTATTGCTCCATATTAAACTTTAGGGAGTACAATAAAGACATTTTTAACTCACTTTCTCACTCACTTGCACTATCGTTGCGCAAAAAACCTGCTCCGCTGTAATCAGGCATTGAAGCACACCCAGGTGGCATTCGGCTACTCGGGTGAGTCCCCAATGATGAAGCATGTCACCAACTAGGTTGGTGAGTGAGGGGTCTTCTTAAAAAGGAATAATTTTTCCATTTTTTTCCTCCTTTACGTATCCTGTTGATTTCTTTTCTTCTCGGGGTATACTCCTTCATTTGTTTATTGCAATCACGGAAGGCACAAGCAAGGAGGTGTAAGTAGGCGAGACACTGATATATTATTTTGAGTTGTCCTAGTAAGGCAGGGGCCCAGTCCTATGGATTTGCATGCATATGGGATTTTCGGTGATTAAAATATGGGTTATATAGAACACTAATACATCAACTGGGTTGTTGCGACTCGGATCTGTGCGCCAGGGGGTGTCAAGAGAAGGGGTCATTCTTCAACATTCTATGGATCTGCCCAAAGATTCAGGACTGCTGGGGTAAGATAACACGAATCATGTCGGAAGTAGTGGGCCAGAACATTCCCCTGGAGGCTCGATGGCACATGCTCTGTGTGACGGGGAGACAGTATGGCTGAAACATCTTAAAGTATGGCTGATGGTCACGGCCACAGTTGCAAAAAGGAATATAGCAAGGGCTTGGGGGCGGAACAACCCCCGTGGGTGATAGATTGGAAAACAGATCTGGGCTGGTGTTGTGCAGCAGAAAAAGTTGTATTCCAGAGCCGGGGTTGCCCACGGAAATGGGATACGATATGGGGCCAATGGGTGACGTACAGGGGATATTAAGGCTTAGATGTCAGGAAGAATGTGGATGGGCTGGGGGTACTAGGGACTGTCTGTTCTAGAATAGGGTCATAGCCGATGTCAATAATATGGTGATTTTATATCCATACTTGTGTTCTGGGCACTACTGTTGAGCTAGGATCGCCTGTATTTTGTGTTTTCCAATGCTAAGGTGTGTTCACATTTCAGATGCTGGGTGCATGTTTAATAAAAAAGAGTTATAAAAAAAAACATGGGTTGTATGACACAAACGCGCTTTCCTTTCCCATGCGTTCCTTAACAACGCGGGCAGAACAACAAATGCGGCAGAATCATGCATTCCATTTACAATGCAAGTCGTTACAACGACTTGCCTTAGAGGGGTCCAACGCCGCTTTACCTAATGCATGTCATTGTAACGACTTGCGTTGTAAATGGAACACGTGGTTCAGACGCATTTGTTGTTTGGCCCGCGTTTCAAATGCAATGCGCTGTTCAGCGATCGTAGTATTTGCTGTTTCCCTAAAATATGACTTTGCTGATATTTACCTATCGGGGCAAGACCTGAGTGATTCTAAAGTGAACTAGGGCATAGTGGCACATGCCCGCTGCTGCCATGTCTTAATTTCATCTGATGTGCAATGGGATGTGGATATTTTGATGTGTGCCATTTAATGAATGCAACAAATGAAATTGTCTTTTATTTCTGAGCTTTCCATTCTTGATTGTATGGCATTTGTATTGTATTTGTGCTAGATTGACATAGTGGCATCTTTATCTAATTTAGTAATTGAATAACATCTGCATTTTGCATATTTCTGAATTAAAATCACATCTATATTACTACAGTGGGTGTCAGCTTCTGCTTTCACGCATAGCCTTTTCTAGTTGACCCATAACAATAATGGTCAAACATTTGGACTTGTGGGGCTGGCCACCTTCTGTCCAACACACATCGCAACTGTTCCAGAAGGATTTCCCATACTACATATATGAATGATAGACTCTTTGTACACATGCACACTCTACATCTGTTCTGCATACAATTAATTTTTAAACTCCAAAACTCATTTGCCAGAAATCAAACAGCCCCCACCCAATCACAATAAAAGAGACAATTTACCCTAGCCATAATAAGCACTGCAAAATAGCAAAAGCTATAGTAGCCTCTCAACTCTAATAATATACGAATAGTAATGCATTTGTACATAACTGGTACAACATTGCAAACACTTGTGTCAGCTGCCTTATGACATCTTCATAAATTGCAACAAGAGAGCTAAACTGTATCATTCAAAATAAAAAAGGCCATGCTACTAGGGAAATGGAAAACCCATACAGCAACATGTATTTGTGCTTCGAAGGGTTAAAATTCTTGCACCAGATTTGTTTTTAAGTGCCTGGGTACACACATCCAAGAGAGACAGAAACATGTTATGGGCATTTGATACTGTCGGCACCCTACAATTATTTCTGGTCCTATCTAGATCTAAAATGACCCAATTGAAATTGCTTCCACTTAATTTGAAAGGGCCATGTTCATAGCCACACTTTGTGAGTCACCCTACTTCAGTTCAATAAAATGGTATACATGCATGAGGGAGTACCAGTGATACATCAGGGTTCATGTACCTCAGATGAGGCATACTCATCCTTCATACTCATCAACCAGAGTTGTTCCTACCTCACATTAAGGTGTTAACTAAAAATGAAGCTTTTGAACAGATTAATGTTTTTGTGAAAAATCTGCAAAGTGCAAGGTAGCATTTGTGTTGCTGCAAGTTTGGTTGAAGAGCACTTTTAGGCATTTGTTCTGCCACAAACAAGGATTGTGATAAGCTTAGGAAAATAAATTATTTTGCCAATCTATGCAGATCTTCAGGAAAGCCTTTACAAGCAAATAGTGTGCAGCAGCACAGCAAAACTGTGGAATATGGCAATAATTTGGTGAAACCGTTAAGTCCAACACGATTAACAAATAAGAGGGAGACTGTGTGTGTATGATTGGGGAGGTTCACATTCAAGTTAAGACAGCTTCCAAGTCACCTTTTGCAATCACTTCAGACAATTTGTATTATGAGAATTGCGCTGGTATAGTATTACTGCGATGTGATAATAATCCTCTAGCTAATGACAAAAACAATGTTAAGGTTTTAGGTTACTTGGAAGATTGTGTATAATAAAAAAAAGAGAAAAGTGTGGTAACATTTGTGTAGCAAAAACTTTCATAGTATTCTTGGTTGAAGATATCAGGGAAATTGGGAATTGCCCTTAGTCCAGGCATAAGTATTATTGTTGTTAGTAATGTTGGTAGCTCTTTGGATGATATCTTACACATTTACAAATACGTGGCTGTGGACAAATTGGGTGAGTGAAAGACCTGAACGTAAGATTATACTTAAAAAGAATGCTAGCTCAGACATGTACTACTAGCTATTAGAAGGGAATTATGAGAATTGTGGAACCAGTTAACTTGTCCAAATGTCTCACTCATATAGTGATCCAAACTAAAAGGGGAAATTTCCATTTGTAAGCCATATAACAATTATTTAATAAAAACATTTTAATTGAATGTCATCCCTTGCTCAACTGACATGCACAACATATTTCCGCCATTGATCTCAAGCAGCATGCCAACAGATATCTTTAGTCCCAATGTCAAGCTCATCAACCCTTTTCCGACACTGGTATCTAATCAATAGTTTGCAACTGCAATCATGGCCGCAAACCATTGATACATTGCATTGCTTTGCTCTACTTCTTCATAATTAGGCTTTCCTGTTTTCAGTATCTATTTTTGGTAAATTCTGGTGGAGTTTTTCCAGTGATTTCAATACCTTAAAAAAACAGTGTTTATCAATGGTTACACATTTTCGCGCCATTAAAACATCAGAAACAGTGTTTTTCCGGTGTTTATGGAATGTTTTGCTTTAATTATTGCTTGCTTTCTGCACTGATAGTGCATGGTATATAGACAGTGTACGTACAGTGTATATGAGGTCCAAATACATTTTTGCAAATCAAACTTATTGTAGTACACCATACAATACTTCTTCAGTGAGTCTTTGGTCATGTGCGCTCACTCTTTCCTTCCCATGTAAACTTTTTCTGGGAAAAAGGCCCTCTCAACATTGGCACTTGAGACAGGCAATGCCAAAACAGCCAGTATACAATTTATTAACTCTGTCCACTGACATAGATTTCCATGCCAATAGTGGTTCACTTGAAGATTGCGATTCTCTGGGCAGGTTCTGCAACATTTGCATTGAACTGGGTACTCATGCCCTCAGAGTTATTGAAGCGGTCAAAAATGAAGTAGCACTTTTGAAACTACGGAGAAAATTCCCCTTTACGGAAGGGATCTAGAACTTGTACAGAGTACCACAGTGAGGTTTCATTGACTTCAAATGCCATGGTTGGTGAAGGGACATTTCTATGCATCTTTGCAAGCCATTTCTCATACATTGTAAAATAAAAGTTTCTGAATTGCTCTTCAACATTGCTTTGCTTACCAAGTGGCAAGCACTCTAACATGGAACATGTTGCAGTGCCAAAGTCAATAAAGGTATCGCCCAGCCTACTCTCAAGGAGATGTTTCAGATCTACACCAATTATGCTGGCAAACAAGGGTGTTTTCCGACTCCAGTTTTTTTAAATATGTCCACTACAGCAGTTATGTTTTCTTGTAAAAATCTAAGAATGCAGTAGAGTGTACTTTTTTTCACATCAATATCAATATGCGACTAACGATCCTCACATTTCTTGCCTTTGGCATCATCACTCAGCAAAAATTCTGTAAACGGTAGCCACATGGATAATATAGCATTCACAGCCCCTTGGACTGAGAACCATCAGCTAAGTGATACAGTTGGGAGGACTCTTTCTTTGATGCCACACAAAGCACAAAATGAGAAATATTTACGTTTTAGTTCTCGCGCATAACAAAACAGTGCACCAGAATGGACTAAAAAGTCAATAGCATTCTTCATTAACTCTGAAGATTGTAAAGATGCTTTCAGCATACCATCTAACAAGTGGAAAGGGTCTCTTACAGGGAAGCACTTCAGCCCAGGTATTGATTTTGACAGGTCATCACACAGCTTTTTCATATACGTAGCTGAATCACTGCAAATACAAACAATATCACTCCAATCTTTGTTGAACTTAAAAAGAACCTTTTTGCAGCAGCATTCCAAGTGACACTGTGTTCCATGTTTTCCAAAAGTCTGTTGTCATGTTTTTACCACTATCCCAAATGCTTGGTGATAGCACTCTTTTCACATATACTTGTCACTATACCTTACATTGAATGTTTAAAACCTGAGGTGTTGGCAATTCACCTACTATCAATACTGACTTACTAGAAACTGGGGGCTGGTGTTTCAAGGGTTTTTACCCATTCTCTGTGGGTAAATGTGATGCCACATATTGGGAAAGATTCTTAGGAAACCAGCTATTTTACCTTTCAGTGAAAGAATCAAACGCAGCCAAAATATGATTTTGCTATTTCCTGATTCTTTACAGTTTATAAAATAATTAAACAAGACCTAAATTATGCTTCTAAACCCTGCATCTTTAGACCAAAGATCACAAAACTGAAAAAAGCAAAACAAAGAAGAAACAATATTTTAGTGGCATTCCTAAACAGCAAAACTCAAGCAGAATAATGTTAGCCCAGTCTTTCTTGCTGCTAGCTTGTATAACAAAGTTACATTGAATTGGTCCCTTCAGGAAGAAAACAAATGACTCTTTCACTCTCCTTTTCCTTTCTTTGAATGGCATTTAGTTTCTAGTTGTGCAGGTGTTTTTTCAGTGTTTATATGATTCCACTGGTGAGGGCTATTTCCCTTTTAGTGGCGTTTTATCAGTTATTATAGGTTTAAACCTAAAACCGGACTGCCTATTCATAATCTTAATGAACCACAAAGTGCACATTTAACTCACAATGAGCCTTCGGTACATTTCAACTTGTGGTTTTGTAGTGACAAAGCCTGTGATTTCGAGAATTGCAGCCTTTGTGTCAGAATCCAGGCTACATGGCAGACAGGGGCTACTTGGCCCCAATTGCGGTAAATGAGGTTGTTTGCCCCTGGCATCCTCGAGTCTTGCTATGGCTCTGCGAACAGAGCTAAGAACACTCTTCCTCAGGTTTGTTAGAGTGAGCAGTTAAGGCTTCTCAGTGAGGTAGTGTGATGAGTGGGGGAAGCTCAGAACTTACCAATCACCCAAAAGACACAATAACTTACTGTTTAGCCCAGTGATTATCTTTTACTTAAAAATAATTGTTTGAAATGGGGTTTCTGGTTGGCTAGATTATGCATCTAAGCCAGGCAGAACCCACCACTCTAGTCAGGGTAAGGGATTTACACACCAAAGATAACCCCTGCTCACCCCCTTGGTAGCTTGGCAGAGCAGTCAGGCTTATCCCAGAGGCAATGTGTAAAGCGTTTGTGCAACACACTCACTCAACAGTGACACACTAGGCACACCACAAAAAGAGACTCCGCACACGGTTATATAAAAATATGCTTTGTATTATCCATAAACACACATTAGACCACAATAATCTAAATCACTGTGCCGCTAGGCACTTTGTCATGACATCACATAAAGTCATACACCACTTTTGCCAATCGTGCAATTGTCATAAATCACAAGTAATGCACACCAGTAAAGGTGTGTAGATTGCACACATTATAACAACATATTCACTACACATATAATGCCACTTCTGAGTTGATGCTTGCTATCCTGACTTCTGCAAGGCATAAGCAACACATATCACATCAGTGTCTGAGCTGCCACAGCATATACCAGGAACCCCCACATGGGGCATCAATGTTGTGCCAATATATGCATGTCTCCACATCAGGGCACACAAGGCCGTAGCTTATCGTTGTCACTGCGCACTTGCTATGGTAGTAAATGCCAGACCCTAGGGCACTGCGCCCCAGCAACAATCTGTCTGGCGCTCCCAACAGGCTCAGCTAGACTGGGACCTCCGTGGAGGCTTCCTTTCCGTTCGGTCCGCTGAGCTGGCAATGCTCCCCTGAGTAGGGCCACCCGCATAGGGGGAGGGTGCCCACACTCTCCAAAAACAGCAGAGAGAACTACCTTGGTTCCCCCAAGGGTAGACAAAGAATCACCCAAGGCAGCTGCCCTCAACCATGCTGTGTCGCTGCCTAACAAATTCAGTGAAGGGTGACTCCACACCGGCCTTCTCCGGCCGGGACGCCAAGTGAGGCGGGGTCACTCACCCACCAACCTCGGGCTGAACCGGTTCCTTCTGTGAGACTGTGGCGGAACATGGAGCGAAATCTGTGTCGGCTTCGCTCTCCTCCGCCCGGCCTTCCATAGTGGTGGGCCCCGCCCCTCTATGACGTCGGCTGCTAGGCAACACAGGAACTCCGGCCCGGGGTTTCCTCTTCCGTTGAGGGCGCTGCTGCTTCAGGAGTCTGCGAGGCTCTGGCTTCGTCGCCCGTGCTGGTGCCGCGGGTGGGGGCCCAGCCCTGAGAGGGGCAATCTCAATGCACAGGCCGTCAGTGCCTCGGGTCCCCCGTTCTGTTTTAGAGGCACATGGAGGTTTCCCAGCCAAAAGTTGCAGCGCTTCACTTTCAGGCACTGAGAATGACGAGGGAGGCACCCTCAAGTGCTCCATTAAAAACAAAATCACAGGGTGAGAAGTACAGCACCCACCAAATGCTGTTTCAAATCATCCAGGGCAAACCACACAGCCCTGGGAGATCACTGGGGGTACCAACAACAGTTCACATGCAGGCCAGCACAAGAGTCTAGTTATCCACAGTGACAGTCCTTTCCTCCACCCATCAGGCAGCAGGTCAGCACTCTGCACAGTCCAGTCCAATGGCTGTCCCTCCTGGCAAGGTGCAGTGTGTAGGGCCAGTAGCCCCTGGTTCCATTGTCTTGTGGTTTGTTGCCTGCCTTGTTATGTTGGCCTAGGTCTAGCTGCCATGCTGCTTTTCTTTGCGCACGTTACACTGAGCCAGGGCTCCCTCGCCCTTTGCTCTTGCCAAGTTCTTTTGCGCTGTCTGCACTTTCTGTCTTTCACCTTTTCTCTTGTTCGATTTGGGCTCAGACTGCACAACATGTACAAGGTCGCATAACAATGTATTTCGGTTCTTCCTGATATGGCCAGTCTCGCGCACCCAGACATAACATTAGGCGCAAATGACATGAAACTTTGTGTGCCTTTAATACTGGGGTTTTTACTGGCGCTTAAGACACTTGGAGGAATCCTTTCCAGGGAGAAGAGCTGTGATTGTCTGCTGATGTAGTTCTGCATCTAGAGACTGAGGTATGGGGGTTCGCTAGTCAAAGCCCAGAGGTCTTCTATTTTTATAATAAACTATCTTACTGCACGGGGAGGGTGGTAATGTTATTTAGACATTTATCCACTGAGTTATGAAATGCTTTCCCGTTTGTATTCTATGGAGTTGTAACCATGCTGCTTATATTATTCATATGCATTATGCTATTAGTACTGACACGTGTACTGTACCTTAGAGCACGTAAGTTGAAATAAACATTTTAATCTACCCAGTGTCTCTTCATACGCACCTTGTGGACAAGTACGAGTGAGTGTCGAAAGAGTGTTCTTGTTTCTGCGAGTCCTGAGATAGGGATACCGTGTTCTGGGTTGTCCAATCATTGGTGCTTTGGTGCTAATGGGATGCTAAGCTAGTTGGGTTGGGGTTTTGGGTGCTACGGTATATGGTAGGCAAACCACTGTATTCCGGGGTCCTATTATCCTGTGCATAGCTCTGTGTATGTGCAGAAACCTTATGACATGGCGCGACCACCGTGGGGCTGCTTATCTGTGAGACGCTTGAGTAGTACTTGTGCTTGTCCACAGACCCCTCGCGTACGCTTCCGGAGGCGTATGTGACGGTAATACCTCCTATATTTTATAGGTTCTTTCAAGCTTGATATTATTAAAAAAGGTTAGTTAACTGACCCATTTTGTGCTCCCTGTTAGGTTGTCGAATATAATTGTTTAGTCATGGCTGGTGTGGCGATAGCTGCACATAGTCGAGGAGCACTCCGAGACCACTTAGCTGTGTATGGAGTGCCCGATACAGGGGTCGAGTTGGTCTTTGTGGTTCAAGCCGATCCGGCTTATCACTTTGAAGTGTTTTACACTTGGATCACTTTTGAAGCGGTGGATGCAGGTGATAAGCTGTTTCATGAATATAAACCCACCGCTATTCCTGCTGCCTATCGACCCTATACTACTCTTGAAGTGCCTCTCACGGCTTGGCAGCACCGTGTTTGGTTTAATGGCGCCCTCCCCCAACCAACTACCGCAGTTCGTTTAGGCCCCTTATCCATTCTGGGGGCCACTTGGCCTGTATTGGCCGGGTATACCCCGCATCCAAATTATCTGGCATTACCAATTGCGGAACTGCGCACTATGCATACCGAACTGGTGCGAGTGCATCGAGCCTTAGTGACATACGTTACAGGTAGCCTACATGGAGCTGCTCCTGTAGTCGCAGGCCAACCAGCTATTGCAGCTGGAGTGACCATAAGTCCTGTCATGGTAAATTCTGTGATGGGCAAACGTCCACAAAATAAGGACGATTATCCTTACTGGCTTGCAGAAAAGTTCGATCAGATAGAAGCAGTGTTTCCACATACATCCCCAGTAGATAAACACCGCATCCTAACGATAAGTTTGCCAAAAGACATAATCCCCGATTTGACATCATGTGAAAACTGGGGTAAGGTATTCGCAGCAGTTTATTCAAAATGTTTTGGAACTCCTTCCATGACGGTTCTACCCTCTGTAATTAAAAAGTACAGGATGAACATGGCCCTGAAGCGGCTGTGGAATTAGGGATGAGACTAGTGGGAGTGTTTGATGTAGTAGCTGAACTGATCCTTGGAAATGTCAAGGGCGATGCTATGAACTTTCAAGTAGCGAATGCTTTGGCTTTGGTCCCAGAGTTGGACAGGCCTCGCGAATTACCAAAAATTATAGCCCGGGCTTATAAAACAATTGGAAGAAATAGCCTAGGCAACAAGCCTTTTGTAAAAATGCAAACTCAATCGCAAACACAAGTTACACAAACAAAAAGTACATCTGAGAAAGATGATAAACCAGTCTTCACTAAAAAAGAGTTGGAGACAGAAAAAACAGGGTAAGCAACAAAAGAAGCCGGGGTCGAGAGGCGCTTCCCCAGTTTCAGTTTCTTCTGAACGTACTTATGATTTACGTGATAGGTCGAGAATTAAATCACCAGAAAGGTTTCAGAGCTCTGATACGCGTTCTCCTCATTCTTCACAGGCCCAGACTTCGTCACAGGCTGGTGGAGGAGGACGGCAAGATAGAGGAAGGGGCCGAGAGGCTCCCCAGGAGCGAGACCAACCTCGACAACAAGTCAGAGGGAAAGCAGAAGACTTTCACCTTCCTCGACCACAATTTCAAAAGAAAAAGTTGCCGCTGTAACAGCGAAATATGCCACAGACCGTGAGAACGAGGCTCCAGAATTGGACGTGGGCAGTGACCCTCCTAGACAGCGCCGCGGAAGTTACCATAGTGCGGGAGGCGCTACGTCCTCATATGGAGGCGACAGCAACTGAAACATTCGTTACTGTAGAGACAGCTGACACGAGAGTGGCACCCCTGACAGACTTTACAACATAGTCATCCAAATTGAAGGTGACATACCGCGTGAAATAAAAGGGATTTTTTGGGAAAATCTAACCTCTTCATATGACATTTTGTTAGCAGAGGTGGATTGGCCACCCCATTCGTTTTAGCTGCACATAAAGGAGAGGAGGTAATCCTTCCAAGCTTTTCACGGCATGTCCCAAAAGACAAAGCTGAAGCACTTGCAGCTGAGTGGGCTGTGTACCTGGCACCAGCGTTATACCGCAACCATGTGGGATGGGATGAAGAATCACCTCCTCATGCAATACCTTTGCGGTCACTACCGCAGCCACAACCCCAATATCCCATCAAACGGCAGGCAAAAGGCCCCGTCTCCGAAATTCTGACACAGTTGGAATATCAGGGAGTAATCGAACCATGCGTATCACCTATGAACAATCCCCTTTTCGTGGTTTCTAAACCCGATGGATCGTACCGCTTAGTTTTGGATTACCGGCATTTAAATTCCCATTGTCGGAACTTTGCGGTACAGAATACACACAGTTCTGCGCTTGTAGACAGTCTTGTTCGTAAAAAATACAAAACGACACTTGACCTTTCAAACGGTTTCTACACGCACAACCTAGCCCCGGAGAGTGGTCAATGGACCGCATTCACTTCCGGTGGTAAATTATTCCAGTTCCGGCGTTTACCCATGGGCTACAAAAATAGTCCGGGTATATTCGCCGCCCGTGTTGTTTCTTTGTTAAATGACATTGATCAAGACGCATGTTCGTACGTAGATGACATCTATCTGACGGACGACGAATTATTTCAGCATCTATCCCGTGTGGACCGCATTATTCTTGAATTTGCGGAGCAGGGTTACAAATTTAACTTTGCTAAGTCACACATTGCTGAATTTACCGTTCTGTTTTTGGGCTATGAGCTCAATAACGAAGGTAAGGGCTTAGCACCCCATTTCTTGGAGAAATGTGCACATTTGTGCCCCCAAATACTCTGAAGAAACTTCAGTCTTTGCTGGGTTTCCTGAATTTCGGGCGTACTTACATTCCCGAATATGCCCAGCGTATCAAGCCTTTGTATGCTTTGATACAACCTACTTATTCAAGGTCTTGCTGGTTGCCTGAGCATACCTCAATTCTGCAGTCTTTGCAGACAGACCTTTGGAGTCTAAATATCTTTTGACTCGTGATAACCACACAAACCTGGTGATTAGAATAATTCCGGGGCGGTGGGATTCACATACTTAACCTTTAATGAAGGTGATACAGTACCCATTGCATACAAGTCACATCTGTACACTTCCGCTGAATTGCGCTTTACATCTGTCGAAAAAGTTCTAACTGCAGTGCAAATGGCGATTCTAAAAGAACGCGCACTGGCACAGGGAAAGCGAATTCTGGTGGTAACACCCTGTCCTGCCCTAGAGTCAGTAACAAAGGCAAGTGTACCGAACTCAAAAGCAATGCATCCCCGTTGGATACAATGGGCTACATCCTTGACGTCTTCGGACGTCACTTTTGTTTTTGATTCTTCTCTTCAGACTCAGGAGTATTTGCAGTATGAATTCGTTCATCCTCCTCCTTTGTTTTTACTACCGCTTGAGGATTACAAATGTGTGATCTACACCGATGGTTCGGCGCAACCGGCCACTGGGTCCAAGCACGCTTATTCAGCTGCATGTGCTATTGTTGCGGGTTCCTTTGTAGATGGAAAGTTTAAATCCTCTGCAGTGCATACTCGCACACTTGGAGATAGTACCGCACAATTGGCCGAGCTGCATGCATTGCTACTTGCCCTTGAGTTCGCTTCTCAGGATGAGACCACTCTTATTGTATGTGATTCCTTCTACTGTGTACAATCTTACAATGACAATCTGTTTTTCTGGTCAAAAAATGACTACAAGGACGCAAAAGGCAGCACAATTAAGCATAAAATGCTTTGGGTTCGAGTGGCAGAATTGCAACAACGTCTGCCCCTCACACAGGTGTTTCACACCTTAGGCCATCAGCGGGTGGGCGCACACGCTATTGGTAACGATCTGGCAGATGAAGCTGCCCGTTCAGCAGTAGTCACGTGTTCAGTAGCAGCGGTTACCAGGTCCATGTCTAAAATAGACTCTGTTATTCTAGCAGCTATTGCTGCAACCAAGGAAGGTGATAGTTACCCTACAGGTTTCCCTTCCAAGTATTCTTACAAATTAAGTCCCGATCAGGTTCCTTATGTAACAATACCTGACGTTGGAGATCGGCTGATCCCCAACGCGGACCGCAGGAGTGCCTTGATATCAGCTGCACACGAAGGCATGGCTTCGGCTCATGCAGGTGTGTCAGCTACAGTTTCCATCTTGCAGCAGCGTTATTGGTGGCGTGGATTATATAAAGACACCCGTGCTTTTGTGCTTTCTTGCGATGTTTGTCAACAGATTAAGCCTTCCACGGTAACACGCCCACCACAGACCCCGCTCTGCATTGCTAACAGACCCTTTGGGTGTGTTTACTTGGATCACTGCGGTCCATTCTCATCAGACACTGCCTATAAATACATCTTGGTAGCAGTGGACTCGTGCACACGGTTCCTCTGGGTCTGGCCACAACGTAGTGCTGACGCTCGAAATGTAATCAGGGATTTGCGTGTCTTTGTGGGAATTTTCGCATGCGGCACCTTCCATTCGGACCAAGGTCCAGCGTTTGCCTCTAGGGCTTACAAGGATGCAATGGCTTCGCTTGGGGTGCGGGTGAAATTTTCGTCTCCGTATAGGCCTGAGGGCAACTCTATCGTTGAACGAATGAACCGTGACTTAAAGCAATCCTTAACAGCTAGAGTTATAGGTACTGGCAGGAACTGGCTGGCCCACTTGTATACCGTTCAACGTGCACTTAATAATCTCCCTAGAAGACCTCTGGGTGGGCGGACCCCATACGAAATGCTCTTTGGCATAAGAATGTTTGTGCCTGACCTTGAGGGTCCAGACATCGCGGCGCAATCCGCCAAGTTTGATGTAGATAACCATTCTGCTATGTTACAGGACTTACAAGAAGCCCGAGACAAACTTGCAACTACACATTTGCCTTCAGCCACAGATCCTGCGTTGCAGATTCCGGTAGCCGGCTGGCTTCCAAAGGTTGGAGAACTGGTTCGAGAGAAGGTTGAAAACAAAAAAGAATTTGGCCCCTCTTTTCGTGCACCGGTTCCAGTTCTGGGCTTGAAGGGAACACGTACAGTCATCTTACCACCGCTTCCTGGTCGCAAGGAGAACAGATACATCTCAGTGGAAAATGTCAAGCTACAGCGCCTGGCCGATCCTGAATAGTGTCACACCAGCGGTCTCTTGTCCTGCCATTTATCGGACATATGTTCGTGACCCATCTACACGAACGGTCGCTGATGCTGTAATTGAGATGGTTGATTTGCCTGAAACTACAATTGATCCCCAACTCTCCACCAATATCGACGAGGACGAGTATACTTATCCTGCATCTGAATCGGTGGCACATCAACCAATAACGCCACTTGGTCCGACTCGTTATTCCTTTGATTCGGATTCCACCTCTTCAAAAGTCCCATCCAAGTTCAGTATTTTTGTATCCTGGTTTAGAGACAATTTTTTGATTCCACCCTGGACATACCTCTGGTTGGTACTTTTCTTGATTTTTCTGTTCATGTCCATTGGCTTTGTCACAGTGTTTTTTCTACTAATCAATGGTCACTATTTACCTGAACGCTCTGCTGTAGACTATGTTTCTGGAACTTTGGCTCCTCATTCCTCGTCTCACATCATGAAGCGTGACCACACATTTGTGAACATTTCAGCTTTTCCAGTTGCTGATGGCATCGTATGGGATGCAGTGAACTATCAAATCCATGGTCCGACGGAAATTATTAATGTACCTAATGTCCTTCGTGTTTCAATGGGTGATGTAGTACAAAATAATATTCATTCTGATGATTGGGATGTGCATGCCGTTGAAGCATTGTTTGCCGATTTAAAATATTATGCATCTTTTTAATGCTGAAGATTTATATATGAATTCTGCGAATTATGCCGATTTGTATTGTTACCAACATTGGGGTAATCATTTTCTCCATAAGCCAAGTGCCCTGCGTAGTTCTGTTAACTACACCCAATGGGAACATTGTCCAAACCCCTTGCCAGGTAGCTCACAAACTCTTCGAAATAAGTTTACCTATTTTACTGATTTTAATCGGTCGAACCCTGCATCCTATTATTTTAGACTTAATACCACATCAACTCAGAAAATTATGTTAACACACACCAAATTGCTTTATTCGGGTTCCTTTTTAAGTGCCCTAGCAGTGGGTGGTTATGAGTACTGGGAGGATACAATAGATTTGAAATCTATTTGGGGCTCCAAGCCATGGCAGGTACAGGGAACCGAGGCGTTGCATCGTGCTTGCCTCATCCCTACCCAAATTATGTTCCTAAATGTTTCCATCTATCAAACTACGTGTTGGGGCTTAGCTACCACTAAACAATTAAACTCGCCCTCAATTCCATCCCTTTCGAGTTTTCCCAATGATAGCTCACGTTTTAACCTGTCCCTGACGACCCTACAGGCTCTATTACAGAATAATTCATTTAATGTTTCCGAACTGGATCAGTCACCCTGGTTGGTATGGCCTATATCATCTAATGCATGTCAAATGCGTTTTCACGACTCAGGTACTAGATACACACAGGATAGGCCTGATCCGAGATTTACAGCTTCTCGTACTGTCACTACATATTCTGTTGGTAAATTATGCAAACAATGGCTGCAACATTCGTCCCTTGATTCTGTTAAACAACATTTGTCCCTCCTTTCAGGCAATATTGATCTGTCCGACTTTGTTTTGGGACCTCGTGGTCCCCGACCTAAAAGATTCATTTATGAGACATATAATGAACTCTGGAAGCTATCACAAATGGAAGCTGCTTCCCGTCTTCGGGAAATAGATCAAGCAAATTTGGAAAAGGTGCTTGCTGTTGTTGACAATAGTATTAATACCCTGTCTTCTCGCATTTATACTTTAGAGAATATTGTGTCCTCTGTTGTTGATATTGTACAAGATGATGTTTCTGTGTTATATCATGGTCAGAATCAATTGCGTTCAGTTATGCAGTTTGCATGGACTTTACAAACGCTCAAGTTAGGTAAAGTTCCTTGGCATTTTTTGAACACCTCTGCCTTGTTTCTACCTTTTAACTTAACTGACAAACAGCAATTTATGTCCATGAAAGATGCAACTTACACTCTATTACATATCGAAAAGATGGATCCTTTGTCGTTCTCTGTTGCAGAACTTGATTCTGCTGTGTGGCTAGTTCATGGGGTTATCGCTTTACCTTTTTCCTTGTTTGAATTTGACTCGTGCATGAAACATTATCCTGTGGGCCGTTACCGGCCCTTGGGCAGTGCTTTCCTGCATGAACTCTGGTCCTTGCCTTTCATGTATAAATGCCTTCGGGACGGCAAGGAAGTCTTTCTCACGGGGAGTACTGCGACTCGACTATGGGTCATTCGCTTATTTGTAAACACATTAAATTGCATGGCTCATGTAGCGTTTCCGCTCCTAATCTTGCTTGTGTGCTGAAAGGTATTCCTGCTCCTGTTATTTCTCCTACTTTCACTCTCCTTTCCAATGGTAGTTATTTACTTTTAAATAACGAAAACTGTTGTGGCCTGCAGGCTGGCATTCCTTACATTGTAACAGTTTCGCACAGGGTTGTCTGCTGCAAAAATGTGCTTTTTCCTCCCCCTCATGGCAAGGTTGATATCTCTATTTGGCCTTCCATCCCTACCATGGAGGCAGATTTCAATAGACTGAGCAGAATAAAGGCACTGTTATTGAACGAGGAAGTTATGCTCACGTCCGCCCGGGAGACATTCATTCTCCAGGTGGCGAGTACCCACAGTGAAATACAGGCCCTTTTGAACACTAATCTCCCCCAACATTTTGGGGAGTTAATTCATCGTATTTTTAACGCATCTAACACAGAGGGTCTGGTACACTTTTTTAAAGTCGTGGGGTCTGGTTTGGTGTCCTCCTTTCAAACTATTTTTGGTGTCATCCCGGCGTTTATTCATTCTATTTTTTCCAGCGTCTTTGGTGGTTTCCCGTTGATCATCGCCTTGGCGGCTGGTGTCCTGTTATTAATTTGTTTTATGCGCAATGGCTGCTCCCCGATGGGACCTGCTCGATCCAGAACGCCTCCAGCTGCTTCGTGAGCGCCTTTTGGCTGGTTTTGGTGTCTTGCCATTGGCAACACTGAGTGTGTCATATACTCTTTCCTTTCGCTTTGCGTATTTCACTTGCGTGCAACCTGTGATGACTTGCATCCGCTGTCCTTTCACCTGGACCTTGGATTATTGCCTCTCCAATTCGTCATTGTCTGTTCCGGATTTTGTTCAGTTGATGGGTCTCTTAGAGGCCCATGAGCAGGACTGTTCCGTTGCCGGCTGTATGGCGCGTGCGGCTGCACTGGGGATTTTGGCGCAATGGGATATCTGGGCGGCTGCCCAGGATCTCCTACAACAAAGCTGTTTCGTTTATCACGCAAGTTGTCCCGCATTGCTTTTGGATGCTCCTCTGCTGAGGAGCATTCCTGCTCTTTTGATCTCATGGACTGGATGGCATCTATGTTTTTGTCAATTCCAATGATGCCCTTTTGGAGGGTATGGCTTTTTTCTGCACTTACACTTTCATGGATTGACTTGTTTTTCGCCGTTTGGGCGCTCCCTGTGCTCTACTGGATATTTTTTTTTGTTTGCCCTCTGTCTTGGACGCCGGACTGACCAGGGGAGGGTGTCTTGTGGTTTGTTGCCTGCCTTGTTATGTTGGCCTAGGACTAGCTGCCATGCTGCTTTTCTTTGCGCACGTTACACTGAGCCAGGGCTCCCTTGCCCTTTGCTCTTGCCAAGTTCTTTTGCGCTGTCTGCACTTTCTGTCTTTCACCTTTTCTCTTGTTCGATTTGGGCTCAGACTGCACAACATGTACAAGGTCGCATAACAATGTATTTCGGTTCTTCCTGATATGGCCAGTCTCGCGCACCCAGACATAACATTAGGCGCAAATGACATGAAACTTTGTGTGCCTTTAATACTGGGGTTTTTACTGGCGCTTAAGACACTTGGAGGAATCCTTTCCAGGGAGAAGAGCTGTGATTGTCTGCTGATGTAGTTCTGCATCTAGAGACTGAGGTATGGGGGTTCGCTAGTCAAAGCCCAGAGGTCTTCTATTTTTATAATAAACTATCTTACTGCACGGGGAGGGTGGTAATGTTATTTAGACATTTATCCACTGAGTTATGAAATGCTTTCCCGTTTGTATTCTATGGAGTTGTAACCATGCTGCTTATATTATTCATATGCATTATGCTATTAGTACTGACACGTGTACTGTACCTTAGAGCACGTAAGTTGAAATAAACATTTTAATCTACCCAGTGTCTCTTCATACGCACCTTGTGGACAAGTACGAGTGAGTGTCGAAAGAGTGTTCTTGTTTCTGCGAGTCCTGAGATAGGGATACCGTGTTCTGGGTTGTCCAATCATTGGTGCTTTGGTGCTAATGGGATGCTAAGCTAGTTGGGTTGGGGTTTTGGGTGCTACGGTATATGGTAGGCAAACCACTGTATTCCGGGGTCCTATTATCCTGTGCATAGCTCTGTGTATGTGCAGAAACCCTATGACACCATGTCCCACGCAGTGTCTTCTCATTTTTATGGGGTCACAGCCCCTGTATTTATGGTGCAAAAGTCTTTGTTCTGGGGGCACATCAAACACATATTAGAAGTGCACAACACACCCATTCACATTGTAAGCTCTGGCCCCAGACACACCACAGAGGGGCAGAGACAGCATTGTAGAAGGCAGGAACAGCCCTATTCAGGTGCAGGTGCAACTTCTCCGACCACTTCATATGCAGAACAGGCCTATTCAGGTGCAAGGGAAACTCCTCCAGCTACTCTAAATTCAGCCAAGGTCTATTCAGCCTAGCGCTGAATCACCCAGGAAAGGCAGGACACACCTCAACCCCCCTTGTGACTGTCTAGAGTGAATGCACTTATCCTCTCTCCTGTCAGTCAAAACCAGACGGTCAATACACATCCAGGCAGGGCACAAAGACTCATAAACACACAGAAATGCCCACTTCTAAAAGTGGCATTTCTAAAATAGTAATAATAAATCTGCTTTCACCAATAAGCAGGATTTATCTCTACTATTACAAACATACCAAACATGGTCACACTACCCCTCCCAGATCAGAAATTACCACTGAAGCACATATCAGGGAATTCCAAATGCAAACCTACGAGAGGGCAGCCTCACAGCAGTGAGAAACCAAATAGGCTGTTCGTCACTACCAGGACATCCACACAGTTAAGGCACATGTCCTACCTTCTACCTACACAGCACCCTGCCCATAGGGCTAGCTAGAGTCTACCTTAGGGGTGACTTATATGTAGTAAAAGGGGAACTGCAGATGTGGCAACCACTTTACATGCCACGTCACTGCGACAGTAAACTTTGTGCACAGGCCCTGCATCGGCAGAGGCCTGAGACAGGATTAAAAGGCTACTTCGGTGGGTGGCGCAAGCAGCTCTGCAAGCCCACTAGTAGGATTTGATTTAAAGGACCTGGGTATATGGGATACCACTGTACAAGGGACTTACAGGTCAATTAAATATACTAAACAGGTGTAGACCAATCTTACCAAGTTTACAAGAACAAGAGAGAGCCCATGCACTTTAGCTCTGATCAGCAGTGGTAAAGTGTCCAGAATCATAAAACCACCAACGACAGGTCAGAAAAAATGCAAGAGGAAGGCAAAAAGTTCTGGAATGACCCTGCAAAAAGGGCCAAGTCCAACAATAATCACATAGCAAAATAAAAGGTTGCAATCCAGTTTGGTGAGTTGCTATGCCCCTTCAGTATATTCCTCCACTATTGACGTTTCTTAGTGTTTCGAACACCAGGTGTATACCATAGGTATAAGCATAGTTAGGCACATGCACAGTTCATTCAGAAGTGCCCCAAAGTCTAGATGTGCAATCAGTTCAGTACGTTTTCAGGAGACATCCGAAATGGATTCCACCAGTCGCAGTACTCAGACTCTCATCACACACAGAGTCCTACTACCATGCATGTGCTACACACTCACTGCCCATGCATACACCCACACATAGAATGTAAGTGCAGGGATCTAGAGCTCACATTACAGCTGAACTTTACATGAGAGGAGTCAGTAGATGGATTTTCTGTGACACAGAAAAAAGGTTCTGGTCATGCTAATAGTTCAGAAAAAACTTGGTACGCTACCAACACAACTCTATGTGACTTACCCAGGGCTTTGTGCACCCCTTCAGGTTTCAGAACAGGTTCTGGACATTCCATTACTAGGGACAGGCCAAGACCTCTGCATACACTCTAGATTACAGTGATGCTAGGGCAAACAAAAGGTATCTGTTTCACATGCTGTTGGGCTCTCGGGGCAGTGATTCAACCCCGTTAACCATTCAAGAGGCATTTCTACCCCAACAGTTTGCAATGACAAGACTATTTAGAACATCAGAACTTAAATGCTGTCATTCTTTAGCAATTTAAATAACAGGTGGTAAGAGTAATCAATTGTATGGCATTCGACTTATTGACCATAGAAGTATGAAGGGCCTAAGCTGGTTCTGCTGAGATTCAAATTCATGACTTGAAGGTCAGCCAAAGATGTCAGGAGTATGTGCTTTACTCACTAAGTGGTCTTGCCAGCATTCAAAGGGGTATATTCACAAGAACGTGTGATAACTACCTCAAGAGTAGCGTAACACAACTTTCAATAACGCAGCCCATCACGGGAAAATAACCCCGTGTCAACGTGGAATTCACAACAAGGCGGTACCATGCGATAGTCTGCCGCACCACAATGGATATAATGCCGCACGATGGAGATAAAAACACAAACCACAACACCAAAAAACACGCAATGGGCCAAAGCGCGATGAGGAAACCAGCGACAAGCAGCGCCAGGCCTGCAACACACACCTGGCAGGCGTCAAAAACCTCCATATAAGCAGAAAAAAACACCCACACACAAACTGACCAACACACAAGCACCATGGAGGCAGCCGGAGCAGGCGCAGAGGACGAGCGCAACCCCACAAGCACCCCGGACGACCAGCCTGGGACCTCGGGGACAGGGAGGGCAAGGACAAGAAGACCAGGAAGACCAAGTTCAGTCCGCAGGCGAACAGGATCATAGTCACGGAGGTGATGGAACACCATCAACAACTCTTCGTCACCTCCAACGTGTCATTGGGCACCAAAAATGGAATATGGCGGGACATCGTCGACAAGGTGAATGCCGTCGGAGAGCACAAGCGGACAATGGACGAGGTCAAGAGGCGATGGAATGACATCAAGCGGAAGACCAAGGATAAACTCTCCGCCAACCTGAAGGCAGCAACGCAGACCGGAGGTGGGGGCCCAGCGCCACAGCTGGAGCTGGATGACATGGAGGAGCTGGTGTCGACAGTCATCAGTGTGGAGACTGTGGCCGGAGTCGAGGGACCGGACACTGCTCGACAGGACACAACACAACCGCAACAGGGTGAGTGACCACCAGGTACAGGGGGGGACGGGGGGAGATGGCCACAATGGCACACATGCACAAGCAAGCAGGGCACAGTGCACACCCACAATCACTCTGGGTCCTCGCCCAGACCCACACACTGTCACAATGTACAATGCCATGCTGTCTGAATGTCAACCTGTACCATGCGGCTACATACATGTGGACACATTGTAATACACCATCTCCCCTTCACATCGCAGGGGCATCTTCAACACCTCCTGCAGAGCAGTCACAGCCACTCTTCACTGATGACGAGGAGGAGGACTACACCAGCATCGACATCCAAACCATCCAAGACCTCATTGACCACCTCCGCAACTCACCTCCAAGATCAGGGCAGCCCAGCTACATCCATGAGACCCCACCCACCAGCCAAACCACCCAGCAGGAGGCACCCACAGCCCCGTCACCCTCCCAAGACCCCCAGGAACAACAAATGGCCTTCCAATGCCGTGTGCTGGAGGGCCAGAGGGAGACGGCAGAGCAGGTGCGGGTGGGGTTCGAGCTTATGGCTAACAACCTTGGGTGTCTATGTCCGCCCCATGGTCTCCAGCGAGCCCTGACTGACATCTCTGGAGTCATGACGTGGAGGGAAGAATACCTGTCCGCTCACAGTGGCCCAAGCGATGCCAGCCTTGAGCTGGCACACATGCGGAGGCTCATTGAGGACATGGTGCGGATGGAGGGGGAAAGGATGGCAGCCGCCGCTGCACATCAGTAAAATGTAACTGGGATCTACCGTGCCCTGCATTTCCTCGTCATGGCATTGCTGCCACAAGGCGTGGCGATGATGAATGCTGCTGCCCCCACACCATCCACATCTCCGCCCCCTGGTGTGTCAGTGCCTCACAGTGCGGCAGGCGTATCCACTCCGGCACCTGATGTGTCACTGCCACACAGTGCGGCCGACAATCCTCCTCCGGCCCCTGATGAGTCAGTGGCACACAGTGCCGCAGCCGGCACTGCAACACCCACAGGTGGGGCAGGGCACACACCCAGGGACGAGGACATGGATGGGACTGTGGTCAGGAGGACCAGGCACTAGCATCCATTACTGCCACCTTGCCTGTTTTTGCTTGGTGCCACACATGGCCTCAAGACCTACCACTGACCCCCGATACACTCCGAGGCACTCACCTTGGACAGCGACATGGACTGCCACATGCTGGTTGACGACCAATGACACGGCAGACAGACTGCGGACTGTACCCTTCCTCTTCCGCAGTACAGGTCATCCCGGGATGGACACTGGCTGGCCCTCCACGGGCCCATATTGTGTGGTGTGCTCGGCATTGCCCTGTACCGCTCCAGCTGCATGACTGCACTGGATGTGCAAATAAACATCCAGTGATGCACTGTTGTGGAATGTCTTACGTCATTCCTGTGTGGATGAATGTGGGGACAGTGCCTTCCCTTGCGTCAATGATGTTCATCCTGTGGGATGCCAGTAAGGGGGTGCGACATTGCATCTTGTGTAGCGGGTTCCGTGAACACTGCAGCAGGGACACACGCATCAGTCACTTCCTTGTCCGGACATGGACTGGACCACGCCCAGAGCCCACGAGTCATTGTTGCAGGCCCTGCGCTGGTCGGGCGTATGGCAGGCCAGTCCACTCCGCTTACGCACCGAGGGGGGCCCTCATTGCTACCCGTCGCAGCCGTACTCGCTGGTGGTGTGCAGGTCACTGGTCTAGTCGTCAGCATGTCACAGCCACTCCCTGAGGGCAGGTTTTCACACACACCACACCCATCCGGCACAGGCGTCACAGGCCATGTGACTCCGCCAACATAAGGGTCCGACTACGTCACATTCCCCTCTTCCGGTGGTGACTGGATTACGGACGCCCCACGGTTCGCACTCATATAGGGCCCATGAGTTGCTGCGCACATGGTTAGTGGCATCTGAGGCCTGTGAGTACGGCACAGGCCTACCACCACGTGGCACAGACTGGGGTTGCACAGGGTTAGTGGCATCCGAGGCCTGTGAGTACGGCACGGGCCTACCACCACGTGGCGCAGACTGGGGTTGCACAGGGTTAGTGGCACCAGAGGCCTTGCGGACGGCACAGGCACCCCGCCACGGGACAGTGACTTTGGGTGCACTGAGTCAGTGGCACCTTGAGCTGCTGAGTGGGTGTGCAGCCTGCGATGATGCCCCGTCCCGGCGTTCCGGACAGCTCAGGTTTTGTGTGCCCTGCTAGATCGCAGTGTAGGCCAGAGCCAGCGGGCAGCGCAGGCCTACCGTCCCGTGGCGTCGCTTCTGGGATGCCAGAGTTGGTGGCACCCATTGGGCTGAGCGGGTGTGCAGCCTGCGATGGTGCCGGGTGCACTGGTATGTCCTCTGCCATGGAGTAATCAAGACCCAGCACCAAACATGAGACCTGGTGGCCTGCGGAGCGGGGCTGCATGATGTGGAGGGTGCCATGTCTGCGGGACCCAGGCTTGTGGCTTGCAGCGGCACGTGGTGGGACCTCCTGTCTACGCGCCGGTGGCGGAAGGTGAGCATTGAGGACTGGGTGTGCATGGGCAGGCATGCTCCGATGGGCGGCGGGAGAGGTTGGGGTGCCTCTGCCTGGGTGTGCATGGGCGGGCAGGCGATGTTGTCTTGTGCAAGTGTTTGTACTGTGCCAGTCATGTATCTGGGCTCTGTTTCAGCTGACGGCTCTGAATCAGATGTGTGACCTGGTGAACTGCCCTACATACCGGCACGTGGTTTGAGACACACCGGTGGCAGCAGGTGAGCAGTGTGGCCTGGGTGCGCAGGGGCAGCACTCTCTCTCTCTCTCTCCCTCTCTTCCTCTCTCTCTCCTCTTCTCTCTCTCTCTCCCTCCCTCTCTTCCTCTCTCTCTCCCTCCCCCTCTTCCTCTCTCTCTCTCCCTCTCTTCCTCTCTCTCTCTCTCCCTCTCATCCTCTCTCTCTCCTTCGCTCTCTCTCTGTCCTCTGATGTGCGCAGGACACACCTTCTCATCATGTTTTTTGTCTTACAGGCTGTGACCTACGTATTGTCCGGAGGGGAGCGGCCATGTGTCTTCATTTCATTTCGTTGTTCATTTTGATAAAGTTTCATTTGTTGCTTCGAAAGTGAATGTGTGCTGGTCATTTCTGTGATGACACATCCATGTCACCAGTTGTGATTGTGCGGCATCAAGCGGAATATTTTGTACATGTTTAGGTGTGGGTGATGTGGCATGTCTTTGGTCGGGGGGGTGCCAGGGAGGGGTGGTCCTGGGGTGGTGGCGGTGGGTGTTGTGGCCCTCCTGGGTGTCCGGGCCGCATGATGGGTGGCTCCATGGCATCTGTTGCCCTTCGGATGTGGCCCTGGGCTGTGCTCCCTTTTGTGGTGCTGGCTGCCGTCTGAGTTTACACCAGGTCAGAGCAGGTGTAGATTTCCTGGTGCTAACGCGCCTTATCACCTGTTTTGTGTTGTTATCGCGGATGTGGCTGGTCGTTGTGAATGTTGAGGTGTGCTGTTGTCTCGGCTTTAGTCACGGGAACACGTACTCTGCATCTCATTAGCGATATTTGCGAGGGTCCTCTGTTGCGATGTTTTTTGCGGCTGCTATCGCGGGTAAACTGGTGCTGTGGGCTGTTAACAACGGCTTGTGAATGGGGGGGGTAGATTTATCACGACTTTGGCTGCGATAAAGTGCCGTTAATTTGGCGATAGCTCCTTGTGAATATGCCCCAAAGTCTTTTATGCATTGATTCACCTTTCCCCTTTAACTATCCTCTGCAACTAGCCTACTCAGCGTGGACTAGGGGCAGTGCACACTTTGCATGATCTGAGAAAAGGGTTGCCCAAATTTGTGCCTCATTAATGGCATCAAAATATCTTGAGTTCGTCCTGCCAACAGCCACTACTAACTGCATCCAATCTGCCCCCCTTTACTATCATGGCAGTGGAAGAAAAGTCCTCACAGTCTTCTTCATACCACCTTGCTCTATCTGATCTTCCCTGTATTTTTAAATCAAAGTTTATATTACTCTATTTTTATTATATATTTTATGCATATCTGTACCCAATAGGTTTTGGTGTGCCCACAGTCTGCAGAAATATGCCACAAAACGTGTTAGATTCACTTGGTCTTCAGACGCCTCTGAAGCATTGGATCAATTTACAATAATACAGATGCATTATGCTGTAGGAAATATTGAGAACAAGCAATGTATTACTTATAAGTAGACCTATGCAAATGTGATACAATGGACAAAGGCATTACATGAGCAATTTTAATACATTTATGGAAAAGACCCTTGGATAGCTGGCGCATTGCCCTGCCCTTTGCATCTGATAAATTAGATAAATTGAAATATCAAAATAATAGGGAAATGAAAACTGAGGTTTTACTGTCTTTCTTGATTTTCCAAATATTACTAATCTCTGATTAAAAGCACTGCTTAACCTGGGGCTATAAAATCGGGAGAGAAAAAGTTGTAATTGTACATTTGTCAGCTTTTGCTTAAGGTTGAAGTACATTTCTCACTTTATAGGTATTCCCAAAGAATTATGGAATGACACTGGGATTATGCGACACAGGTGTGTGCTCACATGTGTAATCATTTAAATACACAGAATTTAAATACACAAGATTATTTAGGGTAGACACATATCTGCACATGTTTGGTGAATATGGTGAATATTCAAAAACCTATAAGCTTGCAGTTGTTAACCAAGTTTTGCAGGTGGATCCATATCTGATCCCACACAAATCTGCCCCTAAAAGCCCCATCCGGCTCCCCTGGGAGGAGCTGACCATTTCTAGGTCGAGCCTTGGCAGCGCGCATGTGCTATCTTCAAGACATGCTGTATTCACACTGTGGGCATAGAGCCCACCCACTGCTTTTGATTGGCTTATGTTAGTATCCTTTAAAAAATGTGGCTTCTAAGTGATTAATGTTTCATGTTTGTCCCAACTTTTTCACAATTGGTAACTCCCGTGGAGTATCACTGATGGATTTGTCTTCTTCAACTTCTGCCATTGTATTTCGTATCTTTGGAACTTTGTTTTACATTTGAACCAGCACTTCTTATAAGTGTTTGTGTTTTGTTTCCCTGGCTCAGCATGGTGCCCGCTTCAAATCTGCCACGCTTTATCTTTTTTTTGTATTTCTCATCCTTTATGTTATAGCATCCGTGTGACAGCATAGCGCTGCACTGCGGACCCATGTAGTGTCAACGGGCAAGTGAGCACTGAGCACCGCATCTCTCCCCACTGTCGGGAGCAGGCCAGTCGGCTGCATTCAGCCAGTTCTCCAAGAGTCTGTGCAGCCCTAAGGAAAGAAACTGGAGTAGAGACTATTTAAGCCACTGTCACTTGGAAATCTGTGTAAACAATAAACCATTTTGATTTTCGGAAGAAATAGTCTGCTAGACAACCATTACAAGCACGCTTTACAGCTTGCCGCTTACATAGTGGGTAATCGTTAACACTGTCCATTTGGGGAGCACAGCATTGTGTAACTGCAACATGCACAGCTCACACACGCACACAGTGGTTCTAGCTAATGTTACTCGGCAAGTACACCTACATCTCACCTGATCACACTCCTAAACACAACACACTATTAGTTTGGCGAGTAGTCACATATTTATATAAAATCCCCCAGTCTTTAAACTTCAGTTATCATGCCTCCTGAAATCGTGCATATATGATGTATTTAGCATATTTTAAATTTGTTGAATATTTTACACATACACAATACTCTTCCACCTCACCACAGATTCAGCGGACACGGCTGCACAATATATCAGCTATTCACCCCGGTTAAGTCCATGGAGTTCAAAACCCACATCATTCATTCATTCACTCTTTCATTCACATAGCTTTATTCGATCTTTATAAACAGACCATAAAAGCACACAGCATCATTATAAAAACTTCATATCAGATATGTATAAAACCTATATACAGTGTTAAAAAAGAATTAAACAGTTTTGCGATGATCCAAATTCCATTTAAATAGACTTTAAAAATCCAGTAAAATACCTTAAAATCAGAGTCAATCATTGTTATTAAGAGATCTTCCCACCAATTTCCTCTTTCTAAAACATGCCCACAAAAATGAGGCTACAGCATAGCATACAAATGGGTCCGATAAAGCCTCTAGAAAATACATTGCCACCCGATACTGTTTAAAATTATGATACCTCAAGATCGGAATTATAAATGTTTTTCTTTCTTCAGAATAGTTTTTACAAAACAGTAATATATGAGGGTCTGATTGCACGGCAAAGTTATTACACGGACAAGGAGACAAATCTGCCAGTTTGTATCTCTTAGCCGGATACCCCAAAAGTAGCGGGATCATATTCAATCGAAAACGCAGTAAAATAAATCTATGCTGAGTGTTATTTATGCGTGATAGGTAGTAAAAACCCTCCCCAGGTCTTGGGGGAACCAGATCGTAGGCAATGGAGGAGTGGAAACAAGATTTCTTTCCCCTTCTCTCGTAATTTGCTCTCCGGTTGAATAAGTCAGTTAGCGTTTTCTTTGTGATCCTTTTACAAGAATCAGGGTCTTTAAATAGTTCTCCCAGCCCTAGAGCATTCAGTTGGTCCTCTAGATAATTTAGCCACCCAATTCTTTTGTAGTAGTCCAACTTACAACAATCACTGATAATAGTTTGTGTCAGATCCACCGTGGTCCTCCGCCAAATTGAAAGCCACAACAATACTGGTGCTAATCTTATATAATCACTAATGTAAGGAAGACCTAGTTCGAGGTGTAAGATATCATTTGGAGCTGATTGCGGTAAAGACACCCTATTTTTAAAAAGCTATCTTCTGCTTGCTGGAGCTGCTCAACATTTGCCATCCCCCATACTCCCGCTCCATAGATTGCAGCAGACTTTGTTTTTGCAAGATAAATGTTTTTTATTATATCCAGAGGGCTCCCTCCCAACTTCTTAGCAAATCTTTTTACTGCATTGAGGTTCCTTTGCATGCCCTGAGCTCTTACCGCCACTAATCTAGACCATGTATGGTCCTTATCAAAGAGAACTCCCAGGTATGAAAATGAATTAACAACCTCAATTTTCTTTCCTACCAGCTGGAAGTGGGGGGGTTTCTCTCCTCTGGAGGCTCCTGTCACAATAATAAACGATTTTGATTCGTTTATCTTTGAGGTCAAGTGAGGCCATAAAAGTGGAGTAGGCTGTGATTAACACTTGCAGGGCTAGCCCCGATCTAGCTATCAATACTGCGTCATCAGTGTACGCTAAAATAGGGAGGGGGGCTTGATCAAACTTCAGAACATCTACAGATAAAGCAGACAGGGAGGACTCTACCCCGTTTGTATAGATGGAAAAAAGAAACGGGCGAGAACACAGCCCTGTCTTATTCCCTTTTCGATTTTGAAGTGATGTGTGCACTCCCCCCTCCTACCATACCGAACACAAGCGGTGGTGTTGGCGTACAGCTGACGTATGAAGGCAATTATCGGCGGATCAATGCCCATCCCCTCCATCATGGACCATAACCTCGAATGGGAAACACAGTCGAAGGCTGCGGTCAGGTCCATGAAGGCCATATAGATCTTCCCGCCTTTTGCCTTTGTATATTTCTCTATAGTTAAGGAGACGTTTAGGCATTGATCCACCATGCCCATACCCCTACGGAATCCATATTGTGCCTTCATAAAGATGTTATTAGTTTCGGCCCATGCCTCCAATCTGGCCAAAAGGACCCTTCCCATAAGTTTGGCAGTAGTGTCAAGAAGGGATATAGGACGATAATTCTTTGGTAACCCCCTCTCCCCTTTTTTAAAAATGGGAACAATAATGCTCTGTCTCCATGAAGAAGGGGGACCTACTGTATGATTGCTATTAAAAATATTCGTTAGCAGAGGGACCCACAAGTGATAATTATCCTGAAATAGGTCAATAGGGATCCCATCTGGACCTGGCGCCTTACTAGGAGTGCATGCTTCAAGTGCCTTTCTAACCTCTGAATGAGAAAAAATTAACCCTCCTTGCAATGGAGGTACTGTACTATGGGACAATTGCTTCAAGGGGGTTGGAACACCAAATATATTTTCAAAATAGCTCACCCATACTTCTTCGTCTACATGTACATCTAACGTAGGATCACTAGAGTCTTTGAAGTACGGGGTGTTCACTATTCTCCAGAAATCTCTACTACTGCCCGAAGTGGCTGCTTGCTGAAGGTCTTCCCAAGCCTGATCCTTGAGATCCTTTTCTCTGGCTCTCCTGGCTAATTTATAATTGTTGCGTAGTGCACGAATATTATTGGGATCTCTAGGATTCGTTTATAGGGCGTTTACAAGAGCTTTTTTAGCTTTAGAACAGGTTATATCAAACCACCCACTATTAATAATGGCGTTTGGGGACTTAAATCTGGTAAGCGCAGCTTTTATTTTAGCCAAAAGGGCACAGAACTGGGTGACCAGAAACGCAGGGGGTGTGTTTTCTCCCAGACATAGTAATATATCATCCTTAACTTGAACTAAAATTTCAGGACTATGTTTAGCTTATGTGCCTGTGACCATTTTAGTTGATACCCATTCTTCCTAGTCAAATTCACATCTGCAGCTACCTCATTGTGTTCTTTGACTTTGGGCAAAATACTTAAATGTATAAATAGGATAGCGTGGTCACTATGGGTAGTGAATAGTGTATTCATATGTGTCACTTTCCCATGTATATGTAAATGTACTGGCACTAAGATAAAGTTAATAATGGACTCTTGTATGCCCCTTCTAAATGTTAGCGCTTGCTCTCCCTCTTTTAATTCATTGGCTATACATAAATTCCACTTGTGTAAGAAAGTATTTAGAGTTTCACCATACTCACTATGGGTAAAGTGTAGCGATGGATTACCATGGAAGTCTTCTACTCCACATACTCTAGACCCATTAAATTTGCACATGTGGATATTAAAGTCCCCCACCAAAATGAGGTTTGCACTTCCCCCTTGTTTGCCATATTCAATTTCTCAATCTCCATTTTTAGGGCGTCCACCACTACCTTCATGTTTCTCCCAGTTTCATTGTTATAGAAATTAACAATAGTCCAGGGATCCTGGCTCCTGTGACTCAGCTGGAAGATCTGAAAATGCTTGTGTATGGGGCCAACCTGCCAGACTTGAATAGGCATAGTATTCAAAATCAAAGTTAATAGACCCACCTTTGCCCTCCCCGAGGGTGACGGAAGTGCCGGAGAATAAAAAGTTCGAAACCCATGAAAGAAGACTGGGTCTTTAGCCCAAGTCTCCTGAAAAAAGACTATCTCCATAGTTTGCCACTTATTTAACCACTGACAGTTTCCCAGTTTAGAAGCTATGCCTGCCACATTCCATGTTATCATGTTAGTCTTAAGGCCCTTACTGTAAGTCTTAGGGTGTAAGGAGGTCTGAACTAGTACCGAAGTAGTGGATATAGGGCTGACATCTACCAAGATATTAACGGGGAGTAATTTGATACGTTGGATCTCCACTTGATTAGTATTGTTCTCTACTACAGCCGGGATATTTGCCTTTGATATTAAAAAAGGGGATGAAGGAATTAGTCAATCACAGTCCTCCAGAGTTGACAAGGCTTCATATCTATTTTGTAATCTAATCCCATAATTTGCAGGAGGGCCCTCTCTCCCTCTCTCACCAGGGATTAAAAATGTTTTCCTGCCCCTATAGTACCTTTCCATTGTGGGTCCATGGCCGGTGTAAAAATACTCTAGTGATAGGGGTATTATCTGTGTGTTCCTTAGGGGAAGGGTACACAAGTTAGCTAAAAGATTAGGGGCCGTGTCAGCATTATTAAAATTTATGACCACACAGTCACCGGAATAAACTTTTCTGAGGCCACCCACCCATCCTACTCTTCTTGCCATGATAATATCGATTGCCAACTGCTCCCTTCCCCTCTCTGTTATTTTAGCATTATTTGATAGCCAGTGAAGACATTTGTCCATTAATTGGCCTGTTGATTCAGTTTGTTCCTCACGAAGAAGTGGGACATTAGCTAAGACCAGTACCAGTGGAACAGCAGCGGGGGGAAGATAGAGAGTTTGTTGCGGGTAACCCTCACTCTGCTTCGAAGAATTCTCAGGTAGTCCTGCCGAATGAGTAGCCCCTCTTGTTTCCTTCTCGGCTAATGTAGGGTGAGACGATGACCCACTTTTATTCAGCCCTTGGTAAGTCCGATTGCCTCTTGTTAAGATGGTATTAGAGTTCGCATTTAGGGGCTGTACTGATACATTATCAGAATCAACCAAAGGTATTGGTGTTATTGCTGTCGTTATCGTGGGAGCAGGTGGTCCTCTTGCTTCCATCTCTTGTGCTGGATCTATGCTTCTTAGTGTTGCTGAAGGAGGTACGTTTATCTGGGACACTTGCTCAAGTAATGAGCGATTTTGAGTCTCTAAATCTGCCAACCGAAGTTCGATTTGCGACAGTTTGGTTAAAATGGGAGCCATTATATTATTTAGCCTTAACGTAAGTTCCGGCCAAATAGTATTATCTTGCTGAGCTTGGAGGTATGGAATATTGACAGCCACTGAAGGAATTACCGATATTTTATGGTTCATTATGTGTGACTTTTTTTGGGATGCTTTAGATTTAATGGCACAACAGTTTTTAGTTTGCTTTGATTTAGCGCCACTTATAACACCCCCTGCTCTAGTACGCTTAGGTAACGGCGAAGTATCCAAAAATGATGTATTTGCCTGTAAAAGAATTGTATGGACCCCTTGGGAGATCTCTGTGTTTGTGTTGGGTGGAGGAGGACTAACCCGCTCTTGAGCAGAGTCTGACAAGGTTAATTATGGTAAAGACTGGGTAGCCAGGGAGTGATCAATAGCAGGCCCAATAGATAGTCTCGATATTGAGGAGCCTGGCTCGAGAGAAAGATGTCTCTCGGTTAGCTCAATCTCATTGGACAAGACACTCGCTGATCTTACCAGGAATGAGTCCAGGGTAGCTCCCACTCCTCCCCCGACTTTCTCCTTTGGGCCCCTTCTTTTTGCCATAGTCGCAGCTGTTGAAACAATACCTTACTCGGTTGCAGAAGAAAGAGGGTTAGCCCAGCCCAGCCTCTTCCGGGCTCCGACGGGCGTGGACGGGCCCGCCCTTGGCCCGGGCTTCGCGCCGCAGGCCGGTGTCCCTCTTTAATAGCGCGTCCTCACGCTATGAATATTGGTATTTGTGGTCCTCCTGGACCCACCGTCGGGAGCGTGAGCAGACAAGAGCCCCAAACAGCAGCAGCAGCAACCATGAGTACAAGGCGCCGCGGGCCGGCGTCCCTCTTTAATAGCGCGTCCTCGCGCTATGAATATTGGTATTTATGGTCCTCCTGGACCCACCGTCGGGAGCGTGAGCAGACAAGAGCCCCAAACAGCAGCAGCAGCAAACGTGAGTACAAGGCGCTGCGGGCCAGCGTCCCTCTTTAATAGCTCGTCCTCGCGCTATGAATATTAGTATTTGTGGTCCTCCTGGACCCACCGTCGGGAGCGTGAGCAGACAAGAGCCCCAAACAGCAGCAGCATCATTCAAAATTAAGGCAGAGCATAAGTCCTTTCCCATTGCTTTGGGGCTAAGGCTATGTAACTAGGCTTAGGGCAAGCCAATGGACATATCACATAACCAACAACATAGCAAAAAACCACAGTGCCCATCTCGAGTGCCATCGTGTGGGTAATGGCTGTCTTTTATGGCCACTCGTAACGGGAACTGTTGCAGCTGGATGCTGAGGAAAGTGCACATAAAGGCTCAACTTAAAGAGAAAAAGAGTAGACCATGCAGTATCTAAAAGCATAGCTGCATACTGTAAATTCATACATTTCCTTTAGGTAAATAAAGGCTCTGTCGCACCCTGTGTACAAATGGATTTACTTTATTGGAGAGCGATGGTACCCGTGGTACCAAAAGCAAACAACATTGTCATAGACCGATTAGAACTGTGTATATTGGAATGCACTCTAAAATTGTACAGTCAAATAATTAGTTTTTTAGTTAACATTTGCAGGGTCTAGAGAAACCTGATCTTTATACACTGTTTTGTCTACATCAATTAAATGAACAGCATCAACAGTACACTGACAATACACCTTGGCCTATATATATATATATATAAAACATATTTAAACTTTACAGAAACACACAGTCACTGGATGATGTCATCAGTGATGTCATCAGTGATGTCATTTGAGATGTCATCAGTGATGTCACTGGCCATGTCATGAGTGATGTAATATGTGATGTCATCAGCAGTGCATTGCATGGGCGCAAGTTATACTTAGCTCAACTAACTATAACGGCTGAATTTCTCTGGTTTTGTACGAGTGAAATGTCCAACTAACTATAACGTCCCTGAAACCTGTGGTTTTTTCAGGGAATTTCTATGGTTTTTTAAATGTTAATTTCTAACTGTAATGTCCCTGAAACCTATGGTTTTTTCAGTGAATTTCAAAGGTTTTTTAAATGATAATTTCTAACTATAACGTCCCTGAAACCTATAGTTTTTTCAGTGAATTTCTAAGGTTTTTTAAATGCTAATTTCTAACTATAACGTCCCTGAAACCTATGGTTTTTTCAGTGAATTTCAAAGGTTTTTTAAATGCTAATTTCTAACTGTAACGTCCCTGAAACCTATGGTTTTTTCAGTGAATTTCTAAGGTTTTTTAAATGCTAATTTCTAACTATGCCTACAGAGGTAGGACATGTGCAGAAAGAGGAAGAAAGGCGCAGAAAGAAGCAAGAGAAATGCAGAAAGAGGCAACAGAAGTCCAGAAAGACGAAGAAAAGTGCAGAAAGAACCAACAGAGGTGCAGAAAGAGGCCTCGTTGCAAAGTCATCCTGTGCCCCCAACTTTTTGCTGACTGGTTCTGGTGGTAACTGACTCTGACTAACCAGGCCCGGAGCCAGTGCTATGCTGAAAGACACTTAGAATACAGTGAAAACACCTAAAGACACTAGGGTACACTATGGGTTGGGGTACCCCTGTGATTGGCATGACCTCTCCTGTAAGGCCCTAGTACATAATAGGGCAGGGGGATTAAAACTACCTCTAACTCAGAGGTGCAGAAAGAGGCAAGAGAAGTGCAGAAAGAAGCAACAGAGGTGCCGAAAGGGGCAAGAGAGGTGGCGAAAGAGGCAAGAGAAGTGCAGAAGGAGGCAAGTGAGATGCAGAAAGAAGCAAGACAGATGCAGAAAAAGCAAGGAAAGTGCATAATGAAGCAACAGGGGTGCAGAAAGAGGCAAGAGAAGTGCAGAAAGAAGCAACAGAGGTGTAGAAGGAGGCAAGAAAACTGCAGAAAGAGGCAAGAGAGTTGCAGAAAGAGGCAAAAGAGATACATAAAGAGACAAAAGGGGTGCAGAAAGAAGAATGAAAAGTGCAGAATGAAGCAACAGGGGTGCAGAAAGAGGCAAGAGAAGTGCAGAAAGAAGCAAGTGAGGTGCAGAAAGAGACAAGAGAGGTGCAGAAAGAGGCAGGAGAGGTGCAGAAACAGGCAAGAGAAGAGAAGAAAGAGGCAAGAGAATTGCTGAAAGAAGCAACAGAGGTGTAGAAAGAAGCTCGAGCAGCGCAGAAAGAACCAACAGAGGTGCAAAAAGAGGCAAGAGGGGTGCAGAAATAGGCAAGAGAAGTGCAGAAAGAGGCAAGAGAATTGCAGAAAGAAGCAAGACAGATGCAGAAAGAAGCATGGAAAGTGCAGAATGAAGCAACAGGGGTGCAGAAAGAGGCAAGAGAAGTGCAGAAAGAAGCAACAGAGGTATAGAAGGAGGCAAGAGAACTGCAGAAAGAGGCAAGAGAGTTGCAGAAACAGGCAAAAGAGGTACATAAAGAGATAACAGGGGTGCAGAAAGAAGCAAGACAGGTGCAGAAAGAAGCATGGAAAGTGCAGAATGAAGCAACAGGGGTGCAGAAAGAGGCAAGAGAAGTGCAGAAAGAAGCAAGTGAGGTACAGAAAGAGGCAAGAGAGGTGCAGAAAGAGGCAAGAGAAGTGCAGAAAGAGGCAAGAGAGGTGCAGAAAGAGGCAAGAGAAATGCAGAAAGAGGCAAGTGAGATGCAGAAAGAAGCTCGAGCAGCACAGAAAGAACCAACAGAGGTGCAAAAAGAGGCAAGAGGGGTGCAGAAACAGGCAAGAAAGGTACAGAAAGAGGGAAGACAAGTGCAGAAAGAGACAACAGGGGTGCAGAAAGAAGCAAGACAGATGCAGAAAGAAGCATGGAAAGTGCAGAATGAAGCAACAGGGGTGCAGAAAGAGGCAAGAGAAGTCAGAAAGAAGCAACAGAGGTGTAGAAGGAGGCAAGATAACTGCAGAAAGAGGCAAGAGAGTTGCAGAAACAGGCAAAAGAGGTACATAAAGAGACAACAGGGGTGCAGAAAAAAGCAAGACAGGTACAGAAAGAAGCATGGAAAGTGCAGAATGAAGCAACAGGGGTGCAGAAAGAGGCAAGAGAAGTGCAGAAAGAAGCAAGTGAGGTGCATAAAGAGGCAAGAGGTGCAGAAAGAGGCAAGAGAGGTGCAGAAACAGGCAAGAGAAGTGCAGAAAGAGGCAAGAGAATTGCTGAAAGAAGCAACAGAGGTGTAGAAAGAAGCAAGAAAAGTGAAGAGAGAGGCACGTGAGATGCAGAAACAGGCAAGAAAGGTACAGAAAGAGGGAAGACAAGTGCAGAAAGAGACAACAGGGGTGCAGAAAGAAGTAAGACAGGTGCAGAAAGAAGAATGGAAAGTACAGAATGAAGCAACAGGGGTGCAGAAAGAGGCAAGAGAAGTGCAGAAAGAAGCAACAGAGGTGCAGAAGGAGGCAAGAGAACTGCAGAAAGAGGCAAGAGAGTTGCAGAAACAGGCAAAAGAGGTTCAGAAAGAGGGAACAGAGGTGCAGACAGAGGTAAGAGAGGTGCAGAAACAGGTAAAATGGTTGCAGAAAGAGGCAAGAGGGGTGGAGAAATTTGCAAGAGAGGTGCAGAAAGAAGCAAGAGCAGTGCAAAAGAACCAACAGAGGTGCAAAAGAGGCAAGTGAGGTTCAGAAGGAGGCAAAAGAGTTCCAGAAACAGGCAAAAGGGGTTCAGAAAGAGGGAACAGATGGCCAGACTGAGGCAAGAGAGGTGCAGAAACAGGTAAAAGGGGTGCAGAAAAAGGCAAGGGGGATGCAGAAATTTGGAACAGAGGTGCAGGAAGAATCCAGTGCAGTGCAGAAAGAACCAACAGAGGTGCAGAAAGAGGCAAGAGGGGTACAGAAAGAGGCAAGTGAAGTGCAGAACGAAGCAAAAGAGGTACAGAAAGAACCAACAGAGGTGGAAAAAGAAGCAAGAGGGGTCCAGAAAGGGATAGGAGAGGTGCACAAAGAGGCAAGAGGGATACAGAAAGAGGCAGGAGGGGTGCAGAAAGAGGAAGAGAACTGCAGAAAGAAGCAACAGAGGTGCTAAAAGAGGTACGAAAGGTGCAGAAAGAGACAAGACAGGTGAAGAAAGAAGGAACAGAGGTACAGAAAGAGGCAAGAGTGGTGCAGAAAGAGGGAAGAGAGGTGTAGAAAGAGGCAAGAGAGTTGCACAAAGAGGGAAGAGGGGTGCAGAAACAGGCAAAAGGGGTGCAGAAAGAAGCAAGTGGGGTGCAGAAAGAGGTAAGAGAGATGCAGAAAGAGGCAAGAGAGTTACAGAAAGAGGCAAGTGAAGTGCAGAAGGAGGTAAGAGAACTGCAGAAAGAGGCAATAGAGGTGCAGAAAGAGGCAAGTGAGGTACAAAAAGAAGCAAGATAAGTGCAGAAAGAAGCAACAGAAGTGCAGAAAGAGGGTAGAGGGGTGGAGAGAGAGGCAAGAGGGTTGCAGAAAGAAGCAGGACAGGTGCAGAAAGAAACAAAAGAAGTGCAGAAAGAAGGAACAGAGGTGCAGAAAGAAGCAAAAAGGGTACAGAAAGACGTAAGAGGGGGACAGAAAAAGGCAAGAGAGGTGCAGAAAGAGGGAAGAAGGGTGCAGAAAGAGGCAAGAGGGGTACAGAAAGAAGCAAATGAGGTGCAGAAAGAGGCAACAGACGTGCAGAAAGAGGGAAGAGAGGTGCAGAAAGTAGAAGAGATTTGCAGAAAGAGGCAAGAGAAGTGCAGAAAAGAAAGAAATGTGCAGAAAGAAGCAACAGAAATGCAGAAAGAGGCAAGAGAGGCGCAGAAGGAAGCAAGAGTGGCTTGCACGCCATTAGTACCAATTTAACACCCACATTTAGCAATAAGTAACAGGTGACCATTTTAGGTTTGCAAAGGGCCTTCCACCATGCTGTAACACTTGTCACTGCATTTTTGGTAACGTTTGAGCAGTTTGAGCTAGAAACAAGGCTTTTTTTGCTCAAATCTGCAGATTAGGGAGCAGTTGATGAATGATGTGGCTAATGCAGAAAATGTATAATTGTGCGAAAGTCGGTGCAGCCAAACAGTCGCATAATTCCAGTGGTCCTGCTCATACCTCTGACTAGGCCACAAGTGCTCCTCAGTGATTCCTTCTTTTTTTGTCTCACTGAGTTCATAGTTGAGCTTCTATGGAGACGAGGAAGACTAAACCTGACATTACCGCTCCACAACACAGACTACCATACCACATAATTACTCTCCATAACACATAATCCCACTCGACATAATTCCTATACACTAAATACCACACACTTTCTATCCACATAATTTCACTGCACAACATACCACATAATTCCACTACACACAACGTACATCCACCCCACTGCACTCCAAAAAACATTAGTAAAAAACGTTTACATTTACAATGCCAATAGCTCTAATTCTCGCAAATGGGAAACCTATTACATTGCAAACACTTCTTAAACTAGTAGTCGCGTTTGCAGAGTGGTGGAGAAAGGCTGCTGGGCCTCCGACCAGCGCTCAGGAATTCCGCTGCGTAGGACTTACAGGAGGGCTTCTTGGCCCCCAAAGTCCCTCAGGAGTAAATTGGACTTCAACCCCCATCCTGTAGTCTGCCAGGAGGCGCGTTTGTAGAGTGGTGGAGAAAGGGGGGCATGGCCTCCGAAGACGTTTTAGCAATCCCACTGTGTGGGACTTACTGGAGGTAACAAGAGGGGTAGTTGGCCCCCAAAGACATCCTTGGGGGCCAACTAACCCTCTCATTACCTCCAGTAAGTCCCCTCTTCCCTGGGCCACTGTTGGCCACTATTGGCCCCGGGGGCCCCATCCCCCGGGGCTTGGCCATTTTTAACATTATTTTTATATGAGGAGGGGGGACGCACGGCCCCCCTCCCCAGGCCAATTTTGGGTGTGGGTACCCCAGGACATTGCAGGAGCCGGCCCTGGGGGGTGGCGGTCCCCAGGGCCATCTAGGGCTCTAGGAGGGGGGCCGTGCGGCCCCCCTCACTTCGACTGCAAAGCCCTGGGAGGTGGTGGTCCCCGGGGCTTTGGGGGGCCCGCGAGGCCCCCCCTTTATTAATAACAGAAGCCCCGGGGAAGTGGTGGTCCCCGAGCTTCGGGGGGCCCACGAGGCCCCCTCCTCATTAATGAAAGAAGCCCCGGGAAGGTGGTGTTCCCCGGGGCTTGGGGGGCCTGCGAGGCCCCCACCTCAATTACAATAAAGCCCCAGGGAGGTGGTGGTCCCCGGGGCAGCGTGGGGGGGTTGGAACCCCCCATGCATTTATTGTTCAATCTTCAGGGAGGTGGCGGTCCCCGGGCTGCAGGGGGCCGTGTGCCCCCGCATACAATTAACTAAACCCCGGGGAGGTGGCGGTCCCTGGGGCAGCGGGGCCCCCGCGGGCCCCCGCTATTTAATTAGGCATTGCCCCCGGGACCTGGCCCACCCGGGGGCTTATAGAAAACAAAGCGCGGAAGCCCGCGCTTCATTTTTTAAAAAAAATTCCGGCCGGATTCGAGTACCCAGCGCGAATTCGGCCGTTTTTTTTTTTTTTTTTAAAAGAAGCTTTTTGGGCCTGGGGGTTCTTGTGGGACCCCCTGAGCAGGCCTAGAGGGTCAGGGTGTTTCTACCCTGCCCCCTTTCTTGTTTTTTATCTTTGTTTTACCTTTTTCTTGTGACTCGGTTACCGAGTCACAAGATGGCTGCAAACAATTCTTGGTTTGAAGTGTTGGCAGCCAATCAGAATCAAGCTCGTGCTCGAGAGGGGTCGCGAATCCTCCTCGGTGCTCAGATATATACATTTTTATTTTTTTAATTTCTCAGGAACTACTAAATGGATTTACACCATTTAAAAAAAAGGGCGCTTTCTGATCCAAGAGCTACCTTTTTGCCAAATTTGGTGTAATTCTGTTCAGCAGTTCGGGCTGTAGCCTGCTCCAAAATGTCCTATGGAAATTAACATAGAGAAAACGCATTTTGGGACCCCCCTTTTTTCTCAGCCCCTGCTTGACGAATCACCCCCAAACTTTCCAGACAGGAGCTGACCTGAGTGAACCCTTAGTTGTGAAAAATTCACGAAGATTCAGCAAACGGCGCCAAAGATATTGGCAAAAGAGAAAACGCTTTTTGAATAGAAACAAGGTCCTAACTATAACTACCTACTGGCGACCACCAGTAGGTAATATATGTGTCCATTATGCATGTAATATTCATGTTTTTGGGCATTCCAGAGGGTCCCACGTATCTGAATCCTCAATGTAGATTGGCGAGCCCAACAGTAATATACGTGAAAGAATGAGGATTTCTGGAGGGGGCGTAGAGCCCGTCTTGAAGTAGGAAGCACAGGCCCTAAAGACTTTAATTACTGGTGTGCAGTGCAGAGGTCTTTAAACTTTATTTGCTTGTATGTCTTAAGTGGAGCGCAGTGAGCAGGGAAACTTGTTCTTATCTATCAATCCTAATAGCAGCTCAGCTAGGTATTTTAAGTGTGCTGGATTCTGCCTGGATAGTATCTACACGTCTAAATACAGAGCATTGCTGTACATCAGCTGCATTAAATTTGACTCATTAGCAACTAAGCTATGTTGGTTTGCAGGAAGGAAAAATAGGCTCTTTTCAGAACCTCCAAGAGGCAAATGCAAACATAGCTACTGCTCGGAGTAGATCCATAAGCAAAGATTGAGAAGGAAACCAAATTCTTTCACCACCATGCAAATTAAGGGCAAAGGTCCACACAGCATAGAGACAGCGTTAGGCCCCAGATGTTTTGCTGTTTCCTAACACAAAAATGTCTGCAATATCTACATGCTTAGTATGTGGGCGGTAAAACTGTAATGCCTTGTAAAAGAAAAAAAATCATAGACAGCTCGAAAATGAACCAATTGCTTGCTGGTAATCTTTATTACACCAATTAGGAGTCCAACTTGTACCAGTCCACTGTTCTCCCTCCCTTATTGCACCTCCAAAATTTCTGGCTTGGTGAATACGACAGGGGGAGGGTTGGTCGAGGTGCCTCTTATAATGAGTGAATAGTGGATTTTGAAGACATACACACAAAGCATACAGGTTATTTAAAAAAAAAGAATAGCGTGTTAAGAAAAATAAGTTGGCGGAGGCTGTGCTCCTCAATACATTAGGCCTGGGACATGGAGGCCTTCATGAGGGGGTAATGGAGAACAATTGTTTAGTAGCATCAGAGATCTCTGAATGATGGTGCAAATCATTTAAGGAGCAAGAAGATAACATTGGCTTTCAAAAGATCTACTCTTTACTTTTGAGAGTAAAGTACTGATCAATGATTCAAGCCCAACAGTTTACGTAAGTGAGATTGTGCATCCCAAATTGCTCTCTTTAAAATAAATATTTCAAAACATATAATTATAATTCGTGTGCCACGGATGGAAATTGTTTACAGCGTTCTGCAAACAGATGAATGTCAAAGAAAGAGGCCTCAGGCAGATGTTGTCTAGCCAATTTTACACAAGTCGACTTTCTTATTCTGATTACAGCAGCCTAATTATACATCTTGAGAATCCATGTGAATGATTTTTCATAATTAACTTTCAAAGAAGGATTCTGGATATAACGATAAACAAATATCGCATCAGTATTGTGTAAGGAAAATCAACAGTACGTCGCATTCCAACCTGTTCCTTTCCTCATAACAAGCAGCCGTTTAACGCTCTTGCGCTGCAAGGGTTAATAGTGATATTTCATAACTGGCGCACTTCAGAGAGCTCGCCTCGGCGAGGGTGCCCTGCGTGGTCTGCATCACTGGTTAAGCCTCTTTCTTACCCGGGCAGCTGCCGCTCACAAGTGCTCCGGTACAAAGGACCGTGCAGCGCTGCCGGACGGCGCTCGGCACCACACTGAAGCCAAAGCCTATTAGCTGGTCAGCGTTAATCTGCATCGCCTAGGCTACCACGGGATCACAGAGAAAGAGCACAAATGGAGGACGCCAAAGATGCGCGCTCACGGGTTGCTCGGCTACCTGACCCTCGGATTCGTGTGCAGCTAGTGACGTAGCAAGAGTGCCAAATGCACTAATACAACCACGGGAAGTGGACCCGCCATGCCCATGTGGATGTGGTGAAACGCAGACCCTATTGGGGTGTTGAGGGCTCCTCAGGCACCCGGACCCTGGTGCCGGTGCACCTGTTGCACTGACAACATGTACCCACTGACAGGACAGAACCTGCACATGCATTCCCACAGGGCACACCTTAAAGCTGAAGAGAGGAATGTAATAGTCAGCACGTGATAGTGTAGGTACTGGAGCACTCCTCTTGAATGCACGGGCGCAGAACCAGGGGCTCATAGCTATTAATGGTGCAGCTGGGGCAACAGCGCCGGGGCACAGAGGCAGTAGGCGCCCACAGTATCTATCACTGAACTAGACGATAGGCCCTTTCCTTCTATACATTAGTCTTCTGGCATCCTTGCAGCACCACTGGACAGAACGGATATTTTAGGCAAAGCAATGCGATGGTGTTTTTTGCAAAGTGGCCATTATTTGTGACAGTAAAGGTGCTGCCCCAACCTACACCTGTCCTTCCCTGCCACGTCGGGGGGGAGGGGGGGCTTTCCTCCACCCGATTGGTGCGGGTGGTGGGAATGGGAACAGCAGGTCTTAGGCTCGGTGTGTCAGTCCCAGGCCAGCGCTCCCCACGCAGAACTCCCAGCGTGCTGTGTGCGCCATCCCACGCTTTAGTACTCAGGCGGGAAGAGCAGAACCCGATTGTACGTAGGGATGCTGAAATGTTATCAGCTTGGCACCCCGGAGCCTCTCCTTAGCTCAACATCGAACTTTCTTATTTGAATTTGAAAGTTCTCATCTCGGATGTCCCTCGCATAACCCGTACACCGTCTCTTATTAGCAAATAGATCTCTACCCGGCTGGCCCTCAACCCTACCGTGAACTGCCACTCTCTGGCCTGGGAGCCCCCCAGCGCGGAATGTATAAACACCCCTGCCATTCGGACCTGCCAGTTGTTAATGGATACACTTGCTTAATATCGTAGATTTTTATATCTGATTTCTGCTGAAAAAAAACATCAAACAAGCCAGCCAAGCTGCTGCTCTGTGCCCCACTGCCGAAGACCACTTCAAAGTTAAAGCCATGCCCGCGTGCTCTGATATCCCTAAAATCAATAGATATGTATGTGTCAGGTGTGCGTGATGAAGCCCGTGCCCTGACATCCTCCCACAAGCACACTCTACAAGGACCAAGGGGGTATGTGTAATCAGAGTCGTACCCAAGCTCCGTGCTATGCTTTATTTACCTTTCATCCAGTCCACCACTTGGCTCGGAGACCATTTACTGACAGGTTCCATAATCAAAGCCATCTCGAAAAGTCGGAGGCGCTCTCCAGGAAAGAGCAGCCAGCGATAACCACAGCCCAACTCGGTGTTCTGTTCCTTGGGTCCCGTGTATCCTTTCGCCTTTCTACACTGCCCCAAAAAAGAGTCACCAGGTGCCCTGGGGGGTGTAGAGTGCTGCCTGCAGCGTCCACCCCACTTCTTCCACCAAACAGGCACTGACTGACGCCGGGCAGTGGCAGGAGCTGTCCTGTCTGCCTCTGCTGTAACGTTCACTTCATCCCCAGGAGGTGGCTGGAGTTGGAAGAGATTCTCCGGTGATTTACGCCAGTAGTGGTCCTCAGAGGGGTCGCCGTGCCCCTCTATCTTTGAGGTAGCTGCTGGGGTTGTTTGAGGGCACGTTGTGCGGGTCCTCTCCGTTCTCCACCTCCTCAGCTCCCACGCACAGCCTGTGCAGCTCTCCTACTCCCAGCAGCACAACCACAAGCTACCAACAGCGGGGTGGACGCGTGCCCCCACATACAATAAACTAAGCCCCGGGGAGGTGGTGGCCCCCGCTAATTAATTAGGCATTGCCCCCGGGACCTGGCCCACCCAGGGGCTTATAGAAAACGAAGCCTGGGAGCCCGCGCTTCATTTTTAAAAAAGAAAATCGGCCGGATTCGTGCACCCAGCACGAATTTGGCCATTTTTTGTTTGCCCTGGGGGTCCTTGTGGGACCCCCTGAGCAGGCCTAGGGGGTCAGGGTGTTTCTACCCTGTGCCCTTTTCTTCATTTTTCACTTTTTTTCCCCCATTTCCTTGTGACTCGGTTACCAAGTCACAAGATGGCTGCCAACACTTCCTGGTTTGGAGTGTTGGCAGCCAATCAGAGTGAAGCTCGTGCTCGGGATGAGTCGCGACTCCTCCTCGTGCTCAGATATAGATATTTTTATTTCTTGAATTGCTCAGCAACTACTGAACGGATTTATACCATTTAAAAAAAAAGAGTGCTTTCTGAACCAAGTGCTACCTTTTTGCCAAATTTGGTGTAATTCCGTTCAGCAGTTCGGGCTGTAGCCATGTCTAAAATTTCCTATGGAAATTAACATGGGGAAAACGTGTTTTGGGACCCCTTTTTTCTCAGCCCCCGCTTGATGAATCAGCCCAAAACTTTCAAGACAGGAGCTGACCGGAGCAGGCCATTAGTTTTGAAAATTTCGCGAACATTCGTCAAACGGCGCCAAAGATATTGGCAAAAGAAAAAACACTTTTTGAATAGAAACAAGGTCCTAACTATAACTGCCTACTGGCGACCGCCAGTAGATAATATTCAAAGCTCCTCATTTTCTGAGCCACTTTCTCCAGCAAAGGATTCTCAGGCTCAAGCAGCAACCAGCACAACTCGATGTGTTTGTAAAGTTTCCTTATTTATTATCCATTTTCTTGAACAAGTGTATCTTGCAGTAGAAAAATACTCTTTTGGCCGGAGCCTTCTACAGGGCCATTGAGTAGTGCAGCTAGAGTGTTAATTTAAAAGAACAAGCCCTCAATACCACCCATTTAAAAGCAAAGCCAGACTGCCAACTGTTTATCTTGTAGGTCAATTCATGACCACTATTTTGACCTCATTTTCTTACAGTGTCATGAAAAGAGCATTCATTTTACACAATCAAATGCGGATCAACAATATTCATTCATTTTTGATGAAGAAATTGATTAAACTAGGTAAAGTATCTAATATTTCATAACATTTTGCTTTCTATCATATGCACCAGATTAACAACTCCAATAATTTCAATTATAATCATCAGAGTACATTGATTTACACATTCACTTCTGGATTGAAGATTCAATTGATGGAAAACATTGTCCTCAATTACAGAATCCAATCAAGATTAAAGTGCCATTCATGCATCAAGTAAACAATATTGAGATGTAAACATTTGGCTATAATAAATACAAGATTCCAACTCTGAGTCACAATAGAAGTGCTAATTGTGCTTCATGTCACCAAAAGGCCGAATTTTTCTAGTTTTGTACGAGTAAAATAACCAACTAACTAGAATGTCCCTGAAACCTGTGTTTTATTCAGTGAATTTCTAAGGTTTTTTAAATGCTAATTTCTAACTATAACCTTCCTGAAACCTATGTTTTTTTCAGTGAATTTCTAAGGTTTTTTAAATGCTAATTTCTAACTATAACCTCCCTGAAACCTATGGTTTTTTCAGTGAATTTCTAAGGTTTTTTAAATGCTAATTACTAACTATAAAGTCCCTGAAACCTATGTTTTTTTCAATGAATTTCTAAGGTTTTTTAAATGCTAATTTATAACTATAATGTAGTAGTCGTGTTGACAGAGTGGTGCAGAAAGGAGGCTGGGCCTTACAGGAGGTACCAGGAGGGCTTCTTTGCCCCCAAAGTCCTTCAGGAGTAAAGTGGACTTCATCCCCCAACCCGTAGTGTGCCAGGAGGCGCGCTTGCAGAGTGGTGGAGAAAGGGGGGCTTGGCCTCCGAAGATCTCTTAGCAATACCACTGTGTGGGACTTACTGGAGGTAACAGGAGGGGTAGTTGGCCCCCAAGGACATCCTTGGGGCCAACTACCCCTCCTATTACCTCCAGTAAGTCCCACACAGCAGCATTGGTAAGTTCTCATAGCAGGCCACGCCCCCTTTGCCCACCAATCTGCAAACGCACTCCCTTTTGCGTTCTTGGATGGAGATTAAAGTCCCCTTCGATGCTGGGGGTCCTTAGGGGCCAACTAGCCTCCTTGACACCTCCAGTAAGCTCCAGATAGTGGGATTGCTGAGAGGTGGACACAGGCCACGCCCCCTTTCTGCACCACTCTGCAAACACGCCTCCTGGCACGCTCTTGGTTAGGGGATGAAGTCCCCTTGCCCCCTGAGGGTCCCTGGGGGCCAACTAGCCCTCCTGGTATCTCTAGTAAGCCCCACACAGCTGGATTGCTGAGAGTGGTCCGAGGCCATGCCCCCTTTTTACTCGGGGATGAAGTCCACTTTAATCCTGAGGTCCTCAGGACACAAGAGGACCTCATCGCCCCACCAGCAGTGCGCCAAAAGGTGCATTTTCAGAGTGGTGCAAAAAGGGGCGTGGCCTCGGACCACCTCTCAGCAATCCCGCTGTGTGGGGCCTACTGGAGTTACCTGGTGGGCTAGTTGGCCCCTAAGGACCCTTAAGATTCTAGGGGACTTAATCCCCCAACCCAGAACGCGCCAGGAGGTGCGTTTGCAGAGTGGTTCAGGGAGGGGGCGGGGCCTCCAGCGAGAGGCCAACTTTTTTTTTCTTATTTTTGTTAGAAGGGGAGGCTGTGTGGCCCACATTCTCTCAATATTTTGTGGGCCCTGGGGACCCCATCCCCCAGAGCCTGCAACATTTATTTTTTTAATAGGAAAGGGCCGCCGGCCCCCCTCTCGAGGCCAATTTCGGCCCCGGGACCCCATCCCCGGGGCATGGCCACATGTTTTTTATAAAAAAATATATTTTTAAGGAGGGGGTCCGCGCGGCCCCCCTCCTGAGGCCATTATTGGCCCCGGGAACCCAATCCCCCTGGGCATTGCTTCGTTTATTGTTTTTTATTACTATTTTCACGGGAGGTGGGCTGCGTGGCCCCCCTTCCCTGGGCCACTTTTGGCCCCGGGGACCCCATCCCCCGAGGCATTGCGTCGTTTATTTTTCTATTACTATTTTCACGGGAGGTGGGCTGCGTGGCCCCCCTTCCCTGGGCCACTTTTGGCCCCGGGAACCCCATCCCCCGAGGCCTGGCCTCAACGTTGGGGACCACAGGGGGAGCCCCAATGCCCCCCCGGTCCCTGTCGGCTCCCAGCCTCCTGCGGGAGCTAGCATGGCTGGGAGCCGGCATTGCTTTTGGGCAAAGGGAGCTGCCAACATGCAGCTCCATTTGCCCAAAAGCAATCTGCTTTGCTTAATGGAAGCGAGAGCAGGTTTCCTGCTCTTGCTTCCACGAAGCAAAGCAGTGTTTGCTATGACAGGGCGGGAGCCGTGCTCCTGCCCTGTCATAGCAAACTGCAATGTCCCGGGGGTGTGTACCCCGGGACATTGCTGGACCCGGCCCTGGGGGGTGGCGGTCCCCAGGGCCAAGGAGGGCTCCAGGAGGGAGCCCGCACGTCCCCCTCCCATCATGATTGAAGCCCTGTGGAGCTGGTGGTCCCCAGGGCCGGGGGTCCGCAACGGACCCACACCCTTAATTTAAAATTGCCTGAGGAGGTGGTGGTCCCCGGGGCAGTGTGGGGAGGGGCAGGAGCCCCCCCCCACACACTTTCTTATAGAAGGTAAGCCCCGGGGAGGTGGCTGTCCCCGGGACATCGTGGGGGGCAGGAGCCCCCCCACGCATTTTACTAAGAAGCCCCGGGGAGGTGGCGGTCCCCAGGGCTGCGGGGGGCCGCGTGCCCCCGCATATTATTTAAAAAGCCCTGGAGAGGTGGCATTCCCCGGGACTGCAGGGGCCCGCGCAGCCCCCGCATATATTAACAATATTGCCCCCGGGACCTGGCCCACCTGGAGACTTATTAAAATGAAACGCGGGACACAGCGCTTCGTTTTAAAAAAAAACAAAATTCAGCAGGATTCACGTACCGTACGTGAATCCCGCCAAAAAATAAAAATTATAAATGCTTTTTTTTGCCCTGGGTGTCCCTGTGGGACCCCCTGAGCAAGCCTAGGGGGACCCCCTGAGCAAGCCTAGGGGGTCAGGGTGTTTCTACACTGCCCCCTTATCTTGTTTTTTCACCTTTTTTCTTGTGACTCGGTTCTACCGAGTCACAAGATCGCTGCCAACACTTCTTGGTTTGAAGTGTTGGCAGCCAATCAGAGACAAGCTAGTGATCGGGAGGGTTCACGGATCCACCGCAGTCACCAGATATTGTTATTTTTTATTTTTTTAATTTCTCAGGAAATACTGAACAGATTTACACCATTTAAAGCAAAGAGTGCACTCTGAACCAAGAGCTACCTCGCCGCCAAATTTGGTGTAATTCCGTTCAGCAGTTCAGGCTGTTGCTGCGACAAAAGTTTCCTATGGAAATTAACATGTAGAAAACACATTTTGGACCCCCCTTTTTCCTCAGCCCCCGCTTGACGAATCACCCCAAAACTTTCAAGACAGGAGCTGACCGGAGCGCCCCCCATTAGTTTTGAAAATTTCGCGAAGATTCGTCAAACGGCGCCAAAGATATTGGAAAATCAAAAAACGCTTTTCCTATGGTAACTAGGTCCTAACTATAACTACCTACTGGCGATAGCCAGTAGGTGATATATATATATATATATATATATATATATATATATATATATATATAAAATATATATAGAGAGAGAGAGCGAGAGAGAGAGAGAGAGAGAGAGGCGCATGGGCACACGACAGGGCAGGCGGCAGGGGCAGAACAACGGAGAGCAAAGGGGAGTAGGGAGGGGGCAGGGGAATGTGCATAGACAGTGGAGAACAGCCTACCAGGCAGAGCACGATGATTGGGCAGTGGCAGAACAACAGACTGTAGAGGCCAGACAAGAGAAGGCAAGAACAGACACACAGAGAATGAAAGGCAGGGGAGGGGGCAAGGACTGGATCAGCAAGTTGAGGGCAGGCTGGCATGCATAGGGTCAGCAAACTGATCATGCAGGAGATTCAGAACAGGGCAGGGACACACAGAAGGAGAACAGAGCATAGGTGGGATGAGGCAGGGCACAGCAAACTGATCACAGAGGGCAAGTTGGCATGAGCAGTGGCAGAACAACGGACCATGAAGGGCAATCAGGAGGGAGCAGAGGTATGCACACAGAGAATAGATGGTAGGGTGCAGGGACAGCAAGCTGAACAAAGATGGCAGGCTGGCATGGGGAGGGACAGCCAGCTGACCACAAAGGACAGGCAGGAGGAGGCAGGGGTAATCAGACAGTGAACAGAGGGCTGGCGATAGGGGACAGGGGCAGCATGGTTACCACAGAGGACAGGCCGAAATGGGCAAAGGCAGCACAATGCCCCACGGAGGGCAGGTAGGAGGAGGAATGTGTATGAACTTGGAGAGCAGAGGGCAGAGGAGGGAGGAAGCGACAGGGGCTGCAAGCTAACCACTAAGGACAGGCTAACATGGGCAGCAGCATGGACCCCAGAGTGCTGCAGGGAGGGGGCAGGGGAATACCAATGGAGACCAGAGGGCAGGGGCAGCAAGCTGACCATGGAGGGCCGGCCAGCATCAGCAGGAGCAGTAAGCTGACCATGAAGGGCAGGTGGGAGAGGACAGGGGCTTGCAGAAGAAAATAGAGGGTAGGCTGGAGGGGGATTGGGGCAGGAGCAGCAAGCTGACAATAGAGGACAGGCTGGCATGGGCAGGGGAAGCAAACTGACCACATAGGAAAGGAGGGAAGAGGCAGGGCCGAGTGCTGATTATTCAGGGAAGGTCAGCACTGGCAGAGACAGCACAATGGACTATGGAGTGAGGGCGGTAGGGGGCAGAGGTACTCACATGGAGAATGGAGGGCAGGAGTAGGGGACAGGGTCCGCAAGATGACCATGAAGCAGAGGGCAGCAGGGGCAGCAAGCTGACCACACACAGTAGACAGGAGGTTCAGGGGCATGCACACTGAGAACGGAGGGCAGGGGTGAGGAAGGCAGTGGCTGCGAGCTAAATATGGAGAGCAGGTCAGCACAATGTACTACGGAGGGCAAGAGGGAGGGGATGGGGCACACACACAGAATAGAGGGAAGGGGCAGCAAGCTGATCACAGACGGCTAGTCAGCATGGGCAGGGGCAGCACAACAGACCATGGAGGGTAGGAAGAAGGGCGTAGGGGCAGACACACCAAGAATATAGGGCAGGCAGGAGGGGGCAGCAAGCTGACCACAGAGGACAGGAGAGAGGTGACAGGAGCATGTAGACGGAGAATGGAGTGCAGGCAGGAGGGGGCGTAGGGAGGGGCTGCAAGCTGCCCACAGAGGACAGGCTGCTGTGAGTTTTCCACCCTCGGGGAGTATGCCTGGGCCAACCTCCACTGAGAATGGCCAAAGGTCATGCACAGCTGGTGTGTTAGCTGAATATGATCAAAACCCCAGAAAATCACTGGAAAAAAACAAAGTTAAAAAGAAGTAATAGTTAGGTATGGTGACAAGTCTCCTTTTCATTAAAAAACTGAAATTCACTAAAAACACAACAATTAAAATGACATGTTAGTTACATGTTGAAATGGGTTAAATACTAAAATTTATAAACCCAAAAACTGAGATCTGCCTGTATGTATCAGTGAACTATTATAGCTTGCGCCCCTGCCATGCACTGCTTATGTCCTCACATATTACATCACTCATGGCATGTTAAATGACATCATTTGTGACATCACCGATGGTATCTCATATAACATCATTGATTACATCACTGATGACATCTCAAAATGACTTCATAATGACATCTGTGATTAAATCATCTGAGAAAGAGAAGGAGAGACTTCCCCAAAAGAGGATAAAGAAATCATTTTAGAGAATGGTGTGTCTGGGAGTTTACCCCAAAACATAAAAGGATACAAGGGTGTAACAGGATGGAAAAAGGAGGGATGAGGGGTCTACTCCCCAAAACCACACACAGACATATCAATATTTCAATGTTTGCATATACACTGGAGCCTAATTCCACTCCTGTCAAGAAGCTTTTTATCACAGAAAACCATACTGCATGCCTTCTAGGCTCTACAGTTTTTGTGTGGTCTGGAAAATAAAAGCACCCAAGCACACAAGAAAAATGTAATTCAACAATAGTTATTCATACAAGACATTACATAAAAACCCTGTAAATGAATAAATAATTCTATCAATTGTTATGTTTACACTTGACCTCTTTGCATTAGCATAGTTTGTCCTGATTCATGCCTTTATCTCCCCTGTGAAAAAGCAAAACGCCCTAATCATGCCCTCAGAATATTGCTATCTGGTTTTTCAAAGTCTGTGACCTCAAAATAAAAATATTGTTGCCCAAAAAACAAATTTGCAGTATTTTGGCACTGAACCAGCTTGTGAGTCGTAAAATTACTGTGCCCAAGTTATGGATCCAGCAAATCAGCACAGCAGGATAGAGCTGAGAAGATGAATGTCTGATGCCAAAGAGCGTTAAGATTTATATTTCAAAGATGCGCTATCAGTGGCACCACCATGCCATCTCTCTTCCCAGCACCTCAGAGTGTCCCAGTGAAACTCACTATCAATCTTTATAGTAATTGTACCATAAAGTTACAAGGCAACAACATGAACTTGCTAATTTTTCAAGAGGTCTCCCATGTCCTCAAAAATGTACATTTGACACTGTTGGATCTATTAGATGTATCCCTTGCTCACACCACCCTAATGCGACATCTCCTAGGCCACCTTCCACACTACATACATTTCAACACAGTTCATAGCGATTGCCTAGAGTCACTGCATTCCTTAACACCAATGCGCCCTTTATATCCCAGCACCAGCTTTGCACCCTATAGCTTCCTACTGCAGCATTCTGCCACCTCAAGCTAAACTCCAGCAATTACATATCCAGGTCCTCTACCCCCATCACACCCACACCACCCTGATCGAACCCCCTAATGCTAGTGCATTGTACCCCCATCCTCCGCAATCCAATGAGATACAGTGAATCCTGACCCACCCGAGACTCATGACTTTAGTTGTCCTAAATGAACAGCTAATCAGACCAGAGGCACACATCTGACATTTATGACCTAGTGTCTGAATCCAAGTATCACATAGCTAGCTTCATTGAGACATTGAGCACTGGATGACTTCTCATGGAAACACTTAATGATTTCTTGATGCCTCGCTTATTGATTTCCTACCTCCACACCATAAAATCATCCTTAACAACAGAGAAGAAAGCAAGCACAAGAGGTAATGCTAAACTATACCACAGAACTGCCCTCTAGTATAATTACCAACATTACATTCCCACCTTTGAGTGGAAGCGGCACACCACACCATTAACCTCAGCATCTCCTTCATGTCATTAGTGGTTGACTGCCCCCATTCCTCAGATACAAACCCATTTTCTTGGATGGAAATGTTCTGTGAACTCACTCTACACCTGCATAACAAAGCAAAAACAATTTTGATTATTGGAAACTTTAATTTGTGGGTAGACTGACGAGATGCTAAACCTGCTAGGCTCCCCAACAATAAGCAGGCTCTCTGCTTCAGTCAAGTAGTTGAATAGCCCAACACACAATGCTGGTGACACACTAGATGTCATTTTCATAAAGAGACACACTAGACGTCATTTTCATAAACAACCTTGAAACATGTAACCTGGAAGGGTAATTCCAGGTATGGTCAGATCATTCCTTTATCTCTGCCAACCTTTCAAATCTAGACCACAAACCCACCACGGCAATCCACAATCAATCTTCCCCCATACACATCAAACATTTTAGAAACATAAGAATAGAGATGTTTGAGTCAATCATATATTGCCACTAAAAAATAAATTCTTCACCACAGTCCCCAACAACCACTACCATAACATATTGTTTGCCTAAAAACTGTTGAGGACCAGATTTATCAAGGGCCTCTGTTTCCCTTGCATCACACAATGCGACACAAGGCAACGCAAGCCCTTAAGTCAGATTTAGTAAGCCGCGTAGAGCCACGTCTGCTTGGCTAAGTAAATCTAGAGTAACACAAGGCAGCGTGAGACCCTGCCTTGCATTACTCTGATTTGGGAAGGCTTTCCTTCGGTGGAACGTGAGTGTTTTTGGTGCATTTCCAGATTTTCTAAGAATAGTAAACCTGGGAATGAGCAAAAATGCTACACCTTCCCAGGTGAGGCGTAACAAGGAGAAATATGCTTATTTCTACTCCTTTCCTTTTTCTACGCATGCTGCAGAATGAGAAAGAGGAAAATACCTCAGAGTTGGGAAACAACCTTTACCACAAAATCATTACCATGCATTCCATTACCATGCATAAGCCTTTACCACGAATGTCATTACCATGCATGCTATTACCACACACACAGGACGCAAGGGATACAGAGGTATAGGGTGAGAACGTGTATTAATACTCAGGTATTAATTTTAATACCTGTGTATTCTAATTATACATTTAAATATAAAACATTTATATTTTTATAGAAAGGTAGATTGAATTGAAAACTAATTTTTAGGCACGGGGTGCAAGGGATGTAGGGGTATTGGGTGGGAAAGTGTATTAATACTCAGGTCTTAATTGTAATACCTGTGTATTTATATTTATACATTTTAAGATATTAATGTTAATTATTTAAAAATTGCTTTGAAATTGAAACACTAACATTTAGGCACAGGATGCAAGGGCATGGGGTACAGGGTAGGGAATGGTATTAATACCCAGGTATTCATATAAATGCATGCATATTAATATTTATACCTTTTAATATACTGAAATTAATTATTAAAAAATAGTACTTTAATTGTAACACTAACATTTAGGCATGGGATGCAAGGGATATTGGGGTATAGGGCGGGAAAGTGTATTAATACACAGGTATTAATTTTAATACATATGTATTGATATTAATGCATTATTTTTATATTAATAATAATTATAAGAAGTGGTTATCTAATTGTAACACTAACATTTAGGCATGGGATGCAAGGGATATAGGGGTAAAGGGCGGGGTATCATATTAATACTCAAGTATTAATTGTAACGCCTGTGTATGAATTTCTAAAGTAAAAAACAACTTAATTTAAATGTAATTAAATTATTAAATGGATAATTTAACTCCTAAAATTTTGTACAATTTTTATTTAAATGAAAGTAATATTTTAACAGTGTTTAAAAAAATAAAACAACATTTAGAATAATTTAATTTAGAGAGCTAAAAAAAACACACCATGTTTAGTACGAAAATATTTATTAAAGCATTTTTTTAAATTCTGGACAAAATACACTTAATAATATAAAATATATTTAAATTTTATAAATAAAATACATGTTTTACAGACACCATAACATGTTTAAAACAATTTTTTGAAACATTTTCCCAAGCTTTCCCATTGACTTCAATGGGAGAAATTGTCCTTTTTGTTTCTTTCTACTTTTAACTATGACGTTTGCTGTTGTGTGTCTGTTTCTCCAGTCGGTGGAGTGTCGTGGTCAAGATTGGAAGCAGGGAAGACCTGCGGTCAGGTAAGAACAATTTTATTTACATTTAAAAGTATCTGGTGGCTAACTTTATTGTAAGGAGAGAGGGAGGAGGTAGTTATATGTTAGTGAGTACAGTATTGTATGGTTTTCATGTTTTTACCATTTTTTTATTCCCATGCATGTTGCGGTCATATGCCCATGTTGCGACGGTTGTTTTTTTTTTCAACATAGGTTTAAAAAAGTTTGTAATAAAATATTTAATATTTTTTTAAACCTATTTGAATTTTTTTTAAACTTTTTTTTGTGACTCGTTTTTGTACTACTTTGGAAATGGCATTTGGAGAGACATCACATCATCGGAGGACACAGATGGGAATTCGTGGGTGCATTACAAAAAAATCTTTTTCAGGGATTTTCATTTTTCATAAAGGAACAGTTTTTGCTTTTGGGAATTATAGTGCACATTATTTTCTGTCATTGTTTTTTAAACTTTTTTGGGGACCTATGTTTTGAAGGAGGATGGAGCAAACTTCGTTTTTCACAAAGGTACTCCAGAACAGGAGTTTGGTTTTTATTTTTGTACGTTTTGGATGAGTATCTTTAGACAAACAATGCAATTTTTTTAAACAGACATTTTTTGTGATTTGGGCTTTGTCTAGGTTGTTGGATACCCTGTTTGGATTAAGTACAGAAGACTCTTGGTGACACCAAGAGTTGAAATAAAAAGACAACTGCAGGTAGGAAACCTAAAAATTACTTATAAAACATATTTTCAGAAATGCAATTTAAATAGAGTGTTGTGAAAACAGGCACGTAATGTTAAAGGTTGTTAGAGTATGTTAGAAGTGTAGGATGTAGACAATGTTTTCCATGTAGTCTGAAGCACCCATCAATGAAAAATCATTGATTTTAGCCAATAGTCTTTGTGACATGGGAAACCCGGGAGCTCAGACTACCTGTTAAAGATTGCACAATTTTCATTTGTTGGAAACTTTGCTCCTTCTTCCAAATTTCCAAGAAATGATAGAGGTTTGGGTGAGGTCTGCCAGTATATTTATTGAAGGAGTTGTGCCATTTCTTAATGGCATTGTAAGCCTTTGCACCTCCCTTTAAGCAGGTGGCGTAACAGTTCCCCCAGTCAATGGGGAACCTTGGCTTTCTCCTGTGACCCGACCTGCTTAGATGGCCAATCCATGGGTCCTCAAACTAATTTAGTAGTAGGGTCAATTTGTCATCGTTTTGTGTAAAGTAGTCCGATTCAGTAATTGTAGTGTAGAAGTCGTCCACACACTCAGGAGGTGCAAATCATAACGCTGTTCGTTTTCTTAATTTAAATTGCAATATACTGTTTGACATGTAATCCTCAACTAAGTATATGAATTTTACGCCAGCATGCCTGTGAAAAGTGAACTTTGCCCCCCAATCATTGTCCAGCACCTGCCGTGAGGTATGCCCCCGGTGAAGTTAGAATAATAATTTAGCCCCCAAACACTGTCCTGCACCTACCCTGAGGTATGCCCCTGGCAGAGTTACAATAGTAATTTTGCCCCCTGTCACTGTCCATCACCTACCGTGAGGTATGCGCCCAGCAGAGTTAGATTAGTCATTTTGAGCCCTGTCACTGTCCAGCACCTGCCCTGAGTTATACCCCCAGCAGAGTTAGAAGTAATTTTGCACACTGTCACTGTCCAGCACCTGTCCTGAGGGATGCCCCCAGCCTAGTTAGATTAGTAATTTGCCCCATATCACTGTCCAGCACCTGCCCTGAGGGATGCCCCCAGCCAAGTTAGATTCGTAATTTGCCCCCTGTCACTGTCCAGCACCTGCCCTGAGGGATGCCCCCGGTGGAGTTAGATTAGCAATTTTGCCCCCTGTCACTGTCCAGCACCTGCCCTGAGTTATGCCCCCGGTAGAGTTAGAATAGTCAGCCTGCCAAGTACCACGCACCAGGCATTAGACTAACGCATTTTAATGTGGTGGTCCACATCACCGCATTAAAATGCATTAATCATGAATTTTTAGCACCTTGACTACCTGTGCACTGTGACGGTCAACTTGCAAGCAGGTAGTGTGACCACGACCTTCGGAACGGAGCTGGCTGAGTTTACAGCAGCTCTGCGTCCAAGTGCCTCCTGCAACAGGGCGGCTATGACAGCAGCATCATTGTGAGCATCCTGGAGTCGGCCCTCAGAGCCGCGGAGCAGCCTTCCCTGTGTATTAACTCTGTCAGTGCAAGAGACCTGTTGAGAGAAACGGCAGAATTTAAACCCATGACAATGCATAATAAGCTGCGATCCTACTTTTTATCACTGCCTTGCTCTCCCAGTCCCAATGAAGAAGAAAATGTGACATTTAGGGGTCAATCTGGGATGTCATGTGTTGTGTTTCACGCACAGAATGCTTTCTGCTCTCAGTACCGGTGTTAAGACACATGTAGTTGTTCTTGTTAGAGGTTGAGCAGACCAAACTTTGATGTTCGTAGACTGCAATTGGATGGCATGTGCCCACGTGTGCTGTGCATGCTGCCGACTCCTCCCTAGGCTTCACAGTGTCGGAGTGAAGAGCAGCGAACAGAGCGCATGGGACAATCCGCTTGGCTGAACTCGGAGTATGCTACCATGAAAAAGGTAAAGCACACCAATAATTAAAGGCAGGCTGGAACACTAATTACCTTATTTTCCATGCTGCTGCAGAATCCTGGGACCTGTTAAGCAGTCAGTAACCTGAATTTGCATTTCCTGTTATTAACTCCTTTCAAAAATCCAATTTTATATGTTCCCATGACATGAAAGGTTCATTTCAAGTTATTACAATTATTTTTTCAATCACGCTGCTTTGCTTAGGCTTTGTTGAATATTATACGATTGGCTGAGATTTAATTACATACAATTTAGGCCATGAACTCCACTAACAGTTCTGTAAACATAAAGTATCTGAGAAGAAAGAATAATGTTTACGTCCGTCCCTCTTCCACAGCTCCAGATGTAGCAAGTAGGTATGTCACAGTTGGCTGTGCCATGTATACTTTCAATCGATGGGCGCATTCGGCTGTGTATTTTATCTCATGGTCATAAACTGACCTACTCTGCAATGTGGAAAATGACCCATACTATAGAACTTATTTTTTACAGAGTGATTTGTAGAGCTCACCTTCCATTTCTAAGCGCTGTAGATTACCTCTCAAATTGCCACCCCACGCCTCAATTTTTTCCACCATAAAATAAATACTTTTCCACTTCTTATGAGGTGTTTATCATACTGAACAAAAATGTTCAGTATGATAAACACTTCGGTAGTGTTGCAGCTGTTTTAACACTGTTCATAGATCATACGAGTGCAAACAAAAAGTCAACTGTGAAATTGAACTAGTTTCACGGACATGACTGCTTTGCTCCACTCATGAAATTGTGTCACTCACAGTTTCTGGTTAGTGCCTTTCCATTTCTGTTGCTTTGCAGCAGTTTTAAGATCTTCTTGTAGTTTGTCGCTGCTCAAATGGGTGTAATTTCTGATATTTATATGTTTTCCTCATCTTCATAGCTTGATTTTGCTCATTTGAAAGTGTCACTCATAGTCGGTGAAATGTCACTCATAATTACACAGAGATTATGAAAATGTCACACATAGCAATCGGAAACCTTGGCAGCTTTGAATAGTAATTCCCTAGCGTTGGCGCTTGGCAGTCACAAGTGCGCCAACGCAGAGAGAGAACAGGAATGTGCCATGTGTTAGTAAATATGGGGCATTCCTACTCTCTCCATTTGACGTAGCGCAGCACGTTGACTTGCTGCATTGCATTGCGCCAAATGTTGATAGAATTGGGCCTGCTGCTTCCAGTAAATCAAGAAAACACAAGCTGTGCCTGAAATCCACTAAGAAGTGGTTTAGTGGGGTAGTGGTGAAGTAGAAACATACCAATCAAAACCTGGAATGCCATCGGCATAAGTCACAGACTAAAGTGGACAGAGAGGTAGAGGAGAAGCTATTAAAACTCCACTGAGATTGCAAAAAAGGCTCACTTTGAGAAGTGCATAGATGAGGCATCCAGTCAGATGAAGGAAATCTTCAACAGCTGCCTTGAACTGACCACCCTAGATACTGTAAAAAGTCACCCCTGCATATTCCAACAACACTGCAAAGACCGTCTAGAAATTTTCAAGTTAAAAATTGCCAAAATGCACAAACTGGTTATCACACCTCAGAAGCATACCCCTCATCCCCATCTCACTGATCCATTACAATCCACCTTCACATCTTTTGTGTAGATGGAAACTGTTGAGGTTCTAAACCTGGCTATTAAAGCAAAAGCATCAAAATCTCATATGGATCTATACTCAGCCACATAACTTAAAAAAAGTCTTCATCCCTCCAATGGCAGACACTGCTAACTTGATAACATCTCCTGTCTCCTCGGTGTGGTTCTTTATCCTCCTAATTATGATACAATCTCTAATCTCCTTCTCTCCAAAAATCATAGACATAGGTAACTTAAATAGTGTGTGAAACTCAACCACCTCCTCATTGAGCTCCTGTCACAATTCTGCCAGTCGAGGAGCAAATAAAAGATATTGGTTAATATAAGGGAAGAATTCCTACCCTCCCTGGATGACGACAAAAAAACTGTTGTTTTACTCCTTGACCTTTGCTCCACTGGCGAAACTTTCAACCACACAAACCTGTTAGACAAGAAACAGTGGGCTGCCACATTTTAGATCTACACAGCATTGGGTCCATAAATTAACTTCCAGTTGGGACAAAAAAAGAGAATCTAACAATCACTTTGTGACAGGACCACATGTTCCAGTGGATGAAGGAGAGTTTCTTGAATACAACTGATGCCAACACAGATATCTTATTAGATGGAGGCACTCTCTACAAGTCACTACCCTTTATCTGGCCTCTAGGTCTTTGAACCCTATTTCCTACTGATTCACAAGTAGGAAACCTAGGGATTCTTTTGATACTGATTACACTTTTGCTCTCCGAGTCAATGCTGTGAGAAAGGGTAGCTCTCTTTCTTTTGGAAATTCTATCCACTTCTCCACACTGACCATAGAAATGAGCTACTTAGAGCACTCGCCCTGGCATGCCTCGACTACTGCAACATAATCTATTCTAGCCTCCCCATGAAACTCAAATTCAGATTCTTTATTCAGCACAAGAGAATGTCTATAAAAATGTGTATAATGCAATCACACAAGATCAAATTGAAATAACCTATCAGCAGTTAAAAGTAGAGTATTGAAAGTCCAACAAATACTGTAACAGATTACTTCATGTAATCATCCATCGACTTTCTGCACCTTACCGCTGTTTTAAGAAATGCGCAGACACTTTAACAGACATCTGGGTCATTTAACAATTGAAGGACAAGCAAAGCATCCCTGCACTTGCAATCGGTTTAATTATTTAAAAAATTAGCTTAATAAATAAGATAAAATACATTTTATATAATTGACAAAAAAAACATACAGGGGCAGATCTACGTTTCCTGGTGCATCCCTGCAAATCAGCAGGGATGCACCAGGAAAGATGCGTGACGCAAGTTTACCCTTGCGCCACCACAGATGCGCCGCATTTACAATGCGGCGCATCATGGCGCAAAGATAAACAGATGCGTGTCGCATCTGCCGGCGTAAAGTTGGCGCAGTGCTGGAGTTGTGTCGCGGGCGCGACGCAACTCCAGCACTGTTCCAACCTGGCCTATCCTCAACATGGTGCGTCATGCCTTACGCTTGCTTCAAGCAGGCGCAAGGTTTTGACGCAGTGGGTCGGAAAGTGACTGAGTGAAATCTTGTAGATTTCACTCAGACACTTTCCGAGGCGTTCCTGCACCGGAACGCCCAGCCTGCGCTGGAACGCCCACATGAAACCTGACGCAGGTTTCATGTGGCACAGGGCTTTACAACGTGACGCATGGGGCTTGTAAATCTGCCCCACAGTGCTTTATAGTCTGGTCGGATAATCCATCACAAGAACAAGTCAGTAATGATGACCCCGAAGAGCCATCAGTGCCTGGAAAGTTTAGGAGTCGCACCACCGTACCGCCCTAAAACAAAACAGTAATTTTCTCTCCCAATGAGAGAGCGGGATTACAAAGTAATGCACTGGCTCCTCAAGTGCAGAAAAGGTAAGGCACTCCCTGAAAGAGTTTTTACTAGAATCAATTTGAAGCCTTTGGGAGTGACAAGACTCTAGAAAATTGCACTTTACAATCAACTTGTCACCTTTTTTTAAAGTACGGGGTGCATCAAAAAAGGCCTGTAGGTTAAGTGAATTAAAGTTATTTTGTAGAAAAGCCAGCCAGGAGATTGACAGCCCTTACCCAAATTGAGGCAGTCTGAGATAATGCCTCATTTTAAATTAGCTTTGGTGTTGGACCACACGCAGACCCTTAATAAAAGGGGCGCTAGCTTAACGTTATCAGAAATACACTGGAGGTTGAGCTCTGAGTGCATGATAAAATGATACCTAGTAGGTGGTAGACACAAGAGCTGCCTGAAGAGGTGATTTTCCTCTGAAAGGTGGTGACATCTTGATAGCCCCATATCCCAGCTCCATAAAGTGCCGCTGATGTGCACTGAGAGTTATAAATATTCAAAAAGGTGGAAACTGTCCTCATACCTTCTGCCAGGGGTAGATTAAACAGAACAACTGCTGCCCTAATGATCTTATGTCAGGAGTGATTAATCTGCAGCTGTCAGGAGCCAGAACGACTAAAGAGAACCCCCAGATAATTAAAATAAATCACAGATCCCAGTGTTTGCCCCTTCACTCTTAGGGTGGATATATATTTCTTCCCTGGTCCACAGGTCATCATGTGCGATTTCCCATGGTTTGTAGATAGATGTAGATTGCTCATAATAGATATAAAAGATTCTACCAGCTGACAAAAAGCCCTTGGTGTTCATGCCATAAGTACTGCATCGTCTGCGTAAAGCAGCACTGGAACAGGAACATGGGAAATCCTCAGGATATTGCTAGTGGCCTGAACCAAGGTGGGACACAAATTATTAATGTAGAAGGTGAAGAGCAAGGTGGCCAAAATACACCCTTGGTGCACTCCAGAAGCTAAAGTGAAGGATTCTGACAATTCCCCTGATAGGCCAAACCAGACCTTTGCTTCCAGGGTCTCTTGTAATGTGTACTGAAAGTTAACCAATGACCTAAGTCCAGCCTTAATTTGGATCTATTAACAGAATTGAATGCAGCTGACAAATCCATAAAGACCAAGTACAGTGGACAGCGCTTATCTATCGTATTTTTGCTGATAATCAGGTTCAGGTTTAAGCACTTTTCCACTGTACCCAGCCCCTGTCAGAAGCCGAATTGAAAGGGACACAAGATCTTATTAGAGTTAGTACACAACTTCAAACAATTGAATATTACCTGCCCAATGACCTTAACCATACTGTCAATGAGGGAGATCGGGTGGTAACATCTCAGAGGCGTACAATCCCCTTTTTGAAGATGGGGACTATTGTGGAGAGGGACCAGGAAGTAGGAATCTTACTGCTTAAAGAATTGTTAAACAGTTAGTTACCAAGGGCTCCCAAACCGGGGTGTAACAAATACCCCCGCAGCCCCTGCGGTGCGGAGGGGGGGGCCCAGTCTTGATACGTGAAGGGGGGCCCCCTCAGCTCATCTGTAGAGAGCTGTGTGTGTCTTGCTCTAAAGCAGCTGCAGTGTGCAGCCTGCTCTGAGCTCCTAGCGCTGACCCAGGACTGAAGAGAAACAAAGTAACAACTTACATTGTTTCTCTTCAGTCAGAGCCCGCCAGGACCCTGACAAAGGTGGGGGCCCTCAGAGGGATCCTTCTCCACAGGGCACTGCTCCCCTGAGAAGGGACGAAGCAGCACAGTGCTGACTGGAGCAGGAGAAGGTTTGCAGCTCCAGGAACAGGACCCTGCTGGGATGCATTGGAACATACAAAATCAGGGGCAGAGCTATCAGTGGTGCAGCCAGTGCAGTGGCACTGGGGTTCAGGAGAGAGGGGTGGTATCTTGCCTGTGTAGACTGCATTTATTTTACTTGTTGGCTTCTCAGATCAGTGTTTTTCCTCATATCTGCCCTGCACCAACCTCTGTTTCCACTCGCTGGAGAGAAAGAAACTGGAAGGGCAGGTAGAAAAAAAACAGACTGGCCGCAGATAGGCATCAGAGATGATCAGTGGTTTAATTTGTAGATTATTTCTGAGAGGCTGTATCGTGATGGTGCTCTGGCTGCTTGTCAGGAGTTGTGTTGCTTTATAAGTGAGTGGCGCAGCATTAGCCATCCAATGACAGTGCAGTTCATAATTAAGACACTTTAGAGGAGGTGCTGAGAAGGCAGGGTAAGCACTTTCGACACATGCAATGCTTTCAATACATCAATCACCACCAGGGCCGGCTTTAGCTCTGGTGGTGCCCAGTGCTACAGTCTTTTTTGTTGCCCCTCCTCCAATGACCTCCTCCTCGGATTCCCTCACTACCATCTGGCAAAAGTGCCCCTCATCTCTCCATAGCCCCTCTCTCACATACATTTCATTTGTTTTAAAGCACTGTTAAAGGCTGGTTTTACTAATCCACTCATCTAGCCTAAAATACAGATCTGTTCTTTGCAGTAGGCATATTAACCCTCCTTGCTACTTTATGGTGAATCAAAACTGCCACTACACACAACTCTGATTTATTTCTCTAGCAGGAACATTCATTACAAGAGTTATCTTGACATTTTTATTGCTGCCCGAAAGCTGGATGCACAATGTGAGAAGTTGGCCTGGCATATGCTGTCCACTAATTATAGTGGGCACCTTGCACCAGTCCAAACAACCCCTTATTGGAGATAGGTTAAAGACAACCTTTATTGAAAGCTATCCTAGTGGTAGCTATGGAGAGCAGCCTTCAGGCTAAGTCTTGAAGGAATGTAAAGCAGCTTGTTTTACCAGTCTATAATCTCTTGAGTGACCAAATGAAAGAGGACCACACCAGGTATATATTCAAAATATATGTATTTATTACTAAACACACCCCTCTAGTCTCTTTATAAGGCTAGAGTTCAAGTACATACGTTACGAGTTAGTTATCTACAGTAATAGCACAAATACACGTTTGAGCCCCAGGGCGTACCAAACCATATACCAATAAAGTGGTATAAGAACCACGACTGAGCTAGACACAAGGCCTAGAGCCTGTAGAAGTGCTTGGACCACAAGGAACCACCCAAGGCAGTGACACAGAGGACCCACGGGGGACGCGTGCAGTGTATGAACACAGCCGCGAACCACCGTTAACTTCTATGGGGAAAGTCGCGATTAGAATTTAAAAGAAAAGGGACACTTAGAGGAGGACTTGGAGCAAACCCTTTGAGAACTAGGCTGTTCTAGTGTCAATACCCATGGGAGCACCGGAGTACTCGAGTTACCTCACCCAGGGGAGCCGGGTGCATAGGTGTCTTTCGGGGTCGGGTTTCGTCAGTCGCTTTCATGGCGATCTGCTGCAAAGTGCTGCTGGCGACCAAGTCGAAAGTGTTCGGGTGGATCCAAAGGTGGATCGAAGATCTGAAGAACCTGAAAGCAGAGGGGACAGAGTCTGGGTCACTAGCCAGTGACCAGGAAGGCGATGAGCAGATGCCCACCGATGTCGAGTGCTTCAGGTAGGTTGACGGTCGTCTTGACTTTTCAGCCACGAGGTCCAGGAGGCGTCGACGACAACCAGGAGCTGGATTCGAGCTGTCCCATGACGTCTGTCGATTGCAGGGGTGTCAGCGACCGGATTGGACCCAACAAGCCTTGGCAGCGGCAAGTCTCGTGGAAATGGAAGAAGGACAATGTTGCAGACCAGCAAGGTCTGGGAGACTCACCCAGCGAGGATAAGTCAGGGCACACCTGGAGCAACCAGGGAGCCCAAGCAGAAAAAGATTGGCCTTCATGAGGGCCTACTAGCTAACGGACTAGCGACCGCGAAGGAGCCTCGAGACGGTGCACGTGGAGCTGGCTCACAGGACACTCGTGGAGTGGAGGCCAGTGATCTTCAGTGCAGTTGGTGCTGGAGGCTGGGGCTACTCGGAGCCCAAAGCACGACTTCGTGGGAGACCCAGAAGAGGATGCACTTGCAAATGCGATTGGTGTCCAGGGGTCACGGTTCCACGTTACCCACGACAGCTACGGGCCTCAGCTTTGCTGGGGACTCAGGGCAGCCTCGGGGAAGACTGGAAATCCACCTCTGGTGATGCAAAGACTTTGGCGTCCGACGGGAGCTTCAGCGATGCAGACCGGACAATTGCTTCTTTGGTGCCTGCCAAGCAGGGGAGTCACTCCTTGACCCCAAGGGAGATTCTTCAGTCCTCTAATCTTGAAGTAGAGCGTCGAAGGTCCAGGATTCTGTGTCAGAGTTTTGTTCAGGTAAATCTAAAGTCCTAAGGACTGGGTTCCCCTACTTATACTAAGGTAGGGGGTTGGACATACTCTGTGGCCCCACCTATGGGAGGGCCAGGGCAGAGGGGTGGTTACACCCCTTTCCCTTTGTCCAGTTTCGCGCCAGAGCAGGGGCTGGAAGCCCCTGAGCCGGTTTGAACTGGGGTATGCACAGGGACACCAAGTGTGCCCCCAGTGCAGGACTTCAAAGCACCAGAGAGTGCTCCCGCCCAGCCCCAATACACACTATCCTGTCTGGGGAGGTGGTCACACCTCCCTGGGACAGGAAACCTATTGTCCAGGCCTCCCCTGCCGGAGTTTCGGTCAGCAGCAGGAGGCCAGACTCGTGTCTGTGGCAGCGGCATCCATTTTGTGATGCCAGGGCTCTGGAAAGTCAGTACCGGGCATACCGGTGTGTACATGTCTTTCCCTCTAGAAGGGTGGAATGCTACCCCCGCCACCAGAACTGGCGGGGGGTAGTATTCCAAGATGTTTGACACCAAACACGACATGTTTCCGTGCAGCCATCCCAAAGTTAGCATTTAACGCAAGGTTATAATGCGCTTAAGAGTATATGGTCAGGTTGCACTACAAACAGCATCAGAGAAGGGTCTCTGAACGCTGCAGAGGGGCCCAGCTCATGCAGGGGCACCCTCTCACATAGGAACCACGCACTCTGCCTTCAGGATTGATAAGGCCTGCCATAGGAGTGACTTATAGGTTTATATGTGTGTATGTATGTAGTGATATAGGTAGCCTATATCACAGTAAGGGTGCATGCACCACCTTACCCAGGCTGCAGTAGCAGACCTGTGGTGTCAGTTTGGATGGCCTTCCAAGGGTGGCACAATACATGCTGCAGCCCCTGGTAGGCCTCTGAGGTACCTATGCCCTGGGTACATAGTATACCATATACTAGGGACTTATAAGGGCACTCCAGATTCCAATCAGAGATGTGCCTAAGGCACATGGAAACCATTTTATAGAGGAAGCAGATAGACTGGGGCCCTGAATAGCAGGATCCCAGTCCAACTAAGTCATAAACCAGCAAAACACTAGGAAAAAAGTGGGGGCAACCATATAGTCAGATTCCACCTTCCTACACACAAGGAACTCTGCAGCAGGCGTTTTTAAATCGTAAGAAGCTGCTAAGCACAGCGCCCCTCCTGAGTGCAGTGCCCCTCTCCAGGTCAGCGCCTAGTGCGGCCGCACCAGTCGCACTGCCATAAAGCCGGCCCTGCTCACCACTCCCAAGCTCAATTGCTATATACATATTTTGCCCTAAAATTTAGAAGAACTTACAAAAATGAACCAGTAGTGGAAAGTTGAAATAAAAACATCTAAGGAAGACAAAGTGATTTTCCAGGGTGAACGAAGGTGAGTGATTCTGTTCTCGAAACTTAGACACTTACTTGGCATTAAACTAAAGTTTGTTGTCTGTACATACAGTCTCTCCTGGGGTGCAAAGTCTTTTCCATTTTTTGGGGATGCCAGAGCTCATTAACACAATGTTATAAATGTGCTTAGATTTACTGCAGTCCATTTGGGGACAGCACTTGTGCTGGAGAAAGATTCCTTGACCTGAGCTCCATGGTAGACACTGCAAAGGATCCAAGAACACAAAGTACCTGCCAGTGCATATTTGAAAGTAGGGGCAAAAATGCTGCAATTTGTATTTTTCAGATGGCATTATGTTGTTAAAACCTATATGCAGTGTTATATTAGAATTCTGCCTATTCATGAGGTGATGCAGCCCTTGCAGTTATTTAACATATTTCTCTGGTATGGGATTCTAACCTTATTTTATAGTTTCATTCTCAAGTGCAAAGTGAGACGTCTACACATAAAGAAGTCTGAACTCTCAGAGAGAAATATAAGGGACAGAGAGGAAGATGAAATTAGAGCTGAGAGCGCGTCCGTCAGAGCAAGAAAATGAGAGAAGGGAAACGTAATTGAGAAGTGTAACAATATGCGGGGAAACAAATGTGAAAAGCCAGAGAAAAAATTAGGTGACAGAAGAAGCAGAGCATAAGGGGTGAAGAACGAGAGAGGGAGGAAAAACAGAACGTAAAACAGAGGAGGAGCAAGATAATGAGAAGGAGATAAATGTAAAGAATAAGAGTGAGGCAGAGAGAGAGAGAGAGAAAGAGAGACGGAGGGTGAGAGAACTAAGAAGAGAAGAAGAAGACTTTGAGAGAGGGAGAAAGTGAGAGAGAAGATACAGTGAGATCAAAAGAGAAGACATGTTTTGTGATCTGTTGTTCATGGATTTGAATCTCAACTAGGCCAAGTCATAGTTTCATCTTTTTGAGGTTGGTAAATTTGTACAGTAATGCCTTTGAGACTGTAGAAATACAGAACAAAGAAATACTTTATTATAAGAGGTGCCTTGACATGAAGAGGGTTATCAGAGAGTTCCGACAGACCAAAGGAGAGTGAAATAAGTTAACAGTGCTTGAGAGTAACAGCGAAAATATAAGACCACAAATCTGAGAAACCTTAAAGCACCCCGAGATGTGAATATATAAACAGAGAGGAAAAAAGTAATCTTTAAAGAGCACAAATGTGTGCATGTGAGAAAGAAAACAGGATTAGAGCTATGGAAAATGTATTAATTTGCACTTAGGAAAAAAGCACTCTGGCGTATGCAAGAATACAAGATCAAAAGGTGAAAGAAAGCCCCAAAGAGAAAGTATAAAAGGAGCCTGAGAAACCCAGAGAGCCACCTAAAGAATGAAAGAGACTCACAAGAGCAAACGAGGCACCCTTCAGAATGAGGGAGAAAGGCAGCTAAGCCATGAGAGCGAGAGCATATGAATTTTGAGTTTAGTAAGTATCACTGAAAAACAATTCGTTCTCTTTCTGTTGAACATGATCAACGTATGTTGTGCAGAGAAAATTAAAGAAGCAAGAGATGGTAGATTGCGTTGCGTAGACCGGTGTCAGGGGATAGATAAAGAGGGGGGGTGTGGAGGCGCAAAGAGAGAAAGGTAATGTTAGACAACCAAGGAGAGAGTGAAAGAAATTCCTTCAAATAGATCGAAGATGGATGAAGTAGGGCCTCAGGTAGCAATAGTATGGGTCCCAGGGAGGCAGAAAGGGTGAAAGAAACAAGCCCAGAGAGAGGTGAGAAAAATTTTGAAAAAGAGAAAGAAAGAAAGAGATCCATAAATGTAGGGTAAAAAGATCCCAAATAGGAAAATGGGTGGAAGAGACCGGGAACCCACAAAGAGAGTGAAAAAGTAAAAGAGAGAGCCAGTGAAAGACAAAGGGAAAAGGGGGAAGGCTTCTAAAAAGTATTAAGGCTTTGCAAAAGAGAGAGAAATAACGCGGAAGGAGAAATCCACTGAAACAATGGGTAAAGGAGACACACAGGAAGAAAATTAGATAAAAGTCACACCGGAGGGAGCGGAGAACAGTATTCCCTTATCATGAGTTGGTTGCCAGTGTTCAGTGCATGTGTGATGTGCTGGATTGTGAGCACAGACTTTGAAGCTCTCTAGTTAAGTGTAAATAACTCACACTGGTCTGATCAGCCACTGCTGTATCCCCCAACAGTGCTACCTTCTCAGATCGAGGTTCATTCATTAAGGCTCATGGACCACTACTGCATATTCCATAATTAAAATCCAACTCTGTGTCAGGGATTAAACTTCCCAAGCTGATAACTCTTAATATATTGATGATTTGACATTTAAGGCTAACATTTACCATCACACTAATCAACCTGAATGTAATTTTCTTCAATCTTGGTGCAGTTAGAATATCTTTGTTTATAAAATATCTAAGTATTTGGTGGCATATTCTATTCTGCTTGATATAATGAGGTCTTGGCTTTTTCCCTAAAATGTTTTAATTTGCTTTATTCTCCTTGTAAATAGTGCTTCTTATTGACGTACACCACTTTGAATTTTACTTGTGTTGATGGAATATTATATTAACAATGTTAAAATGTAAATATTTTGCAGAACCATTGATGTTTTATGGTTCAAATCTTTTTATTAATTTATCCAGGAACAAATACTCTTACCTAAATCCAAAGGCCGATGAGGTAGAACAGTGGGACATAACAGTGGGAGAACAGAAGAAGGCGTTAGAAGGTGAGGAGGGGAGGATACCAGGGGGGACTGGGAAAGGTGGGAAGGGAGGGATAAAATATCAGGGGTTGTCACCCAGGGAGCATAGCCTCTCTCATCAGAATTAGCTCTTTCGCAACGTATTCAGTGTCAGCAGGCTGGGTCTTTAAGTGCATCGTACCCACTGCGGTCAGTCTGTGTCTTGCTGATCATGCATGCCCCCTCGTTCTGTAAGCTGGTGTACTCATAAGTAAAGAGGACTAGTAAGTTCCCAAAAGTCCTGTGCCAGAGATTGGATGCATGGGCCCCTCATTTTGTCAACTTGTTCTGCAGGGAAGCAGTAAGCTTTTCCATCCCTGTAAGGACCCACAGTTTATGCAGCCAGTCAAAGTGAGACGGCAATGTGTCTGTGCCCCATTTGGCTTTGATGACAGGTTTAGCCCCACACAAAGCCAAAGCCATTATCATTGCCTTCCCTTTGTTAGAGTGTATAGGGTGTGTCGGCATTGGGGAGTCTCAGTAGGACGTAGCTAGAAAGACAAGGTATATCTGTTGCAAACATTTCATTGATATCTTTCAGCACGGCCTACCAGTAATGTTTGAGTTTGAGACAAAGCCAGAGGAGATGAGTCAGTGTGCCTGGGTGGCCGAAGTTTGCTTTAACCGCCATTAGGACTGTTGAGTTTCCATTTCACCTTTTGGCTGGGGTGTAGTACCAATAGTGTGTAATCTTAAGCATTGCTTCTTTTCTCGAGGCACAGAATGAGGAGACGTGCATTTTGTGGAGTATGTCAGTCCATTTCTTTTGGATGAAGCGAAAGTCCAGCTCAGCTTCCAAGCTGCGAGGCTAGAATAGTTGCACAATTTCCATGTTTTGAATTGTGTACCCAGACCTGCCTTATCCAGTATTTCCCACAGAAAAAGGCCAGTGCACTCGATCAAATGCCTTGTCTCTGTCAATTGGCAAGAGAAATGCTGAGTCTCACTCTATAGTGAACGTGTGTTTGTCTGTCAGTCTCTCAGACACTCTGGAAGAGAAAACTGCACAGTGTGAAAGGTTATGTTTGTGATTGGTTGTCTTTGTCTTTATCGATTTAGAGCAATTTGGGGAAGACACCTTGGATTGTTTCTGCAAGACAGTAGGTTGGAGAAAGAGGTCGGTCTTCGTTTTGGGCTGATGATCAATAAGTCAGGAGTTGGGGAAACTAGTGAGTCTTGAGCAGCGGCATCACATGTTGGTAGGTTGGGTGTTGACAGGAGATCCTTGAGTTGTTCTCTGAACAGTAGCAGGTTGGATGGGTTGTGATGCTCTACAGGAAGTCTGTTTCAAGGGCTGTTGTCAAACATTAAATGGATCAGCCCTCTGTGGAGTATTTTAAAGTGAGTTATTGGGAAGACAGTGTGGGGTTAGAACACAGCTTATTTTTTGGGGTGATTTTGTCCTTGATCGATAGTAGTGCTTATCAGTAAATGGCTTTTTGAGGTAGTGGCGTGGAAGTTGAAAAAGAAGCAAGAGTGAGTTGTTAGCATCCAGGAAATACAACAATGGACTGTTTAAATACATCTGTCCAAGAATGGTAACAGACAGTTGCATGTGTTAAAAACCTTAGCCCTGCCAGGTCTTTACAATTTATTATCAGAGTGTGAACATCTATGAATTAGCAAAATTAAAAGGCAGTAGGCAGAGATTCCAAGACCAGGTTTACTAATGTCACAGCTGATGGAAAATGTGGATAAATGTACTTTGACCACAAGAAAAGTGTACATCCTCTTTAAGCCAATGTGCTGACCTAAATGATGCACCTCATGCATTATACTCTTTTTACCTTTTCCTGTGTTGGAATATGCCTGAGGGGTTTTGGGAGTTGTGTCAATGTGGATGTCTCTGTATATGAGGTATTGACCTGCTTTATTTGCATAAGAGTCCACAACAACATTGCTATGTCACTGTACAGAAAACAACAAGAATGGTGTATGCGTGATAAGGGAAGTGAAGGGGTTTGAACAAGGCTATTATACATGGTACAAAACAAAAAGTGCTTGTGGTGGGTCAGAGGTAAGGATGTGTCCCCCACTCCAGCAAAATCCTGTCCTCCATCAGTGGACCTTTTGTTTGTGTGTTAGTGTGTGTGTTTGTGTATGTAGATGGAGAGAGAGAGAGAGATTCAAACATTTTAATCAAACTCTGATTTGCTACAAAAGGTAATTGGACAATTTAATGTGTGTGGCAAGGTGCAGTGTCTGTTTTTTCGGTGTCGTCACCCAATACATTGAGCAGCTGTAGTGGTGGGCACTACCGGAGCCAGGACAAATAGCACTGGGGAACTGGCACCATCTGGCTTCTCTAGAGGCACCAGTGAACACTTTGTAGTAATTAAATACAACCTTTGTGGCTAGGGGTTCTGGGAGAGTATGAGGAAGAAGATGGGCAATAAGAGCTCAAGATGAGAGATCCAGGCTCCATGTCTGTACAGGATTGATGAAGGGCATAGTGATAGATAAGAATGCACTGGAAGCTCTAATCAAGGGACACAGTGAGAATGTATGCAGGAAAGAAATCACGAGGTGCTATAAGGACAAGGTTAGCTGGAAAGCTGATAAGGAAGAGAGGGTGGGGTATAAAAGAGGAAAAGAGAAAAGAGAGGTAGGGAATGGAGAGGGTGAGAAAATGTACGAAGGAAATACAAAGCAGATAGCATAAAAAGAGCAGCGAAAGGGAGAGAAATACTGCACAGGAGATAGGAAAAGCATAGTGGAAGGATTTTGATGGGATGGGAGAGAAAAAGTTGGAGATAAAAGTGATAGAGAATAGAAAGAAAAAGGCTGGGATGAGAAATGAAGAAAATATAGGATGCTCAGAAATAATGGAAAGGAAGAGATAGAAAGCAAGAGGGAGGAAGGAGGTGTGAAAGAGAAGGAGCTGTGGATGCACTTTTGGCAAAACTGAACGATGAGTGGGCCTGATGGTGTATATCATGACAGGAGTCTGCATCAGGAAACCCACCTAAAATAGGGCAAACTTCCCCGGCATACTGATGGCAGGGACCCTGTAGTGGATAGAACAACACCTATGATAGACTGCCAGCAAACTAAGCCCAACTATTAACTCCACCATCCAGGGTTACTTCTAATGGCTGTATTGCTAACAGTGGCGTAACAAAAGCCCTGCAGCCCCTGCAGTATGGCGGGTGTTAGACTTGGCATCTTTTGGCGTGTTTCCCCTGACTTTTTGCTTTCTGACCTCCCGGTTTTGACTCTGTTTTTGCTGGTGTAATGATTATGCGCACTTTCCTCACTGCTGTCCAGTGGGAAACTGCAAGTGCTCCTGTATAAAATGTGTTATGGATTGGCGTTTCCATGATTGGCCTATTTGGTTTATGTGTCAGTCCCTTGTAAAGTGCACTGCGAGTGCCAGGGCCTATAGACCAAATGCTGTTGGTGGGCTGCAGCACTGGATTGTGCCACCCACGCAAACAGCCCGTAAAGTGTAACTCGGGCCTGCCATTGCAGAGCCTGTGCGCAGCCTGGGGCTGCCATGTCGACTTGGCAAGTGCGCACACTTGCAAGTCCCTAAACCTTCCCTTTTCTACATGTTAGTCACCCCTAAGGTAGGCCCAAGGTACCCATGTGGGCAGGGTGCGTTGTATGCGAAAGGTAGGACATGCCCTGGTGTGTGTGGCATGTCCTGATAGTGAATTACAGCCTAGTTCGTTTTTCACTATTGCAAGGCTACCTGTTCCCCATAGGCCAGGACGGGCAGTTTTGATTATTACAGCTTATAATCCTAACTGACCCAGGGAACATGGTAGAAATTCGAGTTTAGTATGCCTGGACTCAGAATGATAAAATGCATCTTTTAGTGAAGTTGGTTTTAACATTCTGTGTTTGAAAATACCACTTTTAGAAAGTGGGTATTTTCTTGTCTAACCATCCAAGCCTGCCTCTGCGAGGTTGTGTATTCCTTGTCTGGAGTGTGAGTGACAGGGGCTGGGGGATGCCAGGAGACAGGGTGAGTCAGCACAGGGCTGAATAGCAAGATCTACATGTAGATGGGTGGGAGGAGTTGCACCTGGGCCCTGAATAGGACAGTGCCTTCCCTCCACAATGCTGGCTCCACCTCCTGTGGTGCGTCTGATGTCCCTGGCCTACTCACTGAAAGAAGGGACGGAGACTTGTCAACAAAGTGCTCCAGAACTGGTTTGGACTAGGCAAAGGCCTCTCTGCCTTCAGAGAACAAAGGAATTTGGGATATAAATATTGGGGCCCTGACCCCATGAATTTAGATCTCGCTGGAATCAAGGAACCTGCCAAGACGAAGAGCTGCCAGGAGGAGTACTGCCCCTTTGCTGTGTTGTTGCTTTGTTGGGTTGGCCTGCAGCTGCTGCTTCTGCCTTGGGCAGTGAAAGGACTGAACTTTCTACAAACTTGTGCTGAGTATCTCCAAGGGCCTGGAACCGAGCTGGCCTCCTGTTAAGAAGTCTCAGGGACTACAAAGAGTTCACAAGCCTCTGGGTACCGCTTCTGGAACGCTGTTTCAGTTGCCACAGAGGAAGGGAACTGCAACCGACTCCGTCAACCGAATCCATCCCTGACCGGTGACCTGTTTGCACCGCAGACCGCATCGCCCCGCTTCGCATCGCAACCCTGGTCTCACCGTAGGCGACGTCCGACGACGCCAACACCGAGCCGCTGCTTGCACCGTGACCTGTGGGCCCCGCAGTTCGCATCGCTTCACTGAACCAGCCGGACCCGACCGACGCGGTCGCTGCAACTGGCTCAACAGTCGTGACCGCATCGCATTTGGGGCACCGCTCGCACGTTTGCGACGCACCGCTCCGACTCGCACCGCTGTCCGACGCCAGCTCCCGCACTCCGGCTTGGTCGCCTGCATCGCAACCTGTCAGCACCGCATCGAGCATCGTCTCACCCTGCATCGCACGCCTTGGACTCACCGACTCCGTCTGCACGACGCTCATCGAGCCGCTGCCTGCACCGCATCGAGGACACCGCACCTTGCATCGCTCCGTCTTGCACCGCAACCGCGACGAACGCCGACCGGCTCGTACACTCCGTACCAGCCACAACGAGAAAGGTACTGTGACCGAGTCTGTTCACGACTCTGCTGGCCCGTAACGACGCGGTCGGCTGGAACTGTTGGACTCTGTGTAATTCAGCATCGCGGTAGACCCGGACGGAGCTACCGACTCGTACTGAACTTTGTTTTTGAACTATTCCTGCAAAGAAGAAGTTACCTTATCAAGCATTCATTTTTAAAGTATAGTATTGTGGATTTTTGTCGTAATCGGTCTTGTCTGAAGTATATAAAAATATTGGTTATTTTTCTAAACTGGTGTGGTGTCCGTTTGTAGTGCTTACACTGTATTACTGTTGGTTATGTGCAAATGCTTTACACACTGCCTCTAGAATAAGCCTGACTGCTCGTGCCAAGCTACCACGAGGGTGAGCAGGGGTTATTTTAGGAGTGTAACTCCCTTACCCTGACTAGGAAGAAGGGTCCCTACTTGGACAAAGGTGCAAGCCCTTGCCAACTAGAGATCCCATTTCTAACATTGGTTGTCAGCGGTGAGGATAGGACTTGTGTTTGCACTTGACTTACAGTGATTGGTGTGCACTACTACCATATCGCAGACCATTACGTACCACATACTGGTTCTTTTTCTTTGGCCTATTTTTGATCTTGCCAGTTTTCAACTCACTACTTTTGTCATGCCTGACACAGCTGCATCATCCGTTGCATCTCTGGAAGTTATCTTTGAGGAGGATAGGTTGGAAACCTACGCCGTAAAGGAACTACGAGCAATTTGTAAAAACCTGAAAGTCCAAATTAAAGGCCTCACAAGGAAGGAGGAGCTACAGAAGGTGCTGAGGGCCTGGGTAGCAGCCAGACATGCCAGTGGGCAGCCTGGTAATCTCAGTGAGGAGGTGGAGGAGCCTATTTCCAGGGTGGATATGCTTTTGGGTAGGGGGAACCCGCCAGGTCAGGCAGCAGCAGTCTGTCCCCAGAGGAGCTGGAGGACAGGCGGGAGGCAAGGCAGTTTGAGCTGCAGAAGCTCAGGCTGGAGAGTGAGCGGGAGGAGAAGAGATTGGCCATAGAGGAGAGGAAGATGCTCTTAGAGCATGAGAGAGAACTGAAGGAGCTAGAACTTAGGAGTAAGTCAGGCTCAGATGGTGGCAGCAATTCGTCCAGAAAGGCAGAAAGGATTGTGCACATTCCCAAGAATGTAGGCAAGGAGTTCAAGAAGGGGGATGACATACAAAGGTGGTTTCAGGGTTATGAGGCAGCCATACACATGAATGGGGTCCCTGAGGAGAATTGGGGAGCAGGATTGTGGCCACTTTTCCCTGAAGAAGCAAGGGATGCTCTGATAGCTTTGGGTAAGGGGTATCACCTCACCTATGCTGACATGAAGGATGCCCTTCTCACTAAGTATGGTCTTACTCCTGAAAAGTACAGGGATCAGTTCAGGTCCAGTAAGAAGTCTGATGCCAACACTTGGTTGGAATGTGTGGATGTGTTCTGCAGGTCGCTGGATGGTTGGGTGAAGGGCAGTAGCGTAACAGATTTTCAGGGGCTCTACAACTTGATTGCATGGGAGCACTTGTCTAGTCTATGTTTTGCAGATCTGCGCCAGCACCTAGTTGATAGTAAGCTAACTGACCCCAGGAAGCTTGCTATGGAAGCGGACCGCTGGGTGAGTACCAGGGTCCACAAGAAAGCGTTTGGGGAGACTCAGCCAAAGGTGGGCAGGGTCCCCAGCAGAAAGGTGGGGGGACAAGGGTAAAGCACAGGAGTTCTCTAAAGGGCCCCAAACTAGTACCCAGGGTAAAGGTTCCCAGCCCCCGGTGATAAGAAGAAAGGGGTCTCTACAGGGAAGCCTGTTGAGACCGGCCCCCGCAAGTGTTATGCATGTGACCAGGTAGGTCACTTTAAGGGGGACCCCAAGTGCCCGAAGGGGACCCAGCCACCCACCGGTGGACAGTCCAAAGTGTTGGCTAGTGTAGCGCTTGGGGAGGAGGGGTGCCCACAGGAGGGTGGGGATCCCGCAGAAATGACCCTTGTCTCACTAGGGGACAGTGAGATGGTCCCAGAAAACCAGGTGCCCCCTAACACAAAGAAATATAGCACCTGGGTGACCATCAATGGGAACAGGGTAGAGGCTCTCAGAGATACTGGAGCCAGTGTGACCTCAGTCCGGTGTCACCTGGTCTCTGAGAAGCAGGTAGTCCCAGGGGCATTCCACCAAGTAGTTGCTGTAGACAACTCTGAGCGCCAGTGTATGGTGGTGCAGGTTCCCTTTGAATGGGGGGTCTCAGGTCCCTTGAGGGTGGTTGTGAGCCCTACCATGCCTGTAGATTGTCTGCTAGGTAACGACCTGGAGCAGTCCTTATGGAAGGAGGTTGAGCTCAGGTCTCACTTGGAGATGCTTGGGTTGCCAGAGTGGGCATGTGTGTCTACTCGGTCAATGGCAACCAGAAAGGGTGATCAAGAGGACTTGGAGCCTGGAACAGTGGCCCAAGTCCCTGCCAAGAGAAAGGGCAGGGGCGCAGGAAACCGGCCCCCGAAGTTCCCATGGACCGGGAGGAGGCGGACCTCGAGGGGACGCCCGGTGCCTACAGGGGAGCAGGTAGCCGAACTGGGAGACATCTCTGAGCTGACCCATTGGCAGCAAGAAGGGGGTCCCACCAGGGAGGAGTTCTGCAGGGAGCAGAACGAGTGCCCTACTCTGGAGGGTCTGTGGTGGAAGGCTGCAGACCAGGCAGCTGGTAATCAGTCCGGGTCACATCTGATCTACTGGGAGAGTGGTCTCCTATACAGTGAGCCTAAGGTTGCTGAGCCTGGGTCAGCCCGTGTGCTGGTGGTACCCCAGCGCTTCAGGACCTTCCTACTGGGTCTGGCTCATGACGTGCCTTTGGCAGGACATTTGGGGCAGGACAAGACCTTTGACAGGCTTGTCACCCACTTCTTTGGCCCCAAATGCGAAGGCAGTCAGATGCACACTGTAGGTCTTGCCAAACTTGCCAGGCAAGTGGTAAGAGTGGGAGGAAGGTCAAAGCTCCTCTCCAACCTTTTCCTGTTGTTGGTACACCCTTTGAAAGGGTAGGGATGGATATTGTGGGGCCAATGGATCCCAAGACAGCCATGGGCAACAGGTACATCCTGGTCTTGGTGGACCATGCCACCCGGTACCCGGAGGCAATCCCTCTCAGGACAACGACGGCGCCAGTGGTGGGCCGGGCGTTAATGGGGATCTTTTCCCGTGTGGGATTCCCCAGAGAGGTGGTTTCTGATAGGGGGACCAATTTCATATCCAAGTATATGACATCCCTGTGGAAGGAGTGCGGTGTAACCTACAAGTTCACCACTCCTTACCACCCACAAGGAAACGGTCTGGTGGAGAGATTCAACCAGACCTTGAAAGGCATGATCAAGGGTCTAACAGAACCCATGAGGAGTAAGTGGGACGTCCTCTTGCCCTGCCTACTCTTTGCATACAGGGAGGTGCCTCAGAAGTCTCTTGGGTACAGCCCCTTTGCGCTCCTGTATGGCCACCCTGTCAGAGGACCTCTGAGTTTGGTAAAGGAAGGCTGGGAGGCGGCTCCCAGGAAAACTCCCCAGGATGTATTTAGCTACATGCTGGCCTTTAGAAACCAAACTGCCCGCTTCAGGAAACTCGCTCAGGCGAACCTAGAAGCAAGCCAGGAAGAAATGAAGAGATGGTATGACCAGAATGCCACTCTGGTCGAATTTCAACCTGGGCAAAAAGTGTGGGTCATGGCCCCAGTGGCACCTTGTGCCTTGCAGGACAAGTGGACAGGGCCATATGAGGTAAAGGAGCGCAAAAGTGACGTCACCTACCTGGTGGATTTGCAAGCTCCAAGGAACCCTTTGAGGGTCCTTCACGTGAACCGCCTCAAGCCCCACTTCGAGAGGTCCGAAGTGAGTATGCTCTTGGCGACAGATGATGGGGTGGAAGAGGAGAGTGAGCCTCTCCTGACCTCCTGTCTACCAAGGAGCATGATGGGTCAGTAGAGGGTGTCATCCTCTCCCCTACTCTGACTCAGGAGCAGCAGGGGGACTGTCACCAGTTGTTGGGACAGTTCGCCCCACTATTCTCTCTGACCCCCGGTGTTACTCACTGGTGTACCCATGACGTGGACACTGGTGACAGCCCTCCTGTGAAGCACAAGATTTACAGGTTGACTGACCGGGTCAGAGCCAGCATCAAGGAGGAGGTCTCTAAGATGTTGGCGTTAGGGGTGATTGAGCCCTCCCACAGTCCTTGGGCCAGCCCAGTGGTCTTGGTCCCAAAGGCTGCTGCGCCCGGTGCCACTCCAGAACTCCGGTTTTGTGTGGACTACCGTGGGCTCAATGCCGTCACCAGGACTGACGCGCACCCCATCCCCAGAGCTGATGAGCTCATTGATCGGTTGGGAGCTGCCCGGTTCCTCAGCACGTTTGATTTGACGTCTGGGTACTGGCAGATTGCCTTAACCGATGGGGCCAAGGAGAGATCAGCATTCTCAACCCCAGAAGGTCATTACCAATTCCGGGTGATGCCCTTTGGGTTGAAGAATGCCCCTGCCACCTTTCAGAGGTTGGTCAATCAGGTGTTGGCTGGGCTGGAGGATTTCAGTGCCGCCTACCTGGATGACATTGCTGTGTTCAGTTCCAGCTGGGAAGAACATTTACAGCACCTTGAGAAAGTGTTGAGGGCTCTGCAAAGTGCAGGCCTCACGATCAAGGCCAGTAAGTGCCAGATCGGGCAGGGTTCTGTGGTGTACTTGGGACACCAGGTAGGAAGCGGCCAGGTGGCGCCCCTACAACCCAAGATTGACACCATTCTGGCTTGGGAGCCCCCAAGACCCAGACAGAGGTGAGAGCCTTCTTAGGTCTCACCGGCTACTATAGGAGATTTGTTAAGGGCTATGGCACCATCGTTGCCCCCTTAACAGAGCTGACTTCTAAGAAGCAGCCCAGGAAAGTGATCTGGACTGAGTCCTGCCAGAAAGCTTTTGATGCCCTGAAGGCAGCCATGTGCACGGCGCCCGTGCTCAAGGCACCTGACTTCTCCAAGGAATTAGTCGTGCAGACTGACGCTTCAGAGCATGGTGTGGGAGCGGTGCTCTCACAACTGAACGAAGAGGGCCTGGATCAGCCTGTAGTCTTCCTTAGCAGGAGACTACTTCCCAGGGAACAGAGGTGGAGTGCCATAGAAAGGGAAGCTTTTGCTGTGGTCTGGGCGCTGAAGAAGTTGAGACCATACCTGTTTGGGACTCACTTCCGGGTTCAGACAGACCACAGGCCCCTCAGATGGTTGATGCAAATGAGGGGTGAGAATCCAAAACTGCTGAGGTGGTCCATCTCCCTACAGGGAATGGACTTTACTGTGGAACACCGTCCTGAGTACAGAACACGCCAACGCAGATGGTCTGCCCAGGTTCTTCCGCCTTAGTGAAGAGAACTCCAATGGAGTTGGGTAGTTCTCCCTACTTTCAGCTGGAGGGGACATGTGTTAGACTTGGCATCTTTTGGCGTGTTTCCCCTGACTTTTTGCTTTTTGACCTCCCGGTTTTGACTCTGTTTTTGCTGGTGTAATGATTATGCGCACTTTCCTCACTGCTGTCCAGTGGGAAACTGCAAGTGCTCCTGTATAAAATGTGTTATGGATTGGCGTTTCCATGATTGGCCTATTTGGTTTATGTGTCAGTCCCTTGTAAAGTGCACTGCGAGTGCCAGGGCCTATAGACCAAATGCTGTTGGTGGGCTGCAGCACTGGATTGTGCCACCCACGCAAACAGCCCGTAAAGTGTAACTCAGGCCTGCCATTGCAGAGCCTGTGCGCAGCCTGGGGCTGCCATAGTCGACTTGGCAAGTGCGCACACTTGCAAGTCCCTAAACCTTCCCTTTTCTACATGTTAGTCACCCCTAAGGTAGGCCCAAGGTACCCCTGTGGGCAGGGTGCGTTGTATGCGAAAGGTAGGACATGCCCTGGTGTGTGTGGCATGTCCTGATAGTGAATTACAGCCTAGTTCGTTTTTCACTATTGCAAGGCTACCTGTTCCCCATAGGCCAGGACGGGCAGTTTTGATTATTACAGCTTATAATCCTAACTGACCCAGGGAACATGGTAGAAATTCGAGTTTAGTATGCCTGGACTCAGAATGATAAAATGCATCTTTTAGTGAAGTTGGTTTTAACATTCTGTGTTTGAAAATACCACTTTTAGAAAGTGGGTATTTTCTTGTCTAACCATCCAAGCCTGCCTCTGCGAGGTTGTGTATTCCTTGTCTGGAGTGTGAGTGACAGGGGCTGGGGAATGCCAGGAGACAGGGTGAGTCAGCACAGGGCTGAATAGCAAGATCTACATGTAGATGGGTGGGAGGAGTTGCACCTGGGCCCTGAATAGGACAGTGCCTTCCCTCCACAATGCTGGCTCCACCTCCTGTGGTGCGTCTGATGTCCCTGGCCTACTCACTGAAAGAAGGGACGGAGACTTGTCAACAAAGTGCTCCAGAACTGGTTTGGACTAGGCAAAGGCCTCTCTGCCTTCAGAGAACAAAGGAATTTGGGATATAAATATTGGGGCCCTGACCCCATGAATTTAGATCTCGCTGGAATCAAGGAACCTGCCAAGACGAAGAGCTGGAAGAGCTGCCAGGAGGAGTACTGCCCCTTTGCTGTGTTGTTGCTTTGTTGGGTTGGCCTGCAGCTGCTGCTTCTGCCTTGGGCAGTGAAAGGACTGAACTTTCTACAAACTTGTGCTGAGTATCTCCAAGGGCCTGGAACCGAGCTGGCCTCCTGTTAAGAAGTCTCAGGGACTACAAAGACTTCACAAGCCTCTGGGTACCGCTTCTGGAACGCTGTTTCAGTTGCCACAGAGGAAGGGAACTGCAACCGACTCCGTCAACCGAATCCATCCCTGACCGGTGACCTGTTTGCACCGCAGACCGCATCGCCCCGCTTCGCATCGCAACCCTGGTCTCACCGTAGGCGACGTCCGACGCCGCCAACACCGAGCCGCTGCTTGCACCGTGACCTGTGGGCACCGCAGTTCGCATCGCATCGCTTCACTGAACCAGCCGGACCCGACCGACGCGGTCGCTGCAACTGGCTCAACAGTCGTGACCGCATCGCATTTGGGGCACCGCTCGCACGTTTGCGACGCACCGCTCCGACTCGCACCGCTGTCCGACGCCAGCTCCCGCACTCCGGCTTGGTCGCCTGCATCGCAACCTGTCAGCACCGCATCGAGCATCGTCTCACCCTGCATCGCACGCACTTGGACTCACCGACTCCGTCTGCACGACGCTCATCGAGCCGCTGCCTGCATCGCATCGAGGGACACCGCACCTTGCATCGCTCCGTCTTGCACCGCAACCGCGACGAACGCCGACCGGCTCGTACACTCCGTACCAGCCACAACGAGAAAGGTACTGTGACCGAGTCTGTTCACGACTCTGCGGGCCGTAACGACGCGGTCGGCTGGAACTGTTGGACTCTGTGTAATTCAGCATCGCGGTAGACCCGGACGGGGCTACCGACTTGTACTGAACTTTGTTTTTGAACTATTCCTGCAAAGAAGAAGTTACCTTATCAAGCATTCATTTTTAAAGTATAGTATTGTGGATTTTTGTCGTAATTGGTCTTGTCTTGAAGTATATAAAAATATTGGTTATTTTTCTAAACTGGTGTGGTGTCCGTTTGTAGTGCTTACACTGTATTACTGTTGGTTATGTGCAAATGCTTTACACACTGCCTCTAGAATAAGCCTGACTGCTCGTGCCAAGCTACCAAGGGGGTGAGCAGGGGTTATTTTAGGAGTGTAACTCCCTTACCCTGACTAGGAAGAAGGGTCCCTACTTGGACAAAGGTGCAAGCCCTTGCCAACTAGAGATCCCATTTCTAACAGCGGGTCACTGGCCTGAGAGCTCTTGACTGGGGCGGAGAATGGGGTGGGCCTCCATGTACTTTGCAGGGGGTCCCCTTAAGTTTTGTTACACCACTGCTCCCCAAGATCCATGTTGCACTTGATTAGATCCCTGGGGACCCCAACCAGCCCAGGGGCTTAACCATTCAGGCTTTGCCTAATAGCTATCATGACTCCTGCAAAATGAAAGACAAAGCAGGTGAATGGGATAATTTTACCCTCAACTCTTCCTTTAAGCACCCGTCTTCTACCAGATGATAAATTGCACTAAAGTGCGTGACCCAGGCTGTGCCTGGAACATTGCAGTTCAAAAGGGGACTAGGTGGAGATGCCCTTTGTTTAAGCTTGTTGGCGATGCCCCAGGAGATCTTACTATTCTTAGAGATTGACATACATTCCAAGAGCTCCCAGTCCCTCCTCCACAAATCTAGGGCTGGGCTGTAAATTCCACTCCACCGGCGGAGTTTGTGGAGTTTTGCGGGCACCAACCCCTATTGCAGAGAGTTTCGAAACAGAGCAGCCAGAAGTCTGTCTGTCTCTCATATACACGGAAATGCATGTGGGGAGGGATAAGGGCTCTTTTGGTAGTGATCATGCTTGTTTTGGGCTACTTTTCAACAAGAATTTTGCTTGCTTTGTATTTTCTTAATAATTTTTGATTTGACTAAGCAATGGAGAAACACAAGAAGCACGGCGCGGAGTGGCGGTTCTAAAACGCTGATGAGCGTGGCTTCCCAGCAGATCAGTGAGTGTGCGTACCGGGGGCGTGGCGGGGGTTCATAAAATGGTAGAAGGTGATGCCATTTGAATACATTTGATCGAGGACTGAGGGTCCATTTGTCATAGTGCTGCCTAGCATGAATAAGAATGATTCAGTGCAGCAGTTGCGTTTGTATAGGGATTAAGTACAGAAGTGATTTCATAGAGTGAGGGAGGCGCCTGTGAAATTAGTGCATAAAAATTTTGTGCGCTTCTGTAAATCGGAGTTGTCTGATGAGAAAGCACCTTGCCACTTCTTTGAATTTGTTGCAACTGGCGACGTTACAGAGAGAAAGTGGGTTCAACTTCTTCTGAGGCTCAGTTACCAGAGGTGTGCTGCTGCTGTGTCGTGCGCATTCACACATACTCCCATTATCTGTTGAACTCATGCCACTGAACCTTTCACTTGGAGTAATATTTAGAGTTACTGTTTCCACTGCATGCCTACATTACTATGCTCTATTTATTTTTGAATTTCATTCGATGCCTTCACGAAGTACTTGGTCTTCAAGCATCAACTGCATGTCTACACCTTCCAGCTGAAGACATGGCTCTGTATTTTTTATTTATCCTAAGGCAGCATAGAGAGGCTTTTGAATGATTTGATACAGTACCTTACCCTGGGGGCAGCATATTTGCTTATCATAAATGAAAAACACGTTTGTGCAAGCAGCATTGATTCATATTCTTGCAGCGGTGCAGATTAAATGACTCTAATACTGGAAGCGAAGATGAGCGGTGATGGTTGATGGTAATTCAATGGCGCTGTGTATGAATACCAAGCTGCTCCACAAAGGTCTGATGATTCAGTATGGGGCATGATGCGGCTCACGCTCACAATTTATAAGATATGGGTGCCTCTCTGTGTTATTTTGTTTGTTAATGGTTATAATGATGCACATTTGTGACTGGTGAATTGCCCTGCATTAGCTAGTTGAGTGTTCTGTGAGCTCACTCGCAGCATGTGTTTTGCACAGGAGCCAGCCGCATAATGCTGCTCCCCTTTCCACTGCGAAGGAGACCTCATGTGGCTCTTTAAGAGGTGGGCAGAACACCACAGAATTTTTCAGAGTGTTTATGTAACTCCACCGAGTTCCGCAAGTTGGGCCCACCCCTACACAACTCTTTTTTCCTAAAAATCAACATGTTTTTGTAAGTCTTGCGGGCCTCACGCACCACAATGTGGTCTTTCGGGGTGTGAGAAAGGGCCTTCCTTAGAATTGTGAAGCGCATTACTCACCCGTGAGGGTCTCAAGGCGCTGGGGGGGGGGGGAGGGTGGAGCTCCGAGTCTGCCGAAAAGCCAGGTCTTGAGGCTCTTCCTGAAGGTGTGCAGAGTAGGGGGGCATCTGATGTTGACCGGGAGCTCGTTCCAAGCCTTAGCCATGACGTAGGAGAAGGCTCTTCCACCCGCTCTGGTTCTGCGGTTGCGCAGGGTTTCTGCTAGTGCGAGGTCGGCGGAGCGGAGGATTCTTTTGGGTATGTGGAAGGAGACTCTTTCTTTGAGGTATTTGGGTCCGGTGTTGTGGAGAGATTTGTAGGCGTGGGTGAGTAGCTGGAAGGTTACTCTCTTCTCAACAGAGAGCCATTGGAGGTCTCGCAGGTGTTGGGTGATGTGCTCATGTCGTGGGATGCCGAGGACGAGTCTGGCTGCGGTGTTCTGGATGGCCTGGAGTTTGCGTAGCAGGGATTTGTTGATTCCAGCATAGAGGACATTTCCGTAGTCCAGTCTGCTTGCTATGAGTGCGTGGGTGACCGTCTTTCTGGCTACAAGGGGGATCCACTTGAAGGTCTTGCGAAGGATGCGGAGGGTGTTGAAGCAGGTGGAGGCGACGGAGTTGATCTGGCGGGTCATGGTGAGGGAGGAATATAGTATGATGCCGAGGTTCTGGGCGTGGTCCGTGGGGGAGGGGAGGTTGCTGAGGGTGGTGGGCCACCAGGTGTTGTCCCAAGCTGAGGGGGTGGGTCCAAGGACGAGGACTTCTGTCTTCTCTGAGTTGAGCTTCAGACTGCTGCTGCTCATCTAAGCTGCGACATCTTTCATTCCTTCCTGGAAGCTGAGTCTGGTGGCTTCGGAGTCCTTCGTGAGGGAGAGGATGAGCTGGGTGTCGTCGGCGTAGGATACTATGCTGAGTCCATGCTGTCTGACAATGGCGGCGAGGGGGTCATGTAGATGTTGAAGAGCGTGGGTACTCCGCAGTTGATCTCTGTGGGTTCGGAGAGGAAAGGCGGGAGTCTGATCCTTTGGGTTCTGCCGGGGAGGAAGGAGCGGAGCCAGTCGAGGGTGGGTCCCTGTATGCCGGCATCGTGGAGTCTGGCTGCGAGAGTGCGGTGGGAGTCGAAGGTTGTGGAGACGTCTAGTAGGATGAGGGCCGCGGTGTGGCCTTGGTCGAGGAGCATGCAGATGTCTTCTGTGGCAGCGAGGAGGGCGGTCTCTGCTGTGGTTACTGCAGAATCCGGATTGGGAAGAGTCAAGAATGGGGTTCTCTTCGATGAAGTTTGTCAGCTGGGCGTTGACGATCTTCTCTGTGACTTTGGCTGCGAAGGGAAGAAGAGAGATGGGTCGGTTGTTTTTCAGGTCCGTTGGGTCTGCAGAGGGTTTCTTGAGGAGGGGCTTTACTTCTGCGCGTTTCCAGTTGTCGGGGAAAGTGCCGTATTCGAAGGTGGCGTTGATGGCGCGTCGCAGCTCGGGCTCTATGGAGGCGGCGCCTCTGTGGAAGATGTGCGGCAGGCAGGGGTCCGTGGGGGCTCCTCAGTGAGTCCTCTTCATGGTCGTGGTGGTATCTTCGGTGGTGACCGGGTTCCAAGCAGTGCTGGTGGGCTGGTTGTCGTTGCTGGAGGAAAGAGTGGTTTCTGGAGTCTGTTCGCTGAAGTTGTCGTAGAGGGCCTTGATTTTCAGGTGGAAGTAGGAGCCGAGCTTGTTGCAGAGGTCCTGGGAGGGTGAGTCGTCCATGGCTTCGCTGGGGGGTTTGGTGAATTGCTGGATGATGCTGAAGAGTTCCTTCGAGTTGCTGGAGTTGGTGAGGATTTGTTCCGGATGAAGGTCCTTTTGGTGGATCTTATGAGTTGGTGGTATTCTGTCATGGCGTTCTTGTAGGTGGTCTGGTCTTCAGTGGTTTTGCTGTTCCTCCATCGTTTATCGAGATGTCTGCAGGTGCGTCTGGATTCTTGGAGGTCAGTGGTGAACCAGGTGCCAGGTGGCCTTCAAGGGGTGTTGTCTGTCGGGGTTGCGGAGGGGTGCAGTTGGTGATCCAACGGTGTAGTTCCTTGGCTGCAGAGTTGACGTCGGTCGAGGCGGGGGGGTTCGTGGATGAGGGTGGAGTTGAGGTGCTCCTCTGTGATCTTGCTCCAGGTTCCTTCATGGTGGGCGTGGAGTGGGTTTGTGAGCGGTGGCAGTGTTGAAAGAGAAGTGTACGCAGTGGTGGTCTGTCCAGAGGGGCTGCATGGTGTGTCTGTAGCAGATGTTGTTCCCTCCTGCGAAGATAGGTTCGAGGGTGGGGGTGGTGACGAGCTGTTTCAGTCCGATGTTGGCAAGGTTGTCCAGGAGGGCGCTGGAGTTGGGGTCGCTGAGGTTGTTGAGGTGGAAGTTCAGGTGTCCGATGAGTATGTCGTCCATGGAGGCGATGGCATGGGGTGCGATGAGGTCGGGGATGGTAGTGGTGAACGAAGGGCGAGTCCCGGGGGGGGTCTGTAGGCGAGGGTGCTGCAAAGCTCTGTTCTGGGGCTGGTCTGGATCTGGAAGTGGGAGCTCTTTTGTGCGATGATGAGTCCTCCTCCTGGGCGGTTGGGGCGGTCCTTCCTCTGGATCTTGTATCCGTCAGGAATGGCAGTGGCGATGTCGGGGCAGAGGAGGCGTTGGTCCAGGTTTCCGTGAAGAAGGTAACGTCTGGCGAGAGGATGTCGAGGAGGTCCCAGATCTCTACAGCATGTCTGTGCAGTGAGCGCACGTTGAGGAGGATGCACTTCAGGGCTTCGTGGTGCTGGCGTCCGGCATGGGTGCGGCGGTCGTGGGGTTGGGGAGGATGGTGAAGGATTGTTGGCAGTGTCAGCATGAGAACTGGCCATGGGTGGAGTTCGGCGTAGACAGTTGGCAGTTGTAGTTCCTTTTCTGGGGTTGAGGGCGAGGAGGGCAGCTGAGTCGTAGCTGTGGGAGGGTGGAGAACCAGGGTCCCTGGCGCTGGTCGCAGTTGAGTCGCGGACGGGCGCAGACGGGCTTGCCTTTGTCGTGCCTTCGGGGCGCCAGCGGCGCGCCCGCTGCGTGCGGCCGCAAATTTGCCGCCATTAAACAGGGAAGGGGAGGGAAGTGCATTTGGGAGGCGAGAGCGGGAAACGGCAGGGGGGAGGGGCCGCGGGGGCAGCAGCGGCAGGAAGGAAACAGGCACGGAGGACACAAACAGGAACAACAGGAAAGACAGAAAATGCAGGAAAAAGGCACAATAGCAAGACACCAAACGCACAATAACAAAACACTAACAAAGACAGAAAAAACGGGCACAAACACAGAGACAGGCAGGAGCAGACCAGCAGAATAGCAAGGCTCTCCCACTGGACCACCAGGGATGAGGAGCAGGCAGGAGCCTGCGGGTGGAGTAGGGGCTCGAACACCTACCAGTACAGAGGTGAACGGGGTCAGCGGCAGCGGCACAACAGCGGAGCTGCTGGGGAAGAGAGCAGGTCTCTGACCAGGAGGTCAGAGGTCTCGCTCGGACACCCGAGCAGCGGCCACCATTAAATAGGGAAGGGGGAGGGAAGCGCAGCTGGGAGGTGGGAGTGGGAAATGGCAGGGGGGAGGGGCCGTGGGGGCAGCAGCGGCAGGAAGGAAACGGGCACGGAGGACACAAACAGGAACAACAGGAAAGACAGAAAAAACAGGAAATAGGCACAAACAGGAAAAAAGGCACAATAACAAGACACCAAAGCACAATAACAAAACACTAAAAAAGACAGAAAAAATGGGCACAAACACAGAGACAGACAGCAGTGGGCCAGCAGAAGAGCAAGGCTGTCCCACTGGACCACCAGGGATGCGGCGCAGGCAGGAGCCTGCGGATGGAGGAGGGCCTCAAACACCTACCAGTACAGAGGTGAGTGGAGTCAGTGGCAGCAGCACAACATCAGAGCTGCTGGGGGAGAGAGAACAGTGGGTGTCGAAGCAATGCTGGGTTTCCTGCTCACTCCTGATTTGCCACACGTCGGGCAAACAATTTATGAAGGGCCTAGGTGGTACTTTAGCAGCGTGGCAAGGGTATCCCAAGATCTTTCAAATGTCATACAAGTTTTAAACCATCACTGGTGTATTGTGAGATAGATGTTGTGGCCTCAGGAGGGTTAGTTTTAAGCACTGAAAAGTGATCTACTGCAAAGAAAGCGTTATGGTCGCCCCATTAAGTCGCTAATATGGCACTGTGCGAAAACCATGAAGAAAAATGTCTGATTGTTAAGATGTAGTCGATAATTGAGGCCCTACCAGGCCCTCTATAAGAGACCAACGTTACACCGTCTATATTAAATAAGTCAACAAGATCCACTAAATCATGCTCAGCTAGGTATCTACTTAGCTCCTCCCCCCTATTGTCAGATTTCTTCCAGGGGAGTGAAAAACTATCTATGCCCTGTGCCTTAAAGTTAATCCCTAGCTTGGCGTTAAAGTCACCACCAAAAGATAATTAGATTGTGACATGCTCTTGTCTCCTACAGACCTCAGAGTCGCGATGAAAGCAAATAAATGCTCAGAATGATTACATGCAGAATGTACTAAGTCACGGTTATAAAAATGTATTAAATAAACACCAAAAGCACAAAAAATATCCTGGATAAATAAAGCCATAAATGCTTAGCTCTCCATGTCCAGGATTAATACTTTCAGGTTTAGATCTATCCACACTGTAAGACCCCCTTTGGCCTACCATGTAAGGAGGAGACAGCCGGGTAAGACTAGCATGCAAAACCGGGGCAAGATAAAAAGGTGGTATCCCATTTCTTTTGTTGAGCCACAATATATATTTTGTGACTGAATCTAGCCAAGCAGGATTAATAACCTTATTTTTAAACCAGCAACATTCCTCCTTAATAAGGTGAACGTACCAACCAAATTGCTGTTCCCAAGGCCCTTCATACTGGCCCTATCAACCATACTATCACCAATCACAGCAACAGAGGGGGGACAACTGAATTGCCCTCTACGATTTCATCAGCAATTCAGTCCACACTAGAGAGGTGAAGAACCGGAATAACCCACTCACTGGGTCTCGGCGGCGGGGGAATTGCCCAAGTCTTCCATACCCTTCATACGTAGTAAAAGGAGACACAGGAGCCTTCGTCTGCAGGAGGAACCCAGATTTATTCAAATAGCCCGGGCTATGGAACAGAGTCCCAAGCTCGTTAGAAACAAGACAGAGGAGGCTGCTGCTTTACTCCGCAGCTTACAAGCCTTTTATACTTTTTCATTCCAGTCTTTTGGCTGTTAGTCCATTGTTCAATCAGGGCAGTGTTTGCAGTTGATAACCAGATCCAGACGGTGTTTGTAGTTGGTGACCTGATCAAGGCTTGGTACTCAAATTATTGTTCACTCAGCTTGATCAAAGCACGGTCATTCAGGTCATTGTTCGATCAGCTTGATCAAAGCTCGGTCATTCAAACCATTGTCCAATCACCCTGATCAAGGCCCAGCAGTCAGATCATTGTCCAGATAACCTGATCACGGTGTCAAGGATGTTTACCAGGCAGGGAGCAGGAGATGGGAAACAAATCATTTACACAGGGCGTGAGTGTCTCATGGTTTTCTGTCGAACTGCAAAGAACAGGGGGGGTGGGTGTGCGACAGTTCCTGGGCAGAAATGCAGGCTGCAAGATGGTTTTTGTCGTGTTAGTTAGAATTTCCTCAGGCATCAGCAGAAACGACCAGGTGGGTCGTGTGGAAGTGTTTGACACGAAATGGCAATGAAAAAACAATGGAGTCCTGGTACAAATGATACCGATCAGAAGAACACTTTTCCTCAGACCCTCCTTTTGCCATTGAGTGGCAAATACTTTAAGAAATGTCAATGTTCATAAGGCCATCGGTTTCTTGTTGGAGCATCATCATCATATTGGTGTTGTGAATGTTGGAGGGTGGAGGCTGGATGGTCTGGACACACATTGTACAGAGCACTGGCAGGCACTGAAAGCACAAACAGGATGGAGACCAGGACAGTTATTCCCAAGGCAAGGAAGATGAGGACCCTCCACCCCCACTGGGAAAGGAGGCCCCAGATCCAGCCTGTGAGGGACCAGTTGCCTTTATCCAGATGAATTTCGGAAGAAAGGCGATGCAGACGTTGGATGGCATAGTACACTGAAGGTGCGTTGTCTGGGATGTACACGCAGCAGCTGGAGCCGATCAATTTACACACACCACCACGATCAGCAAGGAGGACGTCTAGGACCATGCGGTTCTGCAGTGTTATAAGGCGGTCCGCCTGTAGTTCTGCAGTGATGTTGGAGAGGGCACCAGCTGTTATTGTGATGGTGGCTTCAAGGACCCTGGTCAGTCCTCGTACAGCCCGACTGTTTGCCATGGGGCCCCAGAATGGAAGGAAACCTTTAAGGAAGTCCCCGGTTTCCTGGCCTGCTGTATCCTCGGCTGATATGACGCCCCTACGTGAGCGACGCAGAGCGCCCTTCATCAACAGGTGGTAACTCCCATGGGTAGAATACGTTGGCGGAAGGAGGAAGGCCAGATAGCAGGTACCAGACCAGTTACGGGGGAGCCAAGTGTAGGCGGCAGTGCCACAGATAAAATAGGTGTTGGGGGATGCCACCAGCTTCGGAGGAGATGTAGAGTTTAAAGATTTTGTGATATTACAAGTACTGGTACCAACTTTCTTAGTCCCTAGGCCATGGATGCAGACACGGCCTTGCACATTTATGACATTCACAGTGTCTCGTTCATCGGGCAGTATCCTTCTTGTGCGGAATCTGGAAAATGTTCGTCGAGTGGTTGAGTTGAATACTACCATCTCACCGAGTTCATCTGGTGATAGTAGCGATGTGGATGAGCTGGTCGGGCAAAAGGAGCATTGGCATGGCCAGATCTGTTCCGCCAGAAGTCATCCTGAAATGTTCCAAGGGCAGAATTGGCAGTACCATTGACAGTGTAGGCCTCCTGTATCAACATCCACCATGCAAGACAAGACCCAGAGATGGAAAAGGGGTAGGGAAAGAATGGGACAGGGTGTATCATGGAATGCGGCATCAGTCCGCAATCCCAGCAGTTGGAAATGTTCATGATCAGCTGATGATGATGCAACATTTGGATGAAGGTGTTATTGAAGAATTCTGCACGGCGGGGTAACTCGTGGGCTGGTAGCGTGTAATACTGGTGCTCTGCAGGAGTTGGGGTAGGGGTTGGTGAGGTAACAGGATGGTAGATTAGTAACAGCCAACCAAGAATAGACAGGATGAGGGAGACAAACAGCGTCACCACGGTGGCCATGAAGCATTTACTATGTCGGAGACTGACATATTGTTTCTGGATTCAAGTGTTTTGGACGGCAGCCATTGTGCTAAGCCAGGGACCTCTAGTGGCTGTCTGTGATTGGTGGTTGCTTCACTGGGCGCAGGTGCCAAGAGCCCTATGGCGTACCTTAGTCTGACACACCAGCACTACTCTCGGCCGGGGAGATCACAGCCCTACAGCCTATAGGCACTTGGCGAAGTCAAAGGCAAGCCTTCCCTCGGGGCGCAAGTTATATCGGTCGGAAGTAGGGTCAGTATGGTCGGGAAACAATTGTTCTGGACGTTGAGCAGAGTTAAGGGAGGGTTCCACCCTTCCTTTCAGTATGCTGTCACTCTCTGCTTCCGTGGATGTAAAATGCAGTCTGGCATCGCTGAATGGGACAAACGTCGGGACTGTTTCTGTTTCTGAGTCTCCTTGTCCTTCCCTCACCCACTGATCGTAGGGGAGGGGCAGAGGCACACGCCTACAGTGGGACGAATGCACCCAATTCTTCCGACCTTCTACTTTCACGGCGGTGCGGGTGGCCAGCAACACCTGACGGGGCTGTGTCCAGCGGGGTTCGAGGCTCTTAGTCCGTTGAAAATTTCTTACCAAGACCCAATCTCCAGGTTGGATAACGTGTCCTGGGCCCTCGCTTTTGTCAGGTATGGCCTCATGCACCTGGTGATAAAGAGTACGAAAGGTATTAGTTAGACTGTACAGGTAATCAGTTAATACAGGGTATTCAACATCAGACAGTTTCTTAGGCCGCGGGACACCCCATACATTGGCAGGCCTCCCGAACACAATCTGGGCTGTTGTTCTTGTAGACAATAGGGCCAAGGGCAGAGCATCAACCCAAGTGACACCTGTCTCGGCTACTATTTTGGCCATTTTAGTTTTTAGGATGCCATTGTACACCTCCACTAGACCTGCTGACTGGGGGTGGTTAGCTGCATGAAATTTTTGTTTTATACCCAATGCTGTACAGATATATTCCATAATTTGAGCCGTAAAGTGTGTCCCGTTGTCACTCCAGACCAAGCGGGGCAAACCGAATCGTGGGAGGTACTCTTTTAATAGCATTTTGGCGGTAGTGATAGCGGTGCAGTCTTTGACGGGGTAGGCCTCCACCCATCGGCTGAAGGTACAGACCACCACTAGGACATATTTTAAATTGTTACATCGGTCCATCTGGATGTAATCTATTTGGAGGACTTCAAAAGGGAAGGTAGGAGGAGAGAATCCTCCCTTAGGAGTAACTGTGCCTTTTCCTGGGTTATACATTAGGCAAATCATGCATGTTTTAACCAGCTTTTCAGCATATGTTGGTATCTTAGAGTTGTACCATGTAGGTTCCAACAGTTTACATATCCCTTTTGCACTAATGTGAGCAGGACCATGGGCCATCGTAACTACTGGTAGCACATGACTGTCAGGTAACATCCATTGTCTTTCCATAGTCGTGCGGACCCAGCAACCATCAATTCCCTCCTTTGCTAATTGCTCCTTCCACACCCGTAGTTCCTCAGGAGTAGTATGGGACTGAATATCGATCACACTCTGTACTGTGTTTTCAACCATGCCCTCGTCTGCCACCCACCTAGCGGGACCTCCTACATACATTCCTTCCCTTTGCTAAGAGCTGTTTGTCTGGCCGTCTGGTCAGCCAGGGCATTGCCTTTCCCAACATCATCTGTCACTTTCTTATGGGCCTTACATTTTATAATGGCCACCTTTCTGGGGAGTGTCAGGGAGTCTAACAATCGGTGAATTAGGGGGCCATGTTGAATCTTGGTCCCATGGGAAGTAAGGAAATTCCTTTCTTTCCATAACCTCCCGAAGTTGTGGGCCACCCCGAAGGAATATTGGCTGTCAGTATAAATATTTACCGTCATCCCTTTGCTTAACTCACAGGCTCTAGTGAGGGCCACTAATTCTGCTGCTTGAGCAGAGCACTGCGGAATCTGAGCTGTTTCTACTACTTGTCCTAATGTCGTGAGGGCATAGGCGGCTGAGGTGTTACCATCTGGCCCTCTGAGACATGATCCGTCCACATATAGTGTACCTTCTGGTTCTGCTATCGGGGTATCCTGTAAGTCAACCCGTCCCTTCGTCTCCTCCTCTGTCCTTAATATGCAGTCATGTGGGTCTAAGCGGGCATCCTGAGTATCCAGTGGGAGTAATGTTGCGGGGTTCAGTACAGTGCATCTCTTGATGTTAATGTGGCTGGAAAAGAGTGTCAGTTCATATCCTGTGAGTCGTGCGCTAGTGAGGTACTGTGTCTTGGTGTTATTAAGGAGGGTATCTACAGAATGGGGGACCATCAGAGTCAGGGGAGTTCATGACGATCCCCGCACTCTGACGGACCATGAGGGCGGCCGCAGCGGTCGCCCGTAGGCATCCTGGGAGAGCCCTTGCAACAGGATCTAAGGTGGCTGAAAAATAGGCACATGGCCGATGGTGACCTCCGAACATCTGGGTCAAGACAGCGCATGCAAAGCCGTCTGTCTCATGTACAAAAAGAAAAAATTGCTTGCTATAATCAGGAGTACCGAGGACTGGAGCAGTACACAGAGCCCTCTTTAAATCTTGGAAGGCCTGCGCATGCTCTCTAGTCCATGGAAAGGAACTGTCTGATATGTCTTTAGTGGTGAGGGCAAGAAAAGGTTTGACCATGGCTAAAAAGTTGGAAATCCACTGTCTACAGTATGAGGTTAGGCCTATGAAGGCTCGCACCTGCTTTTGTGTTCGTGGGGCCGTCATAGCATTGATAATGGCTACACGATCAGCGGTGAGCTGCCTTCCCTCCTTCGAGAGGAGATGACCTAAATAGGTCACCTTCTCTTGACAAAACTGAAGCTTTTTTAAAGAGACTTTGTGATTATGGAGGGCAAGGTGGCGTAACAAACAGAGAGTAGCTTCTTTACATGATGGGGCAGAATTTGCAGCAATGAGGAGGTCATCTACATATTGTAATAGTGTGGAGTTATCAGGGAGTTCCAAGGAATCTAGTTGACTTTTGAGGGCTTGACTATAGATACTGGGGCTCTCGGTGAAACCTTGAGGGCGCGGCAGAATCTAAAGCTTCGCCCACCAAGGGAGAAACCAAAAAAATGTCTGCTGTCAGGATGTATAGGAATGCTGAAAAAAGCGTTCTTCAGGTCTATGACAGAAAAGTGCGTTGCGTCAGAAGGGACCATCGTTAAGAGGGCTGTAATGTCGGGGACAACAGGATATTGGGAGATTGTTATTTTGTTAAGGGCTCTCAGGTCAATCACGAATCTGTATATTTTAGGGGAGAGAGCATCTCCATTGGTCTTTTTAAGAACGGGAATAATGGGACTGTTACAGATATTGCCACGTGTTTCCTCCACTACGCCCTTGTCCATTAATTCAGATATTATTGTTAAAAGGGCCATTTCTCCTTCCGCGGGTAGTCGATACTGCCGGAGGCGGGGGAGAAGTGCACCTGGCTGGATGCGTACCACATGAGGGGATTTGTTGAGACACCCTACATCAGTGTCTGATGATGCCCAGAGGGAGGAAGGTAAAAACTGCAATTCTGGTGGGAGGGGACCAGACAGATACATATAGGAAGCTGCGGTGGGAGAAACTGTTAGGGATACACCTTGGGGACTACATGATATGGTCGCATACAGAGCTTTCAGTAAATCCATGCCTAACAAGTTTTCACTGCAACCTGTAGTAAGGACTAAGGGAGCGTCAACATGTGCAGGGCCAATATCGAGAGGGAGGGGTTCAGAGACAGGGCTCGTCACAGGTGTTCCTGCAAAACCCACGGAGACATTTATTTTGCCAGAAAGGTGTGCCTCCGGGACTGACAGACGTGCAATAGAAGACCTGGTGGCCCCAGTATCCAAATGAAAATTCTGATTGTTCCCCACAACTGACATTTGAACATACGGGCCCCTTTGATCCACTGGAATTTGCACTCTGGTAATACCCCTTTCCTGGCTGTCCTATGCTTGGTAGGACCCTATCTCATCAACTTCGTCATAATCATCATTGTAATAAGTGCGTGTTGCTTCGTACCCATCAAACCTATTGGCCGGGCGCGGCCGGGCGGGAACGTGATCCCTGGGCCTACGTTCTTTATCCTGTGGATGGGGCGGGCCATGGTCCCTAGTCGGCCTTCCCTCCCTGGGAGCGCGAGGCCGAGTCTTCCCTGTTCGGATGTTTTCAGCTAACACGGGACACTCGTCTATCCAATGGCCGTACCCCTTACAATAAGCACACTGATCTGTTTGGAGGGCTCCCGTATGTTGAGGGCTGGAGGGGGTAGGCTGGCGAGCCCTCGGAGGGTGTTGGGGTTGAGGTCTGAAATTCCCGCGGGCATCGGGACCTCGGGGAGGGTAAGCCTGCTGCAGAAGTGCCTTAGTCTTAAGATCCCTAACCTTCTTACTTTCCTTGTCTCTATCTTCATTCTCCCTATTCTCATGATATTGTGCCATAGCCAAGATACCAGTGATAGTTTGGGCAGACCACGTACTTTCAACTTTCTTAAGCCTGGTGGAAATCTCAGGAAGCAAGTTGCTGACAAACTTATCGACAAACACTGGGCCAGAACCTGGGGTCCGGGGATCCAAACCACTATGTCCCTTGTATTCTGTCTCAAAACGGGTAAAGAAGTCCGCCACATTCTCATCTTTTCGCTGCCTACAGGCGTTTATTTTATCCCAGTTAATGACAGTTTCCGGCAAAAGTGTTTTCATAAACGTTATTATTTTACCGGGCAAAGTCAGGATGGCAGCTTCTGGTTTAGTCCCTCCTACCCTTGCTTCTTCCATAGCCTCTAGGTCAGCCCATTTACCTCCCAACTCCACTTCATGATCAGTATGTCGAATCTTGTCCCAAATTTCAGTGGGAACAACCGTACCAAAAAGTAAATCTATATCCTCAAGAACGAGAGTACCTGCAGATATAATCTGACCTAATTCTCTGTAAAAGGCAGCCGGATTCTTCCGGGGATCTGGTAATTGTTCTTTTAACTGCATTACTTCTGACCTTTTCCAAGGAACATGAACCCAAAGCCTGCGCCAGTGTGCCTCAACAGCCCCTCGGCCATTATTTTGGGCATCGGTAAGTGCGTTAACAAAGACAGGGGCCGCCTCTCTCATTGGCATAGCTGTCTCTAGAGGGGTGTTGGAAAAAGCGGTCATAGCACGGTAAGCCATTAAAGCAGACACAGCACCAAACATCCCCTCTCCCTGAACATCGCCTCTTTTATTTGTGACCTAAGGTCCATTAATCCAGTGGGTATCTGCATAAGCGCATTCTCAAATTTTTGCATGACCAGCGTACACATGTATTCAGCCCAGGTGGTCTGTTCCATAATCGTCCACTGGGAAAAGGTGGACCATATGTCTTTAAAGGCATAAATATTCCCGTTCTTTATCCAACATTCACACTGTTGCTTCTGTAGGTCATTTTCTCGAAGGGACGAAAAGCTGACTGCAGAGCGCAAGGAGGCCAGTCGGGGGAATTGAACATTTTATATAAATCCTGCTTAACTGTAGACCACGGGGAAGTAGGAAAAGGGCGGGTAGGGGTAAAGCCGCAGGGGTTGGGCGGATGGAGACTTGTTGTCATTCCCGCAGTGAGGACAGGGTTAGCGGGCGTGGTCGGTGTCATAGGAAAAATCGGGAGGGTTGGTGTGACAGGAAGAACAGTAGGAGGGGCAGTGGGGGCAGGAGTGGGCGGTGGCGGGGGGACATGTGGGGTGTGAGGCGTCAGGGCAGGGTACATTGGGGCATATGCAGGAGGGCTTTCTAGCATGGTATCAAGCAAGGAATCACCTTCTTCTCCCCATCCATATGGCCCTTTCTTTTCTCCTCATGAGCTGGATAGCATTTTTGTACCCGGGCCCCATGCTCCCTGTTGGCTATTTCTACCGATTTTGTCATTTGATTTTGTAAATTTACTCTGGCGTGGTCGGCCATTGACATGCGTTCCTGTTTTCTTTCTTGAGCCTTCTGCTTTCTAGCTCTCTGCTCTATCTCTTTCCTCCAAAATCGGACAGATTCAAACATAGACGGGCGCGTTTTTTTTTCATTAATTGTTCCTCTAAGTTGGTGAGAACTTGGGAATTAAAGGAGCCGAAAAGTGGCCACTGTAATTCCGCGTTACTTTGTTTTGTATATTTTACCCAGAATGAGGAAAACATTATGGCAGAAGGGCCATGTTTAACATACATCGTATGGCCAGGGGCCCCTTCTGGAGGAAGCGGACAAGCCGCCTCCAGCTGGGAGTCCTGCGTACACATACAACAACATAATTTCTTGAACTTACTACTGACTGGCATGCTTGTAAATAGGTAACAGACACCGGCGGGTTTTAAAATTCACCTCGCCTGCTTGGCTTTTGCAAAGGTCAATAACAGCAGAATCATACAGACTTGGTGGGTGATCAGTCCACCCTTACCTTACAGGGGTAGTTCTCTTCTGCAGACGTAGGGCTGTGTCCTGCTCCAGAAATTATTTGCTATGGGACTCCAGCGAGGACGTGGTCATGTGGCCCAGACCGGGTGGGGAGGAACAGCGGGCGAGTCGTTCGGCTTACCGGATTGCAAGAATCCCTCGGGTAGGGCGCCTCCGTTGGAGTCTCTCCGTGCACCTCCTCACATCCACCGGGCCTGACCTTCGTACTCGTGGAGTCCCTATTCGGGCGCCATTTGAAGAACCGGAATAACCCACTCACTGGGTCTCGGCGGCGGGGGAATTGCCCAAGTGTTCCATACCCTTCATACGTAGTAAAAGGAGACACAGGAGCCTTCGTCTGCAGGAGGAACCCAGATTTATTCAAATAGCCCGGGCTATGGAACAGAGTCCCAAGCTCGTTAGAAACAAGACAGAGGAGGCTGCTGCTTTACTCCGCAGCTTACAAGCCTTTTATACTTTTTCATTCCAGTCTTTTGGCTGTTAGTCCATTGTTCAATCAGGGCAGTGTTTGCAGTTGATAACCAGATCCAGACGGTGTTTGTAGTTGGTGACCTGATCAAGGCTTGGTACTCAAATTATTGTTCACTCAGCTTGATCAAAGCACGGTCATTCAGGTCATTGTTCGATCAGCTTGATCAAAGCTCGGTCATTCAAACCATTGTCCAATCACCCTGATCAAGGCCCAGCAGTCAGACCATTGTCCAGATAACCTGATCACGGTGTCAAGGATGTTTACCAGGCAGGGAGCAGGAGATGGGAAACAAATCATTTACACAGGGCGTGAGTGTCTCATGGTTTTCTGTCGAACTGCAAAGAACAGGGGGGTGGGTGTGCGACAGTTCCTGGGCAGAAATGCAGGCTGCAAGATGGTTTTTGTCGTGTTAGTTAGAATTTCCTCAGGCATCAGCAGAAACGACCAGGTGGGTCGTGTTGAAGTGTTTGACACGAAATGGCAATGAAAAAACAATGGAGTCCTGGTACAAATGATACCGATCAGAAGAACACTTTTCCTCAGAGGACATCACATTGATTTGACAGAAGTAAGGGCACGTGAACTCCCTGATTGGCCTGAGAAGCGGGCTGCTGCTCGGCTAGGAGGGTGGCATTAATGAAGCAAGGAGGGCCCATCGGAGTGTCTTCATGTATGTTCAAGGGTGTGGGGACTAAGTGATAACTACGTGGCTGCTGAGACAGAATATGTAGTCTGTAGAAAAAAAACAAGTGTAACCAAGATTATATTAACCTTCACCCCTTTCCCACTCAGAAGACCAAACAAATGACTTGTTACTATAAAAGGGGATCTCAAATTAACAATGACACAATCCCCCCCCTAATACAACTGGTCCAGGCCTTATCAATCCTACTCTGAGGGTCAACAAGATGTCATTGGCAAATGAAAAGGAGAGCCCCATATGGCATAATAGTCAGTCCAGAACTTTATTACTTAGGTACTCATCTAACTCAGTCTGCCCGCTATGCAGAGAGGGTACTCCAATCATGATGGTCACATAAGGGTATGCTGCTGGCGGGAGATTAATTTTACGAAGAGTTGAGCTGTGGTTTGAGTCAGTGTGCTGACCCCCCTCCAGCATGAACTAGACTCACTTGGCACAAGAGAGTGCAACCCAGAAGAGACAGTATCCCTGGGTTTCAGGGCAGGCAGGTTATTTGGGGGCTGATTAGGAGAGGCCGCTTTGGGTGCTTTTGTGGTACGCACAGTCCCAGAGGTGCAAGGTAAGAGCGGGAGTATAGAAACAGACTTGAAAGCATTAGTCCTTTGGCCGACGGACTCTGCTTTGCTACGTTTATCAGACAGAGATGCAATTTTCCATAGCTTTAAGCCACTCGATGAGGGGGGAAAGTTAAGCATGGAGAAGTTACTTGAGTTTGTTGCAACAAGTGTCCATGGCTCCTTCAATACAGAGCTGGCTGAAGGCTGAAAACCCAGAGGCCCCTAGTGGCACAGAGGAAGGTAAATTATCCGAAACAACTAAATCCACACCCTCAGTTTGACTGGCCTGGGTTGCTGTGCCCAGAAATATCTTTGATTTACTGCGGACTACACGCTTCGCTTTCTTAATGACCGGGGTAGGGGGGCTAGATGCTTGGTTTGAGGGAGGAATGGTAGCAGCAGAGATACCCACAAGGATGCATGATGCCTTTCCGCCAGTTAAGCCACCGGGTGAGCAGAACCCTGAGACCACAACTAGGGGATCCCCCAATCTCCCCTCAATGTTAATAGCTGGGAGTGGTATGCCATTGTTCACCAAGAGTCTCCTCTCTGTGAGCGCAATGTCTATGTTTATTATCCCCATAGCCCTTTCCAGCATTGATCAATCAATGTGCTTTTCACTGGAGGTGTAGATGGTGTAGGAAAGTGCCCCTTTTTGCATGGTTACCACCCACTTCTTGCCTGATTTCTGATGCACTTTGACTAAATGTGCACTAGGTGCCTGTGTTCTTTCCCAAAACTGCATCTTTGCTTCCACAATTGGCACATCTCTAGCATACATATAAGTCCCTTGTAAAAGGTACCACTGGTACCAAGGGTCTTGTGACCTGAGAGGGTCTCTAAGGGCTGCAGCATGTATTGTGCCACCCTCAGAGACCCCTCACAAAACACATACACACTGCCATTGCAGACTGTGTGTTTAGGTGCAGCTAAAAATAAAGAGTCGCCATAGCACACATCCCTATGTGCCATGCCTACAAACCACTGCCTGTGGCATAGGTAAGTCACCCCTCTAGAAGGCCTCACAGCCCTAAGGCAGGGTGCACTATACCACAGGTGAGGAGATAGCTGCATGAGAAATATGCCCCTACAGTGTCTCAGTCCATTCTTAGACAGAGAAGCCATATTGAGAACATGGGCTGGGAGTTTATCATTACGAACTCCACAGCTCCATGATGGCTTTAATGAATGCTAAGAAGTTTGATATCTGCATAATAAAACCCACACTGATGCCAGTGTTGGATTTATTGTAAAATGAGCTCAGAGGACATCTTAAAGATGCCCCCTGAAAAACTACCAACTCGCTGGTGTGAAGCTGCTACCAGCCTGCCACTTTCAGACATGTTTCTGACTTCCTGAGGTGTAAGCCTGTGCTCTCGTTGGTCAGAAGCCTGCTTTGGGTGGAGGTGCTTCTCACCTACCCCCAAGCAGGAACATCATTCAGGGTGGTGAGCCTCAAAGGCTTCCTGCCCTTTGTTATGCTAGTGGAAATGCCCGCCCCCCAGACCAAGCTCCCCTTTTGGCAGCAAGGTCAGTGGGAAAATTAGTTAGCAGGAGAGGTGTGCCCCCTCTCTCCCAGGACAACCCCTAAAGTGTCCCGAGCTGAAGTGCCCCCCTCCTTAGAAAATCCTCCATGTTGGATGGAAGGATTTTAGCCAATAGGATTAGGGGATGCCCCCTGCCCAAAGGGGGGGATATACAATGGGTGTAGTCACCCTAAAGGTAAGTAGCCCATTGCATACTAACTGCCAGTGCCTGTAACATCCCTACATTGAGTATTTAGGGGCACCCCTGAACCTTGAGCCTCAGATTCCTGGCGACCTAAATGAGGACAAAAGAGCCATGCAACAGAGAAGACTCCAGACAAAAACTGACTTGGCCCAAGCCCTACAGGCCTGCCTGCAGCCTTTGAAGAAACCTGCTCAAAGAAGCGGCTCATCCTGTAGGCCCAGTGACCTCCACAAACCCTGGGAGAACTGCCTGCCTTTTCTAAAGACCAAGAACTCCAGAGGACAACGGCCCTGTCCACAAAGAAACCAACTCCAAGGACTCCCTTGCCTTCTGGTACTGCAAGTCCTGCCCACTCTGCACCCGATGCCCACAGCCCATGTCTGAGTGGCCCACTGGTCCAATGAAGTCACCCTAGTGATCCTGACCTTGAAACCATTGGTGGCTGACCTCTCATGGACTCCACGAAGACGCCTGCAGCCTCAGCACAAATGGTCCCACTGACCGCGACCTGCTCCGGTGAAGTTTTTCCGATGCCTAAAGGCACCCCTGCATCCTCAGCCCCCGACCTTGGGGAGCCCAGCCCATAGTGCCCAGGCATCCACTGACACCCCAACTTACCTGTCCAGGCATTGGTCACCTTCGTCCAGCCTCCTGTTCTGAGCCTGCAGCTTCTTTGTGAAACCGAGTTCCTCCAACAACTTGCATTCGGTGCCCAACGCTGTCTTGGCACCCAGCCACGCCTGTGCCACTGGTGGTGTATAATTTGTGCTGCCTTGTGGCCCTTCTGTGCTTGCTTAAATCCCTGGGGTCTGTGCCCTGAAACAACCGGCACCTCTTTGCATGCCCCAGTCTCCATTGACTAACATTGGGCCCAGTGACAGAATTCGACCTCTGCACCTGGCCTCCCCAGTGCCGCTGGTGGTTCAGTCTCTACTTTTACCTTGACCCTTGCCCAGTGTTGGTCCAAAACCCCAAAGACTAGATTTGAAAGTCGTGTACTTACCTGTGAAATTGTGTGATTGTTTTCCTCCCATAGGTTAACACTGAACTGATTGAAAAATGCACTGTGTCCACTTTTCAAACTTAAAAACTGTGATACTATGCAAAACGTATTTCACTGCAACAAAATATCTTTGGTTCTAAGTAATAAATATATAAAAGTAATAATTTTACAAACAATTGGTCTCGGATTTAGTCATTAAGTGTGTGTAAGCATTTCTTGCCTGAGTGTGTACAACACATGCTTAACACAGCCCTCTGATAAGCCTAACTGCTCTGCCACACTACCACAAAACAGAGCATTAGTGTCTACTTTAGATTCTGTAAAACCTCTGGGGATCCACTGGGCTCTGTGCACTCTGTACCCTACTTTGGTATAGTATATACAGAGCTAGCTTCCTACAGATGCCATTTGAGTCCCCATGATTTTTTTCTTCACCATAGTGAAAAGGAGATAAGCAAGCTACCGGCTACCAGACAACCCAGTAGGTCACACTTCAAATTAGATGATCAGGAACGAGGTGGCAGGGTAAAAAAATCAACTTCAAATAATGTCCAGTCCACAACAACCACCAGTACCTTAATGAAAGGGTCAAAAAGGGTGGCCCAGCCCCGCCTCTTACGGGCTCTGACGGGTGCAGACAAGCTCACTCTTGGCCCATCCGTCACTTCGGCACATGCCTGTGCATGTCCCACGCACTTTCCATGCTCCAGTAGGCCCAGGTGCCCTAAATACAGCTGCTCGGTGGCAAAGCAGCTTCCCCAGCCTCCTGCAGGGAGAAGGATTCTGGGGCCTGTGGTCCTGCCCCTGTGTCAGCCTCATTGGAGTGCGCGTTCAGTGCTGCAGTAGGCCCAGATGCCTTAAATCCATGTGTTCGGCAGCAAAGCAGGTTCCCCCACCTCCTGCAGGGAGACGTATTCTAGGGCTTTATGGTCCTGTCCCTGTTTGAGCCTCATTGGAGTGCGTGGTCTGTGCTGCAGTAGGCCCAGGTGCCTTACATACAGCCGCTTGGAGGCAAAGCAGGTTCCCACGCCTCCTACAGGGAGAAGGATTCTGGTCTTGTGGTCCTGCCCCTTTGTCAGCCTCGTTGAATGCGAAACTCATTATCAAGTTCTAAGACTGATGAACCCAGAAGCCAGAATGGACCACAATCTACATATACTGAATAGCATCTAACCTGCCCTCTAAGCACTCCATTGGCTGCCAGTCAAGACCAGGACCAAATATGAGGTCATGCACACTGTCCACAAAGCAAACTGAGGCAAAGGCCTGATATGATTGCAGAAACTAGCACTTCACTATACCCAATCCAGAGCCCATACCTCAACGTCCACCCATCGGATCCATCGATGATCAAGAAGATGAAGCATGGAGTCATATCATTGTGACTCAGGAATACTCTCATCACAAATTTGAGATCTGACGCTAGCTACCAGTGGTTCAGGAAGCTTTGTAAAACTGAATTATTTAGACCTGCTTTTACCTGAAATCAACATAGATCAAAGAATTGCAAAGTCATTATTCTCCCATCCAATTAGACTTTAACCTCCCCTTCCTACCATCATGCTTTCTTTTCTCATCTCTCTCTCTCTCTCTCAAGCACTCTGAAGTAACTGCAAGAAGACGCATATTCCTTATAACATGTCAATAAAAATAAATATTGTACATTCAGTAATTCTTTTTGAGTAACGAAAACCATTTACAATACAGTCTAGGCTTAAATAAATCGTAGAATTATATTAGTCAAGATCAAAGAGAGGAAAAAAGTCTTGAGAGTAAAATGTAGTGTAGAATACAGGGTCCTGCTTTTAAAGAAATATTCTAAAGCCATTCAGTTTAATAAGGGATGCGTAACATTAATGTGTTTAAAGGGATGCATAACATTTTTGTTATTAACGACTATTGAGCTTTATGTAGGTTCAGAAACCCAGGACCTCATATGGCGTAAGGCAGCGCAGCATGGGCACCTTGCTGCGGGCCCTACAGCAAAGTAAAAGGGCAGGAACGCACCATATTTTACCCCTTGAGCGCGATCGGAATTCCGCTCGTGTGCTGGACATTCCGATCGCGGGTGGGGTCGTGACGAGCTCAGTTCGTCATGCGCACAGCGCTACCGCGCAGCATGACGAGCTGAGCTCGTCATGAGCACGGAAGGGGTTAAGCAATACAGTGCATTTCTGTCCTTTCTGCCTGCGCTGGCGAGGTTTCAGCAGCCTAGTGCCAACATAGGCACCCTTGCACCAAGGGTGCCTCCATTGCAGGCAGGATTGATTTTGTGCAGGAAGGGGAACCTTCCTGTGCAAAACAATGCTAAGAGGTGTTTTCCTCTTTCGATGTGTGCTGCAGAATGCATATTCTGCAGCACACATTGAAAGAGAAAAAAAGGAGGAGAAATGAAGTTATTTCTCCTTGTTACGCACAGGAGGCATACGGATTTGACGCTTACCCAGGTGTACATGTTTTTGTAAATCTGGGGCAGCGTCCCGGGCACAGAGTAAGGCGACGCAGCGATTTGCGCTGCTGTGCCTTATTCATGATTTATGAGGCCACTCAGAGCCACTCAGGGTGACTTTGCGTGGCTTCATAAATCTTTAAGAGTGCCCTGCGTCACGCATGTACCACCTTACATGTTGCAAATGTGAAACAGGGCTCGCATAAATAAGCATCCTACTTTTTATTCATCAGTAAGTACATACACCTACGAACGGGATCCTGAAAAAAAATGTCACTTGCTCAATCAAATTATTTGTTCTCAAGGAAGCTCCTTGCTTTGTGCTTCTGTTAACTGATCACAAAAAAGATATCAGGGGACTCCTTTATCTTTGTGAAAGATGTCAGGGAGCGTGGCATTTGTGCTTTACTTTGGAGAGTGATTGTTTCAAGTATTGTCCCAGTTGCTGCTGCAGAATGTTCTTACTATATATTCCTTTCCGAATCTCGGCGTAATCCACAAGAAGGCCACTAGATGGCGAGCCAGCACCGCTTTCTAATACTGGAGAAAATGTGTCTTAATTAGAGACATGCGTACCCAATTTACAATATGATTTAAGTATATCAGGGCAAATGTTTTCATGCAGTCCAGCTGTAACAAATGAATTCAATTAAAAAGGTTTTATGATTTTATCCTATTAGATTTTTTCAAGCTATATAGTCAGGGGTGACTGAAATGAAAAGACTTTTGTCTATATTTTATACTGAACAATTTTTCTTACTTAACCTCACTTGGACCTCATTTACAAGAAATGACGCATCGCAGCAGGAAGAAGCCATGCATCCAAATCACCTGCGCCTGCGTCAGAAATCCTCACAACTCCATGGATGCGCCGTATTTTACAATACGGGCCTCCATGGCGCAAGGATTCGTGGATGTGTCAGAAATTCTGACGTATCTGTGGGAAGGATGCCTCAAAGTATCCGGCTTAAAAGTGGAACATTGCTGTAGTTGGTCATAAAACAGACTCAACTACAGCAATGCGTCAAAAAACAGAGGCGAGGAGTCAGTTATTACTGACCCAAGTAGCCTACTGTATAGAACAAATAGAGTGTGAAAAGGTGAAACACTCAGGGCCTCATTTATGAGAAGTGGTGCATCGCTGCGTGAAAGCAGCGATGCGCCACTTCTCACTGTGCCCTCCTTGCGACACCAATGATGCGTCATATTTACAGTATGACGCATCATGTTGCAAGGAATGACAGATACGTCAGTATTACTGACGTATCTGTCGGCGCAAAAAGTGGCGCATTGCTGGAGTTGTGTCGGAAGCCTGACGCAACTCCAGCAATGTTCCTTTCACATGGGGCAAGCCCCATGTGAAAGGGCCTGCGTCACCCTTACGCCTCCCATGAGGCAGGCGTAAGGTTTTGACGCATTGGCGTCCTGGAAGTGGCGCAGAGAAATCTCATAGATTTCGCTGCGCCACTCCTACGACCCTTTCTTGCGGGGGAACGCCCACCCTGCATACATTATACCTGACGCAGGTATAATGTAGCGCAGGGGTTTACGAAGTGACGCATCTGCCTAGATGCGTCACTTAGTAAATATGGCGCAACATGGTGCATTATTTACGCCACCGCTGCATCACTAAAATTGACGCAACGGCGGCGCAAAACTGGCGCAAGGGCTCATAAATAAGCCCCTCACCGTGCACTCTATTACATTGGTCCTGTCTGTCATGCATACAAGTGGGCATAGTGTGCTTATGTGTACCACTATGCCCACGTATGTGTGACATAAGGCATTAATGGAGTGCAATATGTAATTTACTGTGTTACCTACCTTATGTGCGCACTTACCTGTTGAAGGGATATGACTTGATTGCAGACTAAGCTGTTTCAAGATTAAAAGTCACTTCAGCTGGTCAAAATTATCTGAAACAGCCAATGCATCATTCCTACGCCTGGGTTTTAGAGGTGTAGGGATTTTGACACATCTCAAGCTCAGCTGCCCTTTTCCCAACAATAAGTCATTTTGGAAAAAAGTCATAAATACTACTGCATCAGTTTAACGGGGAATTTTCCGACAGAACGCCTACCTTGCATATATTCAAACTAACGTGATTCAGCCGATTCCGACGGAGGAAAAAAACGACTCAGCACGACGAAAAGTGACACATCCTCAAAGATATGTCATCTTGTAAATATGGAGCAGTAGTGGCACCGGCAATGCCGCACAAATTTTGACACATTGGCGGCTCAAGCTCCTTCAACATAAGCTCCACTTGTGTTCACTGCATTAAGGGGCATGTTTATGAGCCCTGTGCACCGCCATTGCAAACAACTAAATCGAGGGGCATATTTACATCGGCATCAATGCGTCAGATTTCTTGCACCTGCCGCAAATGCCCTAGCGACGCCACATATGCGCTGCATTTACAATACAGTGCTCCGTGGTGCAAGGATTCACGGATGTGTCAGAAATTCTGATGCATCTTTTGGCGCTAAAGTGACGTATTGCTGAAGTTGGTCATAAGACTGACGCAACTCCAGCAAAGCGTCAGAATACAGAAGCAAGTCCCATGCTAAAAGCCCTGCGCCTGGTTTGAGAAGGCGTCGGGATTTTGACACAGTCAAGTCATAGAGTGATGCAGAGAAAAGTTGTAAATTTCACTGCGTCAGTTCTACATGGCTTTTAACGTGGGGACGCCTACACTGCAAACATTATACCTGGCGCAGGTATAATGTGACGCAGACCTCTACAAACTGATGCATTGGGCCCAATGCGTCAGTTTGTAAATATGGAGCAGTGCGGAGCACTAATTGAGCCGCTGCTGTGTCAAAAAAAGATTATGCTGGGGAGGCGCTAGCTCCTTGTAAATATGCCCTTGTATTTATGAGGCCACGCAAAGCCACTTTGCGTGGCTTTGAATGGCCTCATAGATATGGAGTAAGGCAAAGCAGCACAAATCACTGTGTTGCCTTCCTCTGCACTAGGGAAGCATTCCATGGGCTTTGCAATTGGTGTTCTCACGCAACGCCCATGGATTTTGATGCATCCTCATATTTACAAGACCATGTAATCCTAGGGATGTGCCAAAACCTTACGCCTCCCCAGGGGAGGTACGACGAGGAGAAATAACTTTATTTCTCCTCGTTTTTTCCGCTTTCTACATTCTGCAGCACACATAGAAAGAGGAAAAGGCCTCCCAGGAGTGTTTTTGTGCAGGAAGGTGGTGGTGCAAGGGTGCTTGCGTTGGTGCTAGGCTGCCGAAATGGCCCCGGCACAGGAGGAAAAGACAGGAATGTGTTGTATGCCATAGATACGGTGCATTCCTGCCCTTTCACTTTGTCACAGGAGAGCGCAGCAAGGTGACTTGCTATGCTGCCCTGCACCAAATCTCCAAAAATATGCCCCATAGTATACATTTTCCACATCGCATTTTATTATTTACTTTATTTAAATACTGGATTTCTATTGCACTTACTCTAAATTGCTTTAAAGAGAGCATACAAAAAATAAAGTGAATGAAAATAGTGTGTGTTGTTTAGAGAGGAACGGCCACATTCACACTTATTGTGAGGTTTTCTCTTGTGAGCACAGGGACTCATTTATGAGGAATTGGAGTAGGGCAGCGCCGCAAGCCTTCTTGTGAAAGTGCAGGAAAGCACTGTATTTATGAAATAAGGTACATTCCTGTCCTTTCCCCCTGTGTGAGTGCACAATTTACTACCTAGCGCCAACATAGACAGCCTTGGTGCCTCCGTTCCAGGCAGGATTGTTTTTGTGCATGAAGGGGCACCTTCCTGCACAAAAACAATCCCGAGAGGTGTTTTCCTCTTTTTATGTGCAGAATGCAGCACACATGGAAAGAGGAAAATACGAGGATAAATAAAAAATATTTCTCCTATTTACGCCTGCTCTGGGAAGTCGCAAGGTCTCGGTGTTGCCCCAGGTTTACGTGATTAAGTAAATCTGGGACAGCATTAAATCCATTGATGTTGCGTGGGAAAATCCACCGCAATGCCCATGGAATGCCTCCTTGATGCAGAGTAAGGCAAGGCAGCGATTTGAGCTGCTTTGTCTTACTCCATATCAAGGAGGCCATGCAAAGACACGCAGAGTGGCTTTGCGTCGCCTCAAAGATATGATTGAGGGTCTTGCGCCACCAGGGCATCAACAAAAGTGACTCTGGCAGTGCAAGCCACTCATAAATAAGCCCCACAATCTTCATGCTAAGTGATACTCTCTGAAACTAGATGGCTCCTTCAAACATATTTCATTGGAATTAATGGCTAAGCTTAAGTCATACATTTTCTTTTTTCATTTAATTCAATGGATTTCTATGAATGACTACATACATAGGCTGTATTTAGTAAGGGTCTTGCGGAGTGGTAGAATCGCTGTAAACCGCTGGTCTTCCGTCCCATCAAATTCGTGGTTTCCCTGCTGTATTTAAGCCCCAATATGGTTGGGTTCCTTTGGGATGAGTCTCTGTTGAATCTGCTTGTAGTAAACCGTCACCCTGCAGTAAGTCAACCACTGGACCGCTGGGTCATAGTCGCGGTCGCACCGCCCTATTAAGGATGGAATGACCATCACTCATTTTCCTTGACCATGTCCACCATGCGAAGCATTGCAGCAAAGGTGCAGAGAACATATTCAGGGGCAGATTTACAATAAACTAACGCAGCGCTGTGCTGCAAGTCATTTTGCTGCGCCGTGCTGCGTTAGTTTCGAGGCACAGGGATGCGACACATTTACAACAATATGTCGCATCTCTGTGCTTCCCCTGCGCTGGCACACAAACTGCTGCCATGCGCCAGCGCAGGCACCCTTGCACCATGGTGCAAGGATGCTCATGTCGTGGGAGATTGTTTTTGTGCAAGAAGGGTTATCTTCCTACACAAAAACAATCATTTGAGGTGATTTCCTCTTCCAATGTGTGCTGTAGAATGCAGCACGCATTGAAAGAGGAACAAAACGAGGAGAAATGAATACATTTCTCCTCCTTGCACCTCGCTACGCCACCCCTAGGGTGGCGTAGCATTCTGACGCATTTCCAGATTTCCGATTCCTCGTAAATCTGGAAATGCATCAGTGGACAGGGGTGTTGCGTGGGAACACCCTCAGCAACACCCATGTCACACCCCTAACACGCAAAGTGTTGCGTGAAAAGGGGGGATATTTACAAGCACAGGTAAAGTCACGCAGGGTGGCTTTACCTGTGCTTGTAAATATCACTCAGCAGGTTGCGCCGCCGGTGCGTCACGCAACGTGATGCACCGGTGGTGCAGGGGGCTTGTAAATCTGCCCCTCAGTGCTCCACAAGCACTGGGAAAAAAAGCTCCTTGCACGTCAGGGATGGTTCTTTTTTAGGTCTCTGCTAGACAGTGTGTTTAATTAAACTTAAACCGTCTATCAAAAAGGATAACAAGTGCATGCATTCTCTCAGAGACATGTTGTTTACAATCAGAGGGCTTAAAGCCCGCCCATAGCTTATCATTGGTTAGCATCAGCATTGCTCTAATTTGCTTCGTTCTCGTTTGTCAAGGCATGCATGTATAATAGCCTCTTCTTGTGTTTGGGCCTGCCCTGGAGCAAGGATCAAGTACTTGTGTCTTTCCACTGCTGCCATTTTTGGAGCTACATTTTTATTGATTTTCAAACACTTTACATGAGTGCTTGTATTTTCAGGCACTCCCATATCCCAGTTTATCCCCTTAATGCGAAATATCACCATATAACGAACAATAACGTAACTTGTCAATACTTCAACATGCTTGAACAATGCAAAACCTAGCTATAACAAACTCCAAAAATATCAATATAACACGATACTTAGATGCACCATTGCTCAACAAATGTGAGCCTTGGAGGTACTGGACATACTAAAACAGTTCAAAAAATGAGAGGGAGAGAGAAGCAGAGATTCATTCTGTTTCCAAAGGTAACAATCTCATGATCAAAGGGGAATGAATCACTTGTGTCAATATTCCAGAGCCTCAAAGAAATTGTATCGGAGACCCTCAACCACACATTCTCAATCTGTGGTATATGTTTATTCTCCGCTCGTGTGGTAAGGTGGATAGTATCATCATTGGGTCTTAGCACTTGAGTGTTCGGTTCTCCAAGTGATCTACTGTCCTCCACCAGAAGGGACACTGTCTGGGTAGTGGTAGTTGTGAAAATGTTTAAAAATATCTACTTCCCTGTATAGTAATTTATTGGTCAGGAAAGGGATAAGATTAAAAGAGACAGCGGTGCTTGAGTGGATAAGTTATTGGTCCACCTCACCTAGTGTGAGGTCAACATGTTTCGGCCAGAGAATGCCCATTTGGGTCAGGTGGCCTTCATTATGACCAGAGTGTGAGTGAGTGGTCTAAATTTTAGAACACTCCATGTCTAATGAGTGTAAGTTGAGTCACTTACCTCTCTTTGTCAGTGAGCACAGTTGGTCTAAGCTGGCTTGGTCATAGGCGCAGAATTCTGCCTATGGCTGAAGGAAACAAAACAGGGAACATAATGAACAATACATTTCTTTTGACCAATAAATTACTATACAGGGAAGCAGATATTTGTAAGCACTTTCACAACTGCCACTACCCAGACAGTCTCCGTCCTGGTGGAGGATGGTATATCACTTGGAGAAACGAACACTCAAGTTATAAGACCCAATGATGATACTATCCATCTTACCACACTAGCAGAGAATAAACATATACTGCATACCGTGATTGTGTGGTTGAGGGTCTCCGATACAATCTCCTTGAGAATCTGGAATATTGACGCAAGTGATTAATTCCCCTTTGATCATCAGACATACTGAACCAGTACCACAAAATGTAGGTATACAGAGACTCGATATACAAACTCTAAAGAATACCTCACAGAGGAGCAGACAATCACACGGCTACTGCAGCCTGCACTGTATGTAACAAACCTTGTACTCAATGTCACATAGTGGTACAAAACTCCCTGTTACTAGCTAGGGGATATTTATCCTCCACAGGATCCAAATTAGTTAGGAGACGAATTATCGGTAAAAGTATCCAAACGTCTGCAATCATGCTACCTTAGTTTTAGCCATAAGTTATTCAACAATCTGCATCTTCCCCTTTCTGTTCACATGCCATTTAATCCCCTTTCCTTCTCCTGTAATTCAGTGGGGGTGCCCTCCTCTCCCAGCCCCCACCTTCCTGTTTCCACATGCCCACCTTGGGCTTATAAGTCATTAAATAGGTGAGGCATTCCTCTGAGATCCACTCCTCAACCTGAACTACCAGCTACTTTCGCTGCACCTGCCTGCGAAGCCAGCGAACACACCCATGTTTCCGCTTGCAAGTGGCAGCAACAGGTAATTCAGGCATAACTTGGAATATGGGATCAGCATGAGTTTTATTGCCCTAAATATTGTGTTGGCTGGGAAGGGCAGAAGGTTATAGCTCATCACCGCTGTCTGAATGGTTGATGTTGTAAATTGAAAGTGTGTAACCATGTCCCAGTCGTAGCCTTTCGTTCAGAGACCAATGCATTCTGGGGCTTTCTAGTTTCCTGCAAGAAACGGCATGCCCCTCCCTAGGGGCCTTGTTAGCATCTACCCCTCACACATCCAACACAGGCATTACCAGTCAGGCGGCGCTGCGAATAAATGGTGCCACATGCACATGCCCTGGGCCAGTTATACCCACCAGAACATGAGTTGGTGTTGGCCTTTGTTTTAATATGTGGGCCTAGGGCCCACAACCTTACAGTGGCTACCAGGTGGTCTGACCCTGACTGCCTACCAATGCCATATGCTTAGCTTGTGGCCTGAACTGCGGTACAGTGTTGCTGGGAGACAAACTGAAGCACAAGTAGGACTGGACACGAGGGGTCCATATCAGCGGTCGAGACCTGGTGAGCAGCCCATATCCTGTTCTTAACTACACCCCCCCTTCTGGTGTCAATCAGGTGTGGGGGCACATCCTCACCCTGTTACACCAGAAGTGCTGCCTAGCTTTGTCCCACACATGGATAAGCCTTGCTATGCCTGTGGACAAAGACCTGCAAAAAGAGAGGACTGAACGAGAGATGGACCCATCACAGGCTAACAAGCAGACAGAAACTATCCCCCAACTTTAAGTGAGCAAAGCACTCCTGATAGCACATGCAGTACCACGCTGGGTGCCAAGTGAGAGATGTTTGGCTTACACCAAGCGGGTCAAGGAGAAGGCTGCAGACTCTGCTTACAGGCCAGAACCTACCTGCTCTCTGCCTTTCAAGGGGATCATGCACCACTCCAGTCTCCAAGAATACAAGTGCAAGATAGGCTCTTGCCTCTCAGCCCCCTCTCTGCCTAGGTGGGATCAGCAAAGAGCACCTCCAGAGGAGATCAAAGATACTGGCACAAGAGCTGGCACTGGAGCGGAGGGCACTGTGCACCCCTTATTTTCTGTCTGCCACTGCTGCGGGGAAGAGCCGGAGGAGACTGTGTGCTGCTCCCCAGGCCCTCACCACCTGCTCAACTAACTGATGCCCCTGTATAAGAAGAAATACAAGGTGATCACACCCAAAGAGCCCTCATGTTACTAGCGGAGACAACATCTGCACTGAGACCCGATCGCAGGCAGGCTGAGCACACAGTTCTCACTCTGACCTGAAAGAAAAGCAGATGCACTGTGGTAAATACCACAGTGATGAGGCCAGCAAATGCGCCGAATGAGAGGAGAGATGCCGGCTGTTGCAGTGAGAGGGCCGCAGTTTGCAGAGCGGCAGGTCAGAGGTGACGAGATGTGTGAGATGAGAGCATTTGGACACACTTAGTAGCACCACTAAAGGGCACCAGAGCAATGTCGTCCCAACACAATTGTCCAGCCCTGCAATCCAAATTTGTCATTCAGAAGGAGAGTGCAGCAGCTAATAAGGGAAGTGAGAGTCACCACTGCCCAGGAGCCCAAAAACAAAATAGCACTGTCCCCACCCACTGACATTGAATAAAAGAATGCTGTGTGGAGAAAGCAAAACCATGGCTTGAAGGAACCCACACTGCCCAAATAAGGTGAGAGACAAGTTCAAAGAGCCATAGCCTGGACAAGAAGAAAACTGATAGGGTGCAACTCAGCAAACAAACAAGTATAGAGAG